>CM051370.1:16354622-16524622 GCA_028015245.1 Cardamine occulta | reverse complement strand
ATGTTTTTTGTTCTTCTTCTTCTCTCATAGAGATAATGGTTTTAGGTTGCTTGTTTTGTTCTTAAATCTTAAGCTTTTCTTTAGATGCATATTGATGGCTGCAGTTGAGTCTTTTAAAAGCTGACAAGTTTCATTAAGTGTCAATCTCATTTTGTTTTAGTTTTATAATGCCTTTGTTGCTGATATATATTGCCTTTCTTACTGTTTTGTTTTTTTAAGGAGATGTTAGCTGATTGTATTGTTTTTTGCTAGATTAGCCTGAGTTTTCTTTGGCTTGTGTTTGCAGGTTTACTCAGGACAAAGGATCAAAACTGGTTCGGTCTATTACTAAAGTTTTTACAAACAAATTTAATGGTCCCTACTATATTTGATTGTGTGCCTCGGGAAAGACAAGAAAGATACTTTTTCGAGTTCGCGATACAGTTTTTCTATCCTATAGGCTTCACATATAGGTTTACATGTGCCATGTTTTTACTAATATCATTCTCTACTTTTTGTTTTGTAGAAAACCCACACCTGGGATCGCTTGATAACAGGGACAGTTCAACAGAATTTTGAGTCGATCTGTCAATGCCGGATGAAAGACATGGTTAGTGGTGTGAGGACTACTTTACAATGGCCTAAGTGGATCAACGAGACTCTCTGGACAACGATGACCGCGTACTGGGAAACTGAAGAAGCAAAGAAAAGGAGACAAACCAAGTACGATGACCGCGTACTTGTAAACTCATGAATTTGTTTTATCAAATGTTATTTCAATTTTTGTGTTAAATAAAATATTATTTGAATCAAATTCATCTATTTGAGAAACAAAACGAATTCCAACATCATACCAATTTGTTGTTTTCACTTTAAATATAGTCACTAAATAGTAGTTATTTCGTCGCCAAACAGTCACAAAGTAATCACCAAATAGTCGTAATATTTCTACATGTTTGTATCTTCATATTTCAAATAGTCGCTAAAAAGTCATTAAATAGTCATAGAATAGTCGGCAATTAGTCACTAAAATTAGCGACTATTTAGTGACTACCATAAATCGACTGCATCTACACCATCCTTTTGTCGCTTAATAGTCGCAAATTAGTCACTAAATGTGCCAACTACTATACGACTTATAAATAACGTTTTATCAAATGTTATTTCAATTTTTGTGTTAAATAAAATATTATTTGAATCAAATTCATCTATTTGAGAAACAAAACGAATTCCAACATCATACCAATTTGTTGTTTTCACTTTAAATATAGTCACTAAATAGTAGTTATTTCGTCGCCAAACAGTCACAAAGTAATCACCAAATAGTCGTAATATTTCTACATGTTTGTATCTTCATATTTCAAATAGTCGCTAAAAAGTCATTAAATAGTCATAGAATAGTCGGCAATTAGTCACTAAAATTAACGACTACCATAAATCGACTGCATCTACACCATCCTTTTGTCGCTTAATAGTCGCAAATTAGTCACTAAATGTGCCAACTACTATACGACTTATAAATGACGATAAACTGTTCATGAAGTTTAGTCGTTATTTAGTAGTAACGACTAATCTTTTTATTAATTAACAACTAATCTTTTTACCAACTAATTATTACCGACTACATGTTTTAGTCATTATTTAGTAGTAACCACCCATTTAGCGACTACTATGCGACTGTCTTAGTAGTCGCCAAAACGTTGTTTTCTTGTAGTGCCTTCTGGGCGTACTGACCGCTTATAAAACCTCTATAAGACGAACGCCATTTCAACTCCTGTACGGGAAGGCATGTCACCTACCTGTGGAAATCGAGTATAAAGCAATCTGGGCAACCAAAATTCTGAACCTAGACTTGAACCTGCACGAGTTGGAGGAGATTAGGCTGGATGCATATGAGAGTTCCAAAGTATATAAAGAAAGAACCAAGGCTTTCCATAACAAAAGGATCACTCCTAAGGAGGTCAAGATATGGATTGAAGTTTTCCTTTTCAGTTCAAGGTTGAAACTTTTCCCTGGAAAGTTAAAGTCAAAATTGTCAGGTCCTTTCTTCATAAAAGAAGTGTTGGCTTATGGAGCAATCACCTTGTTATCTACAGAAAGAAGGGAGTTCATAGTTAATGGACAACGGGTGAAACCCTACATGGCAGACCAAGTGTTACCAGAGGGAACCTCAGTTCCCCTTGATAACCCACCTCAACCATGAATGGAGCAAAGTCCAGCTACGCGACTTTAAAACAAGCTCACTTGGGAGGAAATCCCACGACTATCCTTGTACATATACTCTCCTTATATTTTTTTCAATTAAGGTATTTTTGTTGTTTTCTCCCAGTTGTGAATCTCAGGAGATTGGAAAGGAAATTAATAAAGACACCATTCGACCATGCTGGGTCGAGCAGTAGAGCTAAATACACCACTCGAGCAGAACGCTCGAGCAACACGGTCGAGTCTACCCCTCCCGTACCAACTTACACAATGCAAAGCATGCATGAGGCTGTGGGCTCATACTTCTCCGCACCATAAGGTACCAACTCAAACCTTTCATTGTAAATACCATTGCATTTTGATTTTTCTTAGTCCTTTTTGTTAAATCTCTTTAACTTTTAATTTGAATTTTTATTACAGAAGGGACTGTGTAATTTAAGTTTGGAGGAGGGTCTGAGATGTATTTGACACTGTTTTCTATTTTCTTATTTCAAATTTTACATCCTTGAGTCTTCATATATTGCAGAGCAAAACAATAAAAATTTGAAAATTTTCGAAAAATGTATTCACAAAAACAAAATGTCATGTAGTTCATTTGTATTTTAGGATTGAGTCTAGTATCGTTTTGTATAAGAGTTGGAGAACTGAGTAATTTTCCCACTTACTATTCCTGGATTCGACACTTAGTCAATATCAAAATAACAGGGTAACTTGTCTTGGATTTGACACTCAGTTAAAATGCGAAGAATCGGGTAACTGGTCCCGAATTCGACACTCAGTCAAGATGCGGAGAACCGTATAACTGGTCCTGGATTCGTCACTCAGTCAAGATCCGGAGTACTAGGTAACATGTCTCAGATTTGACACAGAATAAAGATCCTGAGAACCGGGTAACTCTTCCCACTTACTTTTCCCATATTCGACACTCAGTCGAGATTTGGAGAACCGTGTAACTAGTCTCACTTACTGTTCAAGGATTCGATAATCAATCAAGATCATGAAAACCGAGTAACTGGTCTTGGATTAGACACTTAGTCAAGATCCAGATAACCGAGTAACTGGTTTCGTATTCAACAGTCAATCATGATCCAGAGAACTAGGTAACTAGTCCTACTTTCTGTTCCCAGATTTAAAAATCAGTCAAGATCAAGAGAATATGGTAACTAGTCTCGGATTCGACACTTACTCAAGATCCAGAGAACCGTATAACTGGTCACAGACTTGGCTCTCTGTCAAGAAAAAGAGTACCGGGTAACTTTTCTGGATTCGACACTTAGTCAAGATTCAGAGAATCAGGTAACTTGTTCCGGATTTGACACTCAATCAACATCAGAATAACTGGGTAACTAGTCCAAGATTCGACACTTAGGCAAGATCCAGAAAACCGGGTACATGGACCTTGATTTGACACTCAGTAAAGTTCCGGAGAACCGGGTAACTTTTGCTAGATTCGACACTCATTCAAAAATAAAATAAACTGGGTAATTGGGCTCGGATTTGACACTCAGTTAGGATACAAAGAATTGGATAACTGGTCCTGGATTTGACATTAATTCAAGATCCAGAGAACTGGATAATTTGTCTTGGATTCGACACTTAGTCAAGATCCGAGGAACCAGATAATTTGTCTTCGATTCGACACTTTGTCAAGATCCAAGGAACCGAGTAACTTGTCCTAGATTTGACACTCAGTCAAGATCCGATGAAACGGGTAACTGGTCCAACTTACTGTTCCTGGATTAGACACTAAGTCAAGTTCTAGAGATCTAGGTAACTAGTCTCGTATTCGACACTCGTTCAAGATCTGGAGAACCGGGTAACTGTTTTCACTTACTGTTCCTGGATTCGATACTTAGTCAATATCCAAAGAACATGGTCTTTTCTAGGATTCGAAACTTAGTCAAGATCCAGAGAATCAGGTAACTAGTCCCGGATTCGACACTCAGTCAAGATACAAAGAACCATGTAACTGGTCTTGGATTCGACACTTAGTCAAGATCCAGAGAACTGGTCTCAGATTTGACTCAAGGTCAATATCCAAAGAACCAGGTAGCTAGTCGCACTTATTGTTCCTAGATTTGACACTCAGTCAAAATCAAGAAAACAACGTAAATTGTCCAGGATTCGACAAAATTTGTCTAGATTTGGAGAACTCGGTATTTGTTCCCTCTTACTGTTTCCGTATTCTACACTCAATCAAGAATCAAAGAACATGGTAACTTGTTCTTGATTTGACACTTAGTCAAGATCTAGAGAATCAGGTAAATGGTCCCGGATTAGACACTCAGTCAAGATCCTAAGAACCATATAACTGGTCCTAGATTCGACAGTTAGTACAGATCCGGAGAACCAGGTAACTGGTCTCATATTCGACAGCTTTTCTTTGATTTGTCATTTTCCTGCACCACTCGATCTCTTTACTGGATCATCTAGGTCGAGTGGTTTCCTTACTCTGTTCTGCCTTGTAGCTCTCGATCACCCCACTCGAACTGACAACTTGTGTGGGTCTTTTATCTATTTTCTTTTTCATCATTTAGGTTGTTAGACATTTACCATTTAACCTGCTTGGCTTGACTTTAATTAATTGATCACATCCTCATTCCATAGCACAGTCTTCCTGATTGGATTGACTTAGTATTCCCACCACTTTATTATTGTGGTGTGTGATAAAAATCTGTTAATCGTCAAGATTAGGAGGATCATCTAACTAGTCCCAGATTCGACACTCAATCAAGATCTGAAGAACTGGGTAACAGGTCTAGGATTCGACACTGAGTCAAGATCCAGAGAACAAGGTAACTGGTCCCGAGTTTGACACTCAGTAAGGTAACTGGTCCCGAGTTCGACACTTAGTAAGGATCTGGATAACCGGTGAAGGTTGTCCCTGATTTGACACTCAGTAAAAATCTGGTGAACCAGGTAGTTGGTCCTGGATTTGACACTCAGTCAAGATCTAGAAAACCGTGTAATTGGTCATGGATTTGACACTCAGTCAAGATTCGAGGAAACGGATAAGTGGTCCTGGATTCGACACTCAGTCAAGATTTGGAGAACTAGGTAATTTTCCCACTTACTATTCCTAGATTCGACACTTAGTCAATATCCAAAGAACAGGGTAACTTGTCCTGGATTTGACACTAAGTTAAAATTTGTAGAATCGGGTAACTGGTCCCGAATTCGACACTCAGTCAAGATCTGGAGAACCGTATAACTGGTCTTTGATTCGACACTTCTTCAAGATCCAGATCTCAAGTGAAAGGTTCCTCAAGTATGTTTATTCTTTATCACTCTGGAAGTCTCTATGATTAAACCATTCCATGGATCCATCTGTTGAGTTTTGGAGTTATTCTCCAACAATAAGAGGCATGTAGCTTGGTAAAGGGCCTTTTTCAGCTTCTTTAGACTCCTCTATAACCATATTAGCTCCTTGGTCCATATCTCCAATGGAGAAGAGTTGCCTTTCAATGGTGGGTTTCCTGGGATCTTTGTCACTGTTAGTAAAAACATTTCTCATATCATATATAGAGTTCCCAAATCCTTTAGTAGACACATATTCTTACACTATCCTCTCCATAGAAACATTTTTAGCAGTCTCTGTTATTTTCTTTTCATTTTTCTCACTCTTCTTTTCTTTTCTTTTCTTTTCTTTTCATCTCTCAAACACACAAAAAACCCCTATTTCAAACTCCCTAGCCCTAGTCTGGTCCAAAAAACATGAACCAGAAACTACATGGGAACCTATGCTTGTCGGCCTAAACCTAACACTTTCTCTTATGTTCAATCCGAAAATAGGCCTCACACTCAGAATTGATTCATGGTTTGAAGGAAGGTAAGGTTTGGGGCTTTGGGCAACTAATCAATAGATGGAAGCATCTACTTGGATCAACAAGAGTGGTAAAAGGGAAAAAGAAGATCCAAGTATGTATATGGTATCCATGAGTTCAAATGTAACAAGTAGACATGATAATTAATATTTAGATTAAGGTTCTAATAGATTGGGATAGAATGACAAATCACAGCAAGCCTAAACCAAGCAATGATGCAAAAATCAGATTCCAAGTAAGGTGCAGTCTTATATTTGAAACTCAGGTGAATGCATTAGGCAACTTATGAACTATGGAACTGAAGTTATATGTTTGGTTATTAAGCTTAATTGGTTTTAATTCATCATCATCCCCTATGCAAATGTTCAATCCTAGATAGAATGCTACTATACTCAATCCTAAAATGCAAATGAAACTACATGACACTCTGTTTTTGTGAAATAATTTTTGAAAATTTTCAAATTTTTATGGTTTTTATGTGCACATAGATGATGCAAAATTTGAATAAGAAAAGATTAAATATGTCAAATGTATCTCTCAGACCCTCCCCCAAACTTAAATTACACAGTCTCTTGTCTAATAAAAATTCAAAAGAAAGGTTGAGAGATTAAAAACAAAAGCAAAATAAAAATAGAATGGTAATTACAATGTGAGTGATATGGGGTAGTACCTCATTCTGGTGGAGTGAAGAAGGCATCAGTGTTGCCTCCATGCTCTCCAGAGTGTAATATGGCACCATGGTGAGGGAGGGTGGATCGAGTTTCATCTGCTCAGCTCTGGAGTGGGTCTCGAATGGGCCACTTGACCCAGGTTGGTCAAGTGGTGTGGTCTGCTCAAGTCCGAATGATGACTTGAGTGGTCTACTCGACCCTTCTTGTCGAGTGATATCCTCTTGATGCTCAACTCGAATGGTGTGATGCTGAGGAGTGGTGGAGTCTGGTGAATCATGCTCCAGATGCTCTATAGGATGGTCTGAGCGCCTCTTTCTCTGCATTTGCTCCACAAAGGATCTCCTTGAGGGTGAAGCATGCTGGAATCTCCTAGAGGTACCCCTAAGAGAGTTGGTTCTTCTCATGTAGGTCTTCTCTGTCTCGTCTCAGCTGCTACAACCTCTTGGTAACCCCTTTCACTGTGCTCTTCAAGTCTTTGAATGCCTTGTCTTGCCATTTGTTCCATTTCTGGAGCATACCAATCTTGTGGTTGGCTTCCCTTAGAGACTTGCACTCTGTGTCATCGAAATAGTAGGCGCCAAGGAGTTGGTGAGTCTCAACATACCTCTGGAGGATCTCATCATCAGAGTTTGGAGCTTCAGCTTCAGAATCATAAAGATCTTCCACTCGTGGGATAAAGGTAATGCTCCTTTCCCCATTAATTGCATAGATTTTGACCAAACCTCCATAAGGTAGCAGAAGCTTGGCTCTACCAGATTGTGGGTGAGAGAAGTTATAGATGTACCTCTCTTCAGCCATGCTTGCATTTATAGTCTGTGAGGCTCTCAGGTAGTTGATATCCATCAACAGAGGTGGAGTTGGCTTGGAGGTGATCTCAACTCAAGCAGCAAGAAGAAAACGGGTCACAATGCCTCACATAACCAACTCAGCTTTGTTTACCATCTTGTTGTTCTTGATGGCATTGTTCCTATAACATAGCAACTGCATCACCAAAACAATAGAGTTTCCTGTATCAGCTCCTTCTCCAACCATCTCAATCCCCTTAACTCTACTATTCTGGGATGCATAGACTAGATAATCATGGAGAGATTTATCCAGCATCTTAAGCTCTCCTACATTCACTGCCTAGTTGCTCTTCTTGCGAAAAGAGTGTTGGCAAAAGTCTTATGGAGATATCTAATGGCCGGATGCCGAATCTCGCTACTCTTGGCTCTGGAGGATTAGAATCTGCCCTTTCCTCCAAGCTCTACCCACAACTCATTCAACTTTTCTTTCAAATAGTCTTGTGCCTGGCTCGATCCTCTCTTGAAACTGAATTCTCTATCAATCACACTAAGAGAGAGGTTGTACTCTAACCCTCTGACCTTGAAGCTTATGTAGCCCAGTTTCTCATCATATCCCATACCAGCTCTTATCTCATAGAGATGGAGCTCCAAAGTTGCCAAGAAATGGCATGTCTCGTCCTTGAAACCATTGTGTGGTTTCTGAGTGAGCTCCATGATATCCGCAGCTTCATAGAGTCTCCCGATCTCTCTGCAAATCCCTAGAGCTTGCATTGTGTGCCGATGTGGGTTTCTGCGTTTCAAACATCGACTTATTCAAAGACTTATTCAAACATCGACTTTATCAAACATAAACACCATTTAAACAATTTCAAGACTTATTCAAAGATTTCTCAAAGATCAAGCATTTTTAACTATGGTTGTACTAAAATTCCTTAAATTTGTTCAAATTCAACAACGAAAACAACATGAGTTCTCAAATCATTGAACAAACAATGGTTCTAGTGAAGTTTGTCCTATTTTCTATCAAAGTTCCAAAAATTTTGAATTTAAACATCAAGGACAAAAAAAATCACAATTCCAAGCAATTCCAACCATAGAAATTAATGCTATAGTGTATCAACATCAAACACAATTCTATGTAACCGATTATAAGCAACATGCAACAAAAAGTTTGAAAAATTCCAAAATTTTGCTTAAGCCCAATTTTTGTTAAATTTTAGGTTTTTAAGTTATGAAAACTTACTCATTGGTTTCGGAAACATGAGATAGGTTCGACATGACGATGATTGATGCAAGTTTAAAAAAATCTTCAAAAAATTTAGAGAGAATTTTTGAAATTTTTTGAGCTTTAGAGAGATGAAATCGCGAATAAGAGTGAAAGAGAGAGAAATGCGTGTTATATCAAATAGATAGAGTTGAGTTTTTAAGAAAAACCTGGACCACTCGACCTGTAGGTCGAGTGGCATGGTCGGGTAGGTTTGTTTCTGCTTCTGTTAAGCTTTTGAAACACCATCTTGACTCATACTCAGCTTCCTTTTGTTCCCTGAAACTCACAACACTAAAACGAAACATCAAAAATAACAAAATTCATAAAAACTTGAAGATAAACCTAGGGAAATATATAGAGGGATAGCCATGGGACTTCCTCCCAAGTGACCTTATTATAAGTCTCGTAGCTTGACTTTCTTGCTGTTCCGGCTGGGGGAGGATCCTTGAGAGGATGTGTTGACCCCTCTAGAATTTCCTTTGGTTGGGTGTAAGAGGATGCCCTTATGGCATTATAAAACCTTTGACTCATCCCAGGTGGTTTGGGCTTTCTCTTGGGTCCTTCAGGTGCCTGATGAGTGTCTTTGCTCTTGAGTTTGAGCATCTCTCTTTTCCAACATCTCCACCTTTACTGCAAACTCAACCACAACAATTTGCAGCGATGGAATCATACCTTGGTCTGCTATTGGTGTTTAGAGTGGATATGTTGAGTTTCTCTTCCCTGTACCAATATATTCTTGGTTCGAGTACCCAATCGACCAAGTGGATTTGTAGGGGGTTGTTGTGCAATCTGATGATCACTCGAGTGAGCAGTCGAGTGGACTGGTCGAGTTTGCACGGTGCATTAGATGCCTTATCTTTATCAAACACATCATATTCAGGCATTGCCTCTTCAGAGTAGGAATCCTTATGATTCCACAAACTTTGGGGTCAAGACAGAGTAAGTGGAACTTGTTCATCCTCAGCATCATCTTCAACTTCTTCAATAGAGAAGAGTTGTCCTTCAAAAGTAGAGTTCTTCATTATGGTAGAGGTGTCAAATCTCATCACCAAGTCATCACCAACATGGAGAACGATTTTCCCATTCTTGGTATCGATCATAACACCAGCTGATGCTAAGAAGGGTCTTCCCAATATCAAAGGATCCATAGGCTCCTCATCCATCTTCATAACAATGAAGTCAGTAGGGACGTCAATGTTGCCAATTCTCACCGGTACGCCCTCCAATAGACCATGGGGAAGCCTAACAGTCATGTCTGCCAAGATAAGAGATAGCATACTAGGCATGAATTCTTGATATCCAAGCTTCTCTGCTACTGACAGTGGCATGATACTCACTGAAGCTCCAAGATCACATAGGGAATTTCTGAATATAAGCTTGTTGATAGAATATGGTAGATTAAATGATCCGGGGTCTTTAAGCTTTTGTTGTAACAAGATTTCCTGTTTGGTGACCATTTTACAGTAATGGCTTTGAGCAGCCATTTTTCTCTTGTCTTGATTTTTTTTCAGAGTTCTTTCTCTTAAACCACTCTTAAATGGCCCCAGTGCTTTTACAATCCTGCCAAGACATTTCAGATTCCAACTCCAGTAGCTCTTCCTCCAATACAATCTCATAGCCTTTCTCTATCTCTGCTTTGAATTTTTCAGGAAAAAGGCTTGTGACCATTGCATGTAGGTTAGCAATTCGTTTCTCCTTCTCAGTAGGTGACTCGACTCAACCACTCGGTCCAGTGGGTCGCTCGAGTAGCTCAGAAGTTGGAGAATTTTTAGCAGCAGCTTGATAAACAGCCTCTCTATCTTGAATATCACTATCCCTAGTGATATGTGAGAAACGCTTCTTGTATGGAAGATGAAGAGCTGTTGCTAAAGAGACTGCATAGATGTGGGCAAAATCTTTTGGGTTTTGCACTGCTTTGCCTGATAGCTGGCCTGTTATTTTGACAGATGATGAGGCAGTGTTAGTCTCTACAAACTTCATCCTTGAGTTAAGTAGCTCAATCTTTGGTTGAGATCATCATATGAGCAGTCAATATGGCTCCTAAGCTCAGAGAACTTCTTAGTAGTATCTTGAGTAGTCGTATTTTGTCCCTATAGGAGTTGAAGTAATAGCATCTTCAATTCACCATCTGAAGACTGAGATGGCTTAAGGCCAAACCCTGGAGGATGGTTCGCAGGTGCATCTTGTTGTTGGAAGGTTCTCTGGTGTGGTGGTATATGAACAAATGTCTTGTTCTGGCCTTGTTGCTGATTAAAATAGACCTGGTCTTGAGGATTTGCCACATTAGTGCTTCTATAAGAGATATTGGGGTTTTTTTTGTAGTTGATATAACCCCTGTTGAAACCAGCTTTATTCTGAATGTACAATATCTCCTCTACGTGATCTTCCTCCCCATCTTCAGCTTGGGAAACATCTGATTCACCAACAAAGTGGACTGTTTTCTGCTAAACTAGAATGAGTTTATCTAGCTTCTTATTAAGAGATTGAATTTCTTTCTTAGTCTTCTCATCAGATGTTGAGGACCCTCGAATAGACCTGTCGTAATCCTCATTATAGTTTCCATCAGAGTGAGCAAGATTTTCTACCAGTTCCCAACCAGAATCTACATCCTTGTTCAGGAAATTACCATTGGTGGCAGTGTCAAGTAACATTCTGATCTTGGGAAGGGTTCCTCTGTATAATGTGCCGAGCAAAGACTACTTAGTGAAGCCATGGTGTGGGCGTTGAGTGGTGTAGAGCTTAAACCTCTCCCATGCCTCAGAGAAAGTTTCACCATTCTTCTGAGTAAAGCTTGATATATCGTTCTTGAATCTGGCAGTTCTTAAGTTAGAGAAGAACATGGATAAGAAAGCTTTATTACAATCATCCGAGGTGGTGATTGATCATTGTCGCAAAGCTCTTTCCCATTAGTATGCCTTGTCACCTAAAGAGAAGGGAAAGAGGTGTAGCTTGAAACAGTCCTCACTGATACCATTTATCTTTGTCAGCTCACACAGCCTGTCAAACTGATCCATGTGCTCCAGAGGATTTAACTGTAACACCCCTATCCGTAAAATCTGCCCTAACAATGGTGTTAACCGGTAGACCTCAAAAATTTTCTCGATAATTCTCTAAGTCTCAAACGAGGTTTCCGGATTTCCTCAAATTCAAAGTTTATATGCACAGCGGAACTACAACACTTAAGTCATGCAAGCGAGTCTCAAAATTTCTCAAATAAATTCCATTCAACTAACTAAATCTCAACAAAAGAATTCCTCAATAATTCAATAACTCAAATATCTCAAATACTCGCTAACATGGATCTTAAGCAACTAAACATCAAACTCAAAGCACAAAATAATAAAATCAACTAAACTCAAACTCTCAATAAAACCATATGTCCCATCCAACGCCTCTAGGTCCCACGAGCTCCTCCTTAATCTTTATTACCTGCATCAACGAGTGGATGCGTAACCAACAAAAGTTGCCTAGTGAAGCGATCATCCCGTCTAGCCGGTTTTAGTGTCAAGACAATTTAATATATGTGCATGATTAATAAAGTTAAGTCAATGTAAAGCAACGGTTCCCTCAAACACATATGCCGAAGCACATACAACACAACAAATGGAACCAAACTGTCAAGACATTAAACGCAATACCCTTAACATAAACAAGACAACCAACAGAACCAAATCACCACCAACACAAACCACAGTCACACACTCACCTTAATATCTCAGAGGCTTTTGATTAACCTATAGACACATAAAATCAATCAATACAAATATCTAACCAACACCCCAACAAAATACATACTCACAATCACAAAATCAAGCATCGTTCGGGTCCGCGTGAGCTATGCTAACCAAATCCCCAAACTACTCAAGCTTCTCGAAGATCTCTGCCACAGAAACACTAACCATCTTAAATAACCCAAAACTATCGGACAAGAACACTGGATTTACAATGAGATTTACTTACCAATCGACGAACTCTCGGACGAACGGTAAGGCTCTAAGGGTTCAAAAACAACTCCTCAAATAGATCGACAACTGGTAGATTTTCTGTGATAGATCAACATAAATACCTTAATAACGAGATCTGATCAGAAGAGAATCACAAAAAACACAATGGAATCGCTTACCCCTTCACGAACCTTGATTCTCGGCCAAATTCTTCAAAACTCGAAGCTCTAGGGTTCTTATATCTGGCTGCGCAAACTCTTTATGTTATGCGACTCTAAAACCCTCAAAAATCTTATACTAATCGTCCCTTAAGTTTAATCCACGAATTGGACCTCGGACCTTAAGAAAAACCCACCAAAAACTCACAAATAATGGCCCATCTTCATAATATGACTCGTCCCTTCACACAACCGCCTTATTCCATACTTAGAATATATTTCACGAGTTTGGGACTTGACAAAACTCGATTTAACTGAACCAATCAAATTTGGGTCACAAACCACCTTAATCCGCATATCCAGTTCCATACCCAACCCAAAATATCAAAATCTCCTTAAACCGATTCCAGCTCGTTCGATTGTCACTAATTCCCAAAATATTAGGATTGATCAAAACAGAAATTCATTTGACCGAACCAATTGGTCTAAGCCCAACAATTTCCCCTATTTGGTCTGCAGTCCTTCTTTAATGAATCCTGGTCCAATCAGGAATTATAGATGGCCCAGCCAAATTCCACCTCGACCCAACTTAATCATTTTTCAAAATAATTCAACCCTGACTTCCCCAGCCTGAGCCGACCATTTTAATTTTTCCGACAAAACTTGTCCTAAATCCGACCAAACCTGTCCGGATCCAACTAGAATTGTCCGAACGTGACCAAACTCCATTTTCCGACCAAACTTGTCCATTTCAAGACCAAACATGTTTTCCCAAACACAAATGTACGAACGACCAAATCTGTCCGAATGACAAGACCTCGGAATTTCTTGACTGACCAAAACATTGCCCGTACCGAGACTCCATTGCTAGGAACATGGGTGTTACAATTCTCCCCCACTTCAATTGGATTCGTCCTCGGATCCATCGTCTTTCTTGGTTTTTACTTGCTTACCAAACCACTTCTTATAATGGACTTTAATAACCTCTTCCGGTTCCCACGTGACTTCTTCCTCTCCGTCACGATCCCAAACAACATTCAACATCCTAATGGACTTTTTCTTTACAACCTTTTTCTTTTTGCCTATCACCTTGACCGGCCTACCTGCAATACTCATATTCAGCTGTAAGTCCGAAGGTACACTAGGCAAAACTGTGTCCCTAGAGGTTATGCACTTCTTTAGCATAGAAACATGAAACACCTTATGAAATGCAAACATTGCCGGAGGCAATTCCAACTTATAGGCAACCGGTCCGATCCTTTTCAGAATCTTATACGGTCCTATATACATCGGTGAAAACTGAGAACTCATCAATGCCGGATCATTCCCCTTATATGTGATCATCTTTAGATACACTAGATCCCCTACGGCAAACTCCAAATCTTTACGATTCTTATCGGCATAACTCTTTTGTCTATCCTAAGACTCTTTCATTTTAGCTTTCACAACTTTGATTCTCTCGGTGGTCTCTTGAACAAAATCTCGACCCAAAATGCTACGCTCCCCCACTTGGGTCCAACATACGGGTGTACGACAAGGCCGTCCGTATAAGGCCTCGAACGGTGACATACCAACGCTTGCATGATAACTGTTGTTGTATGCAAACTCTGCCAAGCTCAAATGGTCTGTCCATCTTTCACCCCAATCCAAAACACATGCCCGCAACATGTCCTCTAGCTTTTGTATGGTACGCTCGGACTGACCATCGGTCTGCGAATGATGTGCGGTACTCATGTCCACTGTTGTGCCAAACTTCTTCTGAAGCTCTCTCCAAAATTTACCAGCAAACTTAGAATCTCGATCAGACACTATACTAGCCGATACCCCATGTAACCGTACAATCTCTTTAACATACAACTCGGCTAACCTTTCCGCACTATCCTTTTTACACATCGGAAGGAAATGTGCAGCCTTAGTCAATCGATCCATGATTACCCAAATCGCATTCTTCTTGTCACACACCGGCAATCCGGTCATAAAATCAATGGTGATCCGATCCCACTTCCATTCGGGAATCGGTAAACTTCTCAATAACCCACCCGGAACTTGGTGTTCCGCCTTAACTTGCTGCCAAACAGGGCAACTTGCCACCCAACCTGCAACATCCCGTTTCATACCATTCCAATGATAATAACGCTTAAGGTCGTGATACATCTTGGTGGTACCCGGATGTATCGACAACTTGGACTGATGTGCTTCCTTTAAAAAATTTTCCCTTAAACTCTTATCATTAGGAACACACACCCGACCATTAACCAAAATTGTACCATTGCTCGAAGTTTGATACTCCGTTTTATCATTCTGTGCCACTCCTACTAAGTGAGCATCCTTCCCTTGGGCAATCCAAACCCGGGTCAATAGATCGGCTTGATCCGCGGCTCCTAAACCCAATGGTTTTGTCTCATCCGTTAAGACATTCAATCTCAATGAGCCAATCATACCAATAAGACTCTCCATGTCCTTCTCGGTATCTCTCACAACCCTCTTTCTACTCAAAGCATCAGCCACTAAATTAGCCTTACCAGCCTGATATGATTATGGCCAGCAAGGATGAGGAACCTATGCAACATGGAGACGCCAAAGAGGAGCAAAGGCAGCAGCTTGAACCGGAGCTACAAGGAGCTGAAGATTTATGCATTTCTCCGGGTCCTATCACTCGGTCTAAACAAAAGAAGCTCAAGACCACTTTGCAACATCTCCTCAACACCATCTCGGGCAGTTTGGTGTGTGCTAATCCAGCCACATTGGTTGTGATACAAGCCACCTAAACATTTATCAAGAGAGGTGATATGACTTATACTCTTTTTCCCTTCATTTGGTTTTGTCCCAATGGGTTTTCCAAATAAGGTTTTTAATGAGGTAAGCCATATCACTCACTCCTCAGCCTCTTGATAAAGCTTAAGCCCACCTCTATCTCTTATCCAAGTGAAGCAGCCCAAGTCCAACAAAGATATTCAGCCGAAACTTGAAGACTTGAAGAGTCATTTTCTTTGTTCAAACTTTGGTTTTAATGCTATGTACTTTTCGAGATTTCCCTTTACTCTTTGGCTGATTTAAACTCTTGTAATGCTTCATTTGTGAGTTATCAAACATCTTTTCAACTTCTAAAACTCTCTGAAACTTGTTTGTTCATCCTTGCTTAAAGTGTTCGGATCTTCATCCTTCACACCAAGTAAGTCGAAAGTCTTAGGATCTTTCACACTCCTAGGAAGTTTCATCTCGATCCACCCCTTGTTCACCTCGGCTAGGGTCTTCACCCACGTCCAGAGCAAGCCTGAAAGTCCAGAGGATCTCCATCTCCTTTGGAAGTTTCGCATCAACCCCCCAAACTCATCGGATCCCTTCCTAGTTCTTCACCTTTCATCTCTTCCGCATCACTCACCTTGTCACCAATCCTCACAACCTCTTGGAGAAGCATTCAGGGACTTGATCCTCACCTAGGATCATATCAAGTGGTATCAGAGCTGACTCCACGCCAGGTTGTATCTCTTCCGATCTGTTATACCTTTTCACATTCCGATCTGTTTTGTCTGCTGACTGTTGGAATTTTCATCAATTCGTCTTGTCTGATAAAATCGTGAGATCTATTGAATATGCTTCAAAAAAGAGTCTAATATTTGTTAAAATTGATTCTAGAATTTTTGAACATGTTTTGATAATTTTTCGAAGTTGATTTCGTCGAACAGTCACAATTAGAGGTTATCGGAATTTGAACAGTTATTTTCGTGTTAACGTGCTAGAATTGTTAAAAATCATTGGTTAATCCTAAAATCGTGAAATTTGTTGCATTGAAACCATGATTCAGTCTAGTATTTGTGAAAATTGTCTCTGGAATTTTTGAACGTGATTTGATATTTTATTCTGTTCGATCAAGTCAAACAGTCGTTTAGGATTCTAGAAAAGTTTCTGAGTTTTCTTTGTTGTGTTTCTTTGGGCATTTTTACTTGTTACTTGTTTGAATCTGAACAGGTACCATGGTGGGAACCAGCACTGGTGAAGAGGAATCGTCAAACTCCAACAAAGAACTCCTTGATTCCTTAAGAGCCATAATGGACGAAAGTATGGCAACCATGAGAGCTGAATTAGAAAAATCAAGAAGAGCACGGAAGGAACAAGAGCTTAAACCAAAGCCACCAGACAACACATTGAGAACAACTTGGAGCAGCCCACATAAAATCTCTCTTACTCAAAAATCCAAATATATGCTTTGTTCTGAATATCATTCGGCTAATGAACTCTTTAAATTTTCAGGAAAAAGAAGCTACCTAGAGTGGGAAACAAATATGGAAGATTGGTTTTACTATAACCACATCCCAAGATAAAAGAGGATAGCTCATGCAATTCGCCAACTCACAGGAGAAGCTTATCAATGGTGGATACGAAAGGTTGATGATCGCTGGAATTACAAGGAGCCCCCTATCACCTCGTGGAGAGATCTTAAGGAACTAATGAGGAATAAGTATGCACCAAATGGTTTAGATCCAAAAGAAGCTTACAGTCCTCAGCCAAAGGAAGTATCCAAGAATGTTCTAAATGAGAAAATGAAGGCTAATGTAACCTCTCAACCAAAGAAGGTCGCGGAACAAGTCGTGGTTCACAAGCAAAGCCTAAATCCATCCATTGAAACAAGCAATGAACGTCCAAAGAAATGTAAGTCCTCTGATCTTTCAAAATCCAAGGAAGTTACTTGTTATGACTCTCCTAAGAAAGGAAAATTTGCTGCCACTTGCCCTGAAAAACACGAGCTGAATATCACTTCATTAGGATCAAAACTGAGCTCACAAAACTCAAGTAGTGAAGTAGTTAATCAAGGTGTAGAAACTTCCAGTTCTTGTATAATGCACTTGGTATTGTCAAAGGATGTTGAATCAGGTCATACTCTGGAGCATAAGGATGACAAAGCTGAAGGAAACATAAAAGAGAAGAATCCACATTCAGTGTCAACCACTTCAAAAGCTTGCCAAGATAACAAGACTGAGCGAAATGACTATGAAAACTGTTTGGTGAGTAGACCATATCCAACACCGGTGGGCTGTGTTTCAAATATCACCCTCTTCAAAGCTGAAATGTTACCAAACATCCTACATGGTACTCATGTAAGTTTAGCTTGCGAGTTTATTCGATATTGGAATAATTTCACATTCACTCGTAGCTTCAAACAACCTGTTTTGAATGTTGAAATTTCAAGTATAATACACTTGATTTTTTCTTTAAGTGCCGAGGAAGATACAGGTACCTTAGATGTGTGCACTGACCTGGTAGGAACCACCTCCACATGGAGCTCAACAATGGATCAAAAGGAGAAGCCACCAATCAAGACCCGAGGAAACTATCTTGACTCCCAAAAGGCGAATGAAAGCTAACTTACTTTCTCTTGGTGCAGATTGTACAATGGTGAGTTCAAAATATTTTCAAGAAGATAAGACTACTCTTGTGCCATTGCCGGATCATGAGTTTTATCTTGACAAAATCAAACCCGAAGAGAATCAAGAGCAAGATAATAAATCTAATCTTTTTGCTAGGATTAGTAAGGTTAATGATGCTGAATATTTTGATCATAAAATATTTGTCTCTTTGGATAAATTCTCTTGTGTATCTAACCTTGCACCGGTGCCACCGAGTGAGCTTAACAAATTTTTGCAGGACTTGTCTTTAGGAAACAACTCACGGAAGCTTCCCTTTGATAACTTCCACGACTACAGTGTGATCCTGAGATATGATAATAAGATTCTTTTTAAATTCAAAGATGAACCACCAGATGCATTGCCTATGCTCAGAGATAAAGAACTTGAACTCGACAAGGTAAGTATCTTTGTTCCCAAGAATCATTTTATCCCTGATCACGCAGATATAATTCACTTGTCTCTGTCACAAGGGCCAAACAAAGGTTTTAGGGTAGTCTTGAAACATACAAGAAGAAGTGAAAAGAGAGAGGACATAAAGAGAGAGGAAGACCTCTACGTCACGGCTAAGGAGCAGCCAGAAAAGGAGAAAGTATCCAATGAGTTAACTTGTGAACACAAACATGTGAGTTCTTCAAAATCTTTTAATAGTACTGGTAAGGACAAGAGAGCATTCATTCTTAAACCACCTGTGCGTACGTTTATGTATAAAGAAACTCTTATGAGTTTCACTAACCTTGCACCGGTGCTGCCGAGTAAGAAACCTTGTCATTATCAGGACTTCGAAGTTGTATGCCCTAAATACGACTCAGGAATTGTCTCACTAATCTGTGGGAAGGAGAATCATATCTTCTTTGATCCAGGAGCACCCGTTGAAGCATTTCCTTATGACATGGGAAACAAGATAGGTAAGGAAATTGTTGTGCCTGATGCAACAGTTCAAAGGTATGCATTTCTTTTTGTTCCTAAATCTAAGTTGCTAGAATATGAACACATCAAAGAGATTTATATGTCAACTGTTGATTTTAAAGATGTGATTCATTATTGTGAGAAATTTGAGCATAATAAATTCTTTAGGCATGGAGGATTTTTGTTTGATAAAATGTGTGAACCTAATAGAAATTATGTGCTCATAGATATTGCTAATTTCTCTAATTTTGCTAGTGCTTCACCCAATGCTGAATTATTCGTTGGAGAAATTGTTTGTTATGATAGCATTCTGAATTTTAATAAACACTTAGACGATCATATTGAACCTTTGAAATCTGTTTTAGATGATCTAAGTAATAAATTGTGTGCTAGTCGGAATGACTATATTCTTTGCACCTATGATCTCTTGTCTCGAGTCTTTGTTGTGAGGATACAGGATATACAGGATGGAGAGCTAAATTTTCATGCACCTAGGACGTGGCTCTACCATGTTTGGCTTAAGAAAACTGTTGTTCAAATTGTTCTTAAACCAAAGGAGCGTTTGCTAGACATAGAGCATCAAAAGCCAGCAAACGAAGAGGAGAATATTAAGAACTTTGAGATTGGTTACCAGTTTTGGATTCGTATGAAGGAGAAACGTTTTGCAGACCAAGAGGAGTTCAAACTAATGCAAGAAGGATATTGTTCACTTCGAAGCATAGAACAGATCCATTCCTACAAAATCTGCTTGCAAGGTGAGTATATTCCGACTTACTTCAAGTATTCTAATTTAATCTTTTTCCTTGCAGATTGTTCGGATTTGAGGATGGATAGCATGGATAGCTAGGAGCTTGGAACTAATCAACAGCTTAAACCTGGGGAGCTGGGAGCTAAAGAACAACTAGACAACGCCTACCAGCTTGATCTCCAAGGTAAGTACCATGTAAGTTCGAGTTTTAATATTACTGATTTGGTTCCTTATTTTGCAGAAGAAACAGATTTGAGGTCAAATCCTTTTCAAGAGGGAGAGGATGATATGATTATGGCCAGCAAGGATGAGGAACCTATGCAACATGGAGACACCAAAGAGGAGCAAAGGCAGCAGCTTGAACCGAAGCTACAAGGAGCTGAAGATTTATGCATTTCTCCGGGTCCTATCACTCGGTCTAAACAAAAGAAGCTCAAGACCACTTTGAAACATCTCCTCAACACCATCTCGGGCAGTTTGGTGTGTGCTAATCCAGCCACATTGGTTGTGATACAAGCCACCTAAACATTTATCAAGAGAGGTGATATGACTTATACTCTTTTTCCCTTCATTTGGTTTTGTCCCAATGGGTTTTCCAAATAAGGTTTTTAATGAGGTAAGCCATATCACTCACTCCTCAGCCTCTTGATAAAGCTTAAGCCCACCTCTATCTCTTATCCAAGTGAAGCAGCCCAAGTCCAACAAAGATATTCAGCCGAAACTTGAAGACTTGAAGAGTCATTTTCTTTGTTCAAACTTTGGTTTTAATGCTATGTATTTTTCGAGATTTCCCTTTACTCTTTGGCTGATTTAAACTCTTGTAATGCTTCATTTGTGAGTTATCAAACATCTTTTCAACTTCTAAAACTCTCTGAAACTTGTTTGTTCATCCTTGCTTAAAGTGTTCGGATCTTCATCCTTCACACCAAGTAAGTCGAAAGTCTTAGGATCTTTCACACTCCTAGGAAGTTTCATCTCGATCCACCCCTTGTTCACCTCGTCTAGGGTCTTCACCCACGTCCAGAGCAAGCCTGAAAGTCCAGAGGATCTCCATCTCCTTTGGAAGTTTCGCATCAACCCCCCCAAACTCATCGGATCCCTTCCTAGTTCTTCACCTTTCATCTCTTCCGCATCACTCACCTTATCACCAATCCTCACAACCTCTTGGAGAAGCATTCAGGGACTTGATCCTCACCTAGGATCATATCACAGCCTTACCAGGATGGTAAGCTATTTCCAAGTCATAATCAGCCACAAACTCCATCCATCTCCTTTGCCTAAGATTCAACTCGGGCTGAGTGAAGATGAACTTCAAACTCTTATGGTCCGTGAATACGTGCACCATTTCCCCATATAAATATGATCTCCAAATCTTAAGTGCAAATACCACCACGGCCATTTCCAAATCATGGGTGGGGTAGTTACCTTCATGCTTTTTCAATTGCCTAGAAGCATAAGCTATTACTTTGTCCTTGTGCATCAGAACACACCCAAGCCCAATTCTAGATGCATCCGTATAAACTACATACGGTACACCCAGTTCAGGTAATGCCAACACCGGCGTATTGGTAAGCATCTCCTTAAGCTTACAAAAACCCAACTCGCACTCCTCGGACCAAACAAATGGTACATCATTCCCGGTAAGCTTGGTCAACGAGTTAGCCATACGCGCAAAACCTTTCACAAACCTTCTATAATACCTGGCTAATCCTAAGAAACTTCGGATTTCGGTAGCATTTCTTGGCCTCGGTCAAACCTCAATTGCCCTAATCTTTTTCGAGTCCACGGACACTCCTTTGTCCGACACCACATGACCCAAAAAATCCAATCTTCCTTTACCAAAAACTACACTTACTCAATTTGGCAAACAACTTATGCTCATGAAGCTTACTCATTACAACCCTTAAGTGATGCTCGTGGTCCTCACGAGTCTTGGAATAAACCAAAATGTCATCAATGAATACTATCAAAAATGCATCTAAGTATTCCCGAAACACATTGTTCATCAACTTCATAAATGCTGTTGGGGCATTCGTCTACCCAAACGGCATGACCACGAACTAAAAATGCCCATAGCGCGTCCTAAAGGCTGTCTTCCGCACATCCACTTCATCAATTGGAATTTGATGATAACCCGATGCCAAATCAATCTTGGAAAACCATGTGGCTCCGCGTAACTGATCCAACAATTCATAAATCCTTGGCAATGGGTACCTATTCTTCACCGTCACCCTATTCAATCCCCGGTAATCAATGCAAAGTCGAAAGGTTCCATCCTTCTTCTTTACAAACAATACCGGAGCTCCCCACGGTGAACTACTAGCTCTTATGAATCCCTTTTCCATAAGTTCACCCAGCTGCTTCTTAAGCTCAGCCATCTCAGCAGGTGCCATCCTATACGGCGCCTTAGAAATTAGAGCTGTACAAGGCTCAAGCTCAATTGTAAACGAATCCGACCTTGACGGTGGCAATCCGGTTATCTCACAAAACACATCTTTAAAATCTTGGACAACCAGAATGTCCTCCAACTCCAACTCACTACCCTCCTTCACCGTAGTGATAGTAACCGGAAACATTACCAGACTTGTTACCGAACGAACCACCTTGAGACTTGCGGTTATCCGCTGTCTTGGCTTGCTTCTTACTGTCCTCAGCAATCATCCCAGATTCTATCACAGCCGCCTTCTCCACAAGGTCAGCCATGGACCTATAGTCCCGCATCAAACACCGGTTATGCAATTCCAACCGCATACCGCACATGAAACTATGGATCTGAACCCGTTCATCCTCCAAATCTCTCCCAGCATAACGTTTAAGGCTATTAAATTCAGCCTCGTACTCTCTCACAGACTTGGACCCTTGCCTTAAATCCAGAAATTGACTCTCCAACCGGTCCAAGGCTTCTTGCGGAAAGTACTTAGCATTGAACTCTTCCCAAAATTCTTCCCAAGTTCTCATCACCCTACCACGGCGGGTAGTCACACCTTCCCACCAAGTGTGGGCTTCACCTTCCAAAAAGTGAACTCCCAGGTCCACCTTATATTGTTCCAGACACCTTACCGAAGCAAAATTTCTTTCCACACGGTTTCTCTATTCAGCGGCATCAGCCAGTTTGACACCACCCGAAAAATACCGAGTACCCATCTTTTGCATATGCTTCATCACCTTAAGGTACGGTGGCACACGCGGCTCCACATTCACATTCCCCACACCTTCCATGGGAATATCAACCCGAACATCAGCATGCACACCATTGGCTCCGGGCAACCCATTGCCCACACCAATACCATTCGCACCGGTTGCACCCCGGGCGCTTGTCCAACTACTGGCAACCTCTCAGCCAACTGAGCCAGAGTCGCCATCACAGGAGCTAGTGCTGCCTGAATCGCAACTGCCACATCCACACCGCGGTTATCCACGCTATCAACAATCGCATTCTCGCCGGCTCTCGCGGCTCCATTCCCCTCACTAGAGTGAACTCTAGAATTCTCACCATTCTCACTGTTCCTACGCGTGTTTCTGGTTTTACGAACCATCTGCATAACCCAAACCCAAAACTAAGTTCACACAAACTTAGCCAACACCACGCCAAACGGCTTCATAAACCATTCATCACAACAATTTCTCAATATTAACAACAACCCAAAAGACTTACCGCGAGACTTGGCATTGAAAGGATGGTTTTACCCCAATCAAATCACTAACTACACAGCCCTAGAACCAAGCATGCTCTGATACCAAACTGTAACATACTTGTTACAGATTGTATCAGATTACGACTACAATAAACTCAAGCAAATGCACAATCAAACAATCCTAGGATCCAACCATGCTCTGATACCAAACTGTAACACCCCTATCTCTAAAATCTGCCCTAACAATGGTGTTAACCGGTAGACCTCAAAAATTTTCTCGATAATTCTCTAAGTTTCAAATGAGGTTTCTGGATTTCCTCAAATTCAAAGTTTATATGCACAGCGGAACTACAACACTTAAGTCATGCAAGCGAGTCTCAAAATTTCTCAAATAAATTCCATTCAACTAAACAAATCTCAACAAAAGAATTCCTCAATAATTCAATAACTCAAATATCTCAAATACTCGCTAACATGGATCTTAAGCAACTAAACATCAAACTCAAAGCACAAAATAATCAAATCAACTAAACTCAAACACCCAATAAAACCATCCGTCCCATCCAACGCCTCCAGGTCCCGAGAGCTCCTCCTTAATCTTTATTACCTGCATCAACGAGTGGATGCGTAAACAACATAAGTTGCCTAGTGAAGCGATCGTCCCGTCTAACCGGTTTTAGTGTCAAGACAATTTAATATATGTGCATGATTAATCAAGTTAAGTCAATGTAAAGCAACGGTTCCCTCAAACGCATATGCTGAAGCACATACAACACAACAAATGGAACCAAACTGTCAAGACATCAAACGGAATACCCTTAACATAAACAAGACAACCAACACAACCAAATCACCACCAACACAAACAACAGTCACAAACTCACCTTAATATCTCATAGGCTTTTGATTAACCTACAGACACATAAATTCAATCAATACAAATATCTAACCAACACCCCAACAAAATACATACTCACAATCACAAAAACCCTTACCGGTTCGGGTCCGCGTGTGCTATGCGAACCAAATCCCCAAACTACTCAAGCTTCTCAAAGATCTCTTCCACAGAACCACTAACCATCTTAAATAACCCAAAACTATCGGACAAGAACACTGGATTTACAATGAGATTTGCTTACCAATCAACGAACTCTCAGACGAACGGTAAAGCTCTAAGGGTTCACGAACAACTCCTCAAATAGATCAACAACTAGCAGATTTTCTGTGATAGATCAACATTAATACCTTAATAACGAGATCTGATCGGAACAGAATTACAAAAATCACAAAGGAATCGCTTACCCCTTCACGAACCTTGATTCTCGGCCAAATTCTCCAAAACTCGAAGCTCTAGGGTTCTTATCTCTGGCTGCGCAAACTCTCTGTGTTATGCGACTCTAAAACCCTCAAAACTCTTATACTAATCGTCCCTTAAGTTTAATCCATGAATTGGACCTCGGACATTAAGAAAAACCCACCAAAAACTCACAAATAATGGCCCATCTTCATAATATGACTCGTCCCTTCACACAACCGCCTTATTCCATACTTAGAATATATTTCACGAGTTTGGGACTTGACAAAACTCGATTTAACTGAACCAATCAAATTTGGGTCACAAACCACCTTAATCCGCATATCCGGTTCCATACCCAACCCAAAATATCAAATTGGTCCAAGCCCAACAATTTCCCTTATTTGGTGTGCAGTCTTTCTTTAATGAATCCTGGTCCAATCATGAATTCTAGATGGCCCAGCCAAATTCCACCTTGACCCAACTGAATCATTTTCCAAAATAATTCAACCCTGACTTCCCCAGCCTGAGCCGACCATTTTCATTTTTCGGACAAAACTTGTCCTAAATCCGACCAAACCTGTCCGGATCCGACCAGAATTGTCCAAACGTGACCAAACTCCATTTTCCGACCAAACTTGTCCATTTCCAGACCAAACATGTTTTCATGAACACACATGTCCGAACGACCAAATCTGTTTGAATGATAAAACCTCGGAATTTCTTGACTGACCGTAACATTGCCCGTACCGAGACTCCATTGCCCGGAACACGGGTGTTACAATTTTCCATGGGAAGACCATGAAACTTATGGCTCTGAACCATAGAGATTATACCACTCTTTATCTCTAAGTTATTGTTGGTGACTAGAGGAGCCACAATGCCTTGTCTCTAAGGATGTGAACTGGAAGCATCTCCTACTCCAATAACTCTTGGCTGAGGAGATGCCATAGTAATTGGTGTCTCTTGGACTAGTATTGGCTGAGGTGTGCGTGGAGTGATGCGATCAATGTGGTCTAAATACTGGAAAGGTACTCGATCGAGTTACTCGATTAGTAAGGTCGAGTGAATGGTATCTGATGCAACAGAAATAGAAAATTAAAACCAAATCAGTAAATGGACAGTGAAAGTAACAAACTTGATCTAGATAGCTTTAAAATCCTAATTGTGCAAACTAAACACCCAACATGGCAACATCGCCAAATGGAAACTAGTATTTTTACTATATATGCCGAGAATGAAAGCAAACAATCAAACTAGGCAATAGATAACATTCAGTTTTTAATCAATTGTAGTATAGTGGTATGATGTGTGAAATGTCGAACCAGGCTGGGTGTAGTGCACAACAACTAGGATGTTATCTAAGCAAGTTATTCAAATAAATATTGGGGATTGGTTTGCTAACAACCTAAATGAATTCTACCAAACCTTACTATGAGCTAGATATACTACTAGTCTGTCACACTTTAGCAAATCATAGAACTAAACAAGAAAAGAAGCAAAGCTGAACTGACGACTCGACCAGTCTGATCGAGTAAAGTGGTAAAGTGAAACTCTAAAGACCTGAAACTACAAATTAAACGATGTTAAGAGAGATTTAAGCTATATGAAAACTATAGGGACTTTAGGAACATATTCACTGGCTCGTAAATACTTTATATGATCATTGATATCTATAAAAACTCATCAATTAGGGGATTCCCTTGACAACAAACATCACATCCAGCTCAATCCACTGTCGTGACAGAGAGCCTTAAGATCCAACACTAAATCAGACATTATCTGTCATAGATTTGTGAAAGGATCAGGCATAAAGAATCAGTCTGTTAAAGTCAATTAAGATTCATAACAAATGAGAGCCTAAGATATGATGTAAATCTATATTTTATACTTAGATTTCATGCTATTGTATCTACATCCCTGGAAAAAGTAGATCTGATGATTTCATCACACTTTTGCTCTGGAAATCATCTAAGATCATGTTCTTCTTGGTCAGAAAAGAACAAGCATTAAAAACACTCACCGAAGAGGGAATAAAATGAATTGATGATCATTCAAAGAAACCTATAACAATATAGAGCAACACTAACCTAATATATTCCTAAAACCCTAAGAAAACTACTCACACAATAAATTCATCATCAAAGGTTCAAACCCAAAAAACTCTAAAATTGACATATCAGATAGATAATGAACCAATGAACAACTTTGATGAAGAAATAAAATGGAAATAGTGAGTTAATAAAAAGATATGAGAGTTAAAAAATCCAAAAATCTGAGAACAATAAAGAACAAGAGAGAGAGAGAGAGAGAGCTAAACTAGGGTTATCCTAAATAAAAACGGTGACCCCTGACATTAAACTAATCAGGAGTATTTATACTAAAAGAAAAAACAAGGGTAAACATTATTTCTGAGTTTTAAAGGGAAGGGAGATTCTACTCGACCGGTCAGGTCGAGTACCTTGGTCGAGTAGCTTCTAGCCGAGTCTTCTATCCATCTTCAGATCATCTTTTCACATCTAGCAAGCCTTTCCTTGATCCATGCTCCCAAAGCTCCAAAAGTACCTGATAAGATCCCATATATGCTACATGCATGCAATGCTTATGTAAAAATGCCTAAATGAGCTAAGTGGACGAAACTGGCACATTATGATGTGAACAAAGGATGAAACTAAGCTTAAGAGATGATAAAAGAATGCTAAAAACATATAAAATATGGTGTAATCAGTTACCCAGTTCTCTGGATCTTGACTGCGGGTTAAATCCGGGACCAGATACTAGGTTCTTTGGATCTTGACTGAGTGTCAAATCCATGACAATTTACCGAGTTGTTCGGATCTTGATTGTGTAATGAATACGGGAACTGTAAGTGGGAATAGTTACCCAGTTCTCCGGAGTTTGACTGAGTGTGAAATCTAGGATCCGTTACCCGGTTCTTTGTAGATTGACTGAGTGTCGAATCTGTGAACAGTAAAGGGAACAATTACTCGATTTTCTCGATCATGATTGAATGTCGAATATTGGACCAGTAACCCAGTTCTTTGGATCTTGACTGCGTGTCAAATCCATGACCAATTACCCAGTTATCCGGATCTAAATTAAGTGAAAAATCCAGGAATAGTACGTAGGAATAGTTACTCGATTCTTTGGATCATCACTGAGTGTCGAATCTTGCACCAGTTACCAAGTTCTCTGTATCTTGACTAAGTGTCAAATCCATGACCAGTTACCCAGTCCTCTGGATCCTAAGTGATTATCAAATCTGGGAACAGTAAGTGGGACCTGTTACCCAATTCTCCGAATCTTGAATCAGTGTCGAATTTGGGATGAGTTATACGGTTCTCCAGATCATGACTAAGTGTTAAATCCGAGACAAGTTACTCCGTTCTTTGGATCTTGACTAAGTGTTGAGTCTGTGAATAGTAAGTGGCAACAATTACCAAGTTTTTCAGAGCTTGACTGTGTGTCAAATACGGGCCAAATTACCCGGTTCTTTGGAATTGGACTGAGTGTCGAATCCAAGAATAGTAAATAGGAACAATTACCCAGTTCTTCGGATCTCTAGTGAGTGTTGAATCTTCGAACAGAAAGTGGGAACAATTACTACGTTCTCTGGAGCGTAATTGAGTGTCGAATTCGGGAGAAGCTACCCGGTTCTTTGTAACTTAACTAAGTATTGAATCTGGGAGCAGTTACCCGATTCTTTAAATCTTGACATAGTGTCAAATCCGTGACCACTTACTCGGTTCTTTGGATCTTAACTAAGTGGCAAATCAGGGACCAGTTACCAGGTTCTCTAGATGTTTACTAATTGCCGAATGTGGGAACTGTAAGTCGGACTACTTACCCGGTTCTCCGGATCTTGACTGAGTGGCAACTCCGAGACAAGTTACATGGTTCTCTGGATCTTGACTGAGTGTCGAATCCAGGACCAGTTATACTGTTCTCCGAATATTACTTAGTATCGAATACGCGACCAGTTACCCAATTCTCCGGATATTAACTGAGGTCGAATATAGGACCAGTTACCATATTCTTTTGATCTTTACTAAATGTCAAATCTTGGAATAGTAAATGGGAACAGTTAACTTGTTCTCCAGATCTTGAATAAGTGTCGAAGTTGGGATCAGTTACTTGGTTCTCTTGATCTTCACTAAGTGTCGAATCTAGGATAGTTTACCAGGTTATTTGAATCTTGATTGATTGTAGAATCTGGGACCAGTTACCTGGTTCTCGGGATGTTAACTCAGTGTTAAATCCAAGACTAGTTACCCGATTCTCTAGATCATGACTGAGTGTCAAATCCATGACAAGTTACCCAGTTCCCCCGATCTTGACTGAGTGAAGAATCAAGGACCAGGTACCTTGTTCTTTGGACTTGGACTGATTGTAAAATATGGGATAAGTATATGGGACAAGTTACCCTGTTCTCCGGATCTTGACTGAGTGTCAAAACCGATACAAGTTACCCAGTTTTTTGGATCTTGACTGAGTGTCCAATCCAAGACAAGTTACCCTTTTCTTTAAATCTTGACTGAGTGTCGAATATGGGAGCAGTTACCTGATTCCCTGTATCTTGACTGAGTGTTAAGTCCAAGACCATTTATATGGTTCTCCGGATCTTGACAGAGTGTGGAATCCAGGACCAGTTATACGGTTCTTCAGATCATGACTTAATGTTGAATACGGGACAAGGTACCCGATTCTCTGGATCTCGACTGAGTGTCGAATCCTTAATAAGTTACATGATTCTCTGGATATTTACTGAGTGTTAAATTCGGGAACAGTAATTGAAACTGTTACACTGTTATCTAGATCCTGACTGATTGTCGAATTCGGAAACAGTTACCTGGTTCTTTGGATTTTGTCTAAGTGTCAAATCTAGGACCAGTTACATAGTTCTTCTGATCTTGACTGTGTGTCGAATGTGGGACCGGTTACCCTTTTCTTTGGATCTTAGCTGAGTGTCGAATCCATGACCAATAACTAAATTATCCGGATCCTGATTGAGTGTCAAATCCAGAAACAATTTGTGGAAACAGTTACTCGGTTCTTTGGATCATGACTGAGTGTAGAATCTGTGGCCAGTTACATGGTTCTCTAGATCATGATTTTGTGTCAAATCTGAAACCAGTTACCCAGTTCTCCAGATCTTTTCTAAGTTTCGAATCAGCGACCAATTACCGAGTTTTCTCGATCTTGAATGAGTGTCGACTTCGGGCCTAGTTACCCGGTTCTCTAGATCTTGAGTGATTGTCAAATACGGGAACACTAAGTGGGCTAGTTACCCATTTCTCTAGATCTTGAATGAGTGTTGAATCCAAGACAGTTACCCGATTCTTGAGATCTTATTTAAGTGTAGAAATGAAGACTAGATATACAGTTCTCCAGATCAGTATTGAGTGTCGATTTTAGGACTAGTTACTCGGTTATTTGGATCTTGACTGAGTGTTGTATCCGGGAATAGTAACTGGGAATTGTTACAAAGTTCTTTAGAGCCTTATTGAGTGTCGAATTCAGGACCAGTTACCCGGTTCTTTGGAGCTGGACTGAGTGACGAATCCAGTATTAGTAAATGTTGAATCTCGGAACAGTAAGTGGGAACAATTACTATATTCTCTTGAGCATGAGTGAGTCTCAAATCCAGGGCCAGTTACCCGGTTCTCCGGATCATGACTGAGTGTCAAATTCAGGACAAGCTAACCCGTTCTTTGTATCTTGACTGAGTATTAAATACTAGACCAGTTACTCGATTCTGTAAATAATGACGTAGTGTCCAATCCCTCACCAGTTACGCAGTTGTCTGGATCTTAACTGAGTGTCTAATAAGGGACCAGTTACCAGGTTCTCTAGATCTTAACTAATTGTCAAATCTGGGAACCGGTATTGGGATCGGTAATCCTGTTCTCTAGATCTTAACTAAATATCAAATCTGAGAAAAGTTAACCAGTTCTCAGGGTATTAACAGAGTCTCAAATGCAAAGCCAGTTACCCAGTTCTTCAAATATATACTGAGTGTCGAATCCAGGACCAGTTATATGATTCTCTAGATCTTGACTGAGTGATGGATTCGGGACCAGTTACCCGATTCTCTGGATCTTAACTGAGTGTAGAATCTAAAACCAGTTACCTAGTTATTTGGATCTTAACAGAGTGTCGAATTTGTGATTAGTTACCCAGTTCTTTAGATCTTGACTGAGTGTCGAATCCTAGATGAGTTACCTGGTTCTTCGGAGCTTGAGTGAATGTCAAATTCGGGACAGGCTACCCGGTTATTTATACCTTGTTTGAGTGTCGAATCTAGGATAAGGAAAAAGGAACAGTTACCCGGTTCTCTAGATCTTGACTGAGTGTTAAATCCAGGATCATTAAGTGGAAACAGTTACTTGGTGCTCTGGATCATGATTGAGTGTCAAATCTAGGACAAGTTATCTAATTCTCTGGATCTTGACTGACTAGCGAATCAAGGACATGTTACTCGGTTGAGTGTCAAATATTAGACAAGTTACCCAGTTCTTTGGTTATTGACTGAATGTTGAATCCGAGATCAGTTACTTAGTTATTTTGATATTGACTAAGTGTCGAATCCGAGACTAGTTACTTGGTTTCTTGGAGCTTGTCTGAGTGTCAAATCCGGCAGCGGTAAGTGGGAATAGTTACCAGGATCTCTGATCTTGATAGAGTGTCGAATCCGAATATGGGACCAGTTACGAGGTTCTTTGGATCTTGTCTGAGTGTTGAATCAAGGAATATTAAGTGAGATTAGTTATTTGGTTCTCTAGATTATGACTGAGTATTGAATCAGGTGCCAGTTACCCGGTTCTCTAGATCTTGACTGAATGTCAAATCCGTGCCATTTTACCAGGTTCTCAGAATCTTGACTGATTGTCGAATCTGGGAACAGTAAATGGGACCAATGACCCGGTTCTCCGGATGTTAACTGAGTGTCAAATCCAAGACCAAATACCCCGATTCTCTGGATCTTCATTGATTGTCCAATCTGTGGTTCTTCACTGAGGGTAGAATCCAGGACAAGTTATACAGTTCTCCAAATCTTGACCGTGTGTCGAATATAAGACAAGGTACCCGATTCTCTAGATCTTGACTGATTGTCGAATACAGGAGAAGCTACCCGATTCTCCGGATATTTACTAAGTGTTAAATCTAGGAACAGTAAGGGGAAATCTTACCCTATCCTCTAGATCTTGACTGATTGTAGAATCCAGGACTAAATACCTTGTTCTTTGGATATTGTCTGAGTGTCGAATCTAAGACCAGTGTCTGTGTTCTTTTGATCCTGACTGAGATGTTAAATCTGGGAATAGTAAATGGGAACAATTAACCAGTTCTCTGGATCTTGACTGAGTATCAAATATAGGACCAGTTCCACGGTTCTCTAGATCTTGACTAAGTGTCGAATTTAGGAACAATAAGTGGGACCAGTTTTGCAGTTCTCTAGATCTTAACTGAGTGTCGTATCATGGACCAGTTACCAGTTTCTCTTGGTCTTACCTGACTGGTAAAAGCATGACAAGTTACCTGGTCCTTTGGATCTTGACTGAGTGTCGAATCCATGATCGTTTCCTGGTTCTCCAGATTTTGATTGAGTGTCAAATACAAGAATGGTAAGTGTGAAGGGTTACTGGGTTCTCTGGATCATGACTGAGTGTAGAATCTGGGACCAGTTTCTTGATTCTTAGGAGCTTAACTAATTGTAGAATCTGGGACCAGTTACCCAGTTTCTGGATCTTTATTTAGTGTTGAATCCGGGACCAGTTACTAATTTTTCTCGATCTTAACTGAGTGTTGAATTTGGGACTAGTGACAAAGTTCTTTGGATGTTGTCTGAGTGTTGAATGCGGAAACTGTTACCCGGTTCTTTGGATTTTGACTGAGTGTCAAATCCAGGATAATTTACCTATTTCTTCGAATCTGGACTAAGTGTTAATTCTGGGAACAGTTACCCGGTTCTCTGGAGCTTGACTGAGTGTAAAATCCGGGACCAGTTTGCCAGTTCTTTGGAGCTTGACTGAGTGTCAAATTGGCGACCAACTACCTGGTTCTTTATAGCTTCATTGAGTGTCAAAAAGAAGAACAATAAGTGGGACCAGTTACCCGGTTCTCCGGATCTTGACTAAGTGTTGACTCTGGAAACATTAAATGGGAATAGTTACTTTGTTCTCTAGATCATGACTGAGTGTAAATGCCGGTGTGAGTTACCCGGTTCTCCAGATCTTGATTGAGTGTCGAATCTGGGACATGTTACCCGATACTCTATATCTTAACTAAGTGTCGAATTCGTGACAAGTTAATTGTTTCACTACAAGAAAACACATGTGTAACAACGGAAGAAACCGTTGTTAATTCGTCGTAAATATGGTGTTACAACGGCTTTACGACGAACAACGATTCATCGTAAACAGGTCATCGTAATGGCACATTCGATGTAACTTCGTCGTAAAATATAACGAGGAACAACATTCGTTGGTAATTCGTCGTAAATAGGAAGTTCATCGTAACTGCAACGGTAATTTTACGACGAATGACCAACGATTATATAATATAAATGTCGTTAATTCAACGTAACTTTACAACGATTTACCAACGATTATTAAATATAGACGTCGTGAATGCATCGTAATTTTTATTAGAAATTAATAAAATTTAATTAATATATATTAAAATATTGATTGTTTTTTTAAAAAAATATTGATTTTTAAAAAAATATTGAATTATTAATTATAATAAAATAATTATTTAATGAATAAAATAATTTATACAAAACATAAAATTCTAAATGTCCAAATTTATATCAGAAAAATAATGATTGTCGTCTACATCTGTAGAATTGACCACTGGTGGCTGCTCGGTAGGTGCTTGTGGTGGTTGCTGTGCCTGTAGCTGTCGAAGCTCTTGTTGCCGCTCCAATTCTCGAGAAAGGTCGGGATTAGTGGCCGCCAAAATTTCGAACAAAGAACTAATCTTGGGTCCTAAAGCTATCTTGTTCGACCATCAAAGAACTAATCTTGGCGTTGGCGTTTGCAGCTGCTAAATCAGAACGAAGCTGGACCGGATCCTCTGTGACTGAACGAACATGCGAAGCAGAAGCAATTCGGACGTCATGAACCGAACCCATACCTAAAGAGCGGCCTTTCTTCTTTGGAACAACCTGGAAAAAGTCATCAATAAACAAAATTTATTAAAAATTTAAATTTGAAAATTAATCTTACCGATTCGAAGATCTGATCAGCTTCCAACATACTTATCTCCACGGGAGTCCCATCCTGGGTTTGCTGAGAAAGTTGTGTGTCGCTACCAATGATCCCCATGGTGAGCTCGGTGTGGATCCTCTCGGATCTGACATCCACAAAAGCTCCATTATTTTGCTTGTCGGTGTGCTCGAACAATCTTGGAAGAGAAGGAAGCGGTCCTCCATTAGCCTATAAATAAAATTATAAAAATAAATTATATTAATTTAAATAATACTAAATATAAAAAATATAATAACTAATTTAAAAAAAAACATTTTACCAGCTTAATGCGGGCACCAAAAAGGTGTTTGGCCAGATGTATGGGGAGTCGGTAAAAGTCCATCCGACCAAGGGTAAGATGGGACTTTGAACACTTGCCGGATTTGATCACAGAATCCGGGTCATTCCAAAACCGTATAAGTCCCTCCCATACAGCATCGGTGATGTAGATAGGTTTTGGATCTCCTAGTTGCCATTTCTCCTTCCAGTCGGAGACCGTGTTAGGAAGTTGCTTCATCGCCTTTATGTTGAACTCTTTCTTCACTCTCTCGTTTATGGAAACTTCCCAATTCCATTTTTGCTACAAAAAAGATTAATTAAAAAAGTTAAGTAAAAACATATATAATAGAATTAAAAATTAAAAATTTAATTAATTCTTAATAAACATACCGCAAAACATTTGAACCATGTTTTCCTGATGTGATCAGGTACGAGAGTCCAGTTTGGATGAGGCTCAGTGAAGTATCCCTTGATGATATTAGAAACGCTGCGTCCAACCTTATTATCCACACCAAACCTAAACAAATGTAAAATTAAATATATATTTGTAATTAAATATTTATTATTTATGGACTAAATTTTAATAATTATATAAATAGAGAATTATAATTTACATACCAGAATGTGTTCGGTGGCCGGTTAGGATCCAAATTGTCCAATCCTTCTCGTCCTGGTTGGACAAGAAGATCCTCGATGGTATACCGTGCATATGGAGCTGTAGGAGGAACTAATAAATCCGGATGTGATGCAGCATCTGCTACAACAGGTGGTGGTGGCTCCTGGCCCTGTTGAGTCTCTAGTACCATCTCTGTAGAAGGAGCGGCTGAAGTAGATGGTACGTCAACAGATGCGGCAGCAGAAGAAGATACTTCTGCTCTAGTAGTGGTCGTGTCGGAACCTAAAAACGTCTCATTGTAATGTGGACGGTCGGCCCGTCGTCTCGCTAATGCGGAACTCCTAACCATATCTACACATACATTTGAAATAAATTATATTAATATAGTTAACAATTTAAATTAAAATATAATCATTCTAATTAACTTATCAAAGCATCAACTTAACAATTCTAATTAAATTCTAACTATCTAAGTTAAACCATCCAACCTAACAAATCTAAAATTAAAACTAAATAATTAAAAAAAAAAAAATTACCTCAATTTAGATGTAGAGAGAGAAAGTCACTAGAGAGATAGTGAGTTTGGAAGGAATGAGCGTCGGAATAAGGGGGCCACGTCCTCATATATATAGATTTTGTGTTCCTTGTTACTCTGTCGTAACGTTACCAGGCTGCCTCGGTAATTCCTTGTAATAATTCCTCGTATTAACGACGGGTTTACGACGAATTTGTTGTAAATCCGTCGTTAAGTACTCTATTCCCTAAACTTAAAAAAAATATAGAAACACTTTAAAAATGATAAATTGAAATTAAAAATATTATACATTGGAAATGTTAATTCATACAAAACACATAGAAACATTTAATTTTATATTGGATATTACAATATATGTTATATATTGGATATTAAACATACATAGTTATTAATACTATACATTAGTTTAACATAAATTATACATACAAATGAAGTGGAAGCATATTAAACATAAACATAAATACTTGTTTCCTTCAGTATCATGACGTAATGTACTACTCAATTTCTTCAGTATCATCCAACCCAACCTCATCTTCAATTTGTATGAATGCTGTAGCAACGTTTTTTATAGATATTACCTGCCAAATTAACAAGTTAATGATAATACTTATAAATAAATAACCTTTAACAATAAAATTGTAACTTACATTGGTTATGTTATTCAGAGTAATGTTAAGATATGTTGTCGTCCATTCAAACTTAACAACTACAACCTCCTTCGTCGTAAATAGGAAGTTCATCGTAACTGCAACGGTAATTTTACGACGAATGACCAACGATTATATAATATAAATGTCGTTAATTCAACGTAACTTTACAACGATTTACCAACGATTATTAAATATAGACGTCGTGAATGCATCGTAATTTTTATTAGAAATTAATAAAATTTAATTAATATATATTAAAATATTGATTGTTTTTTTAAAAAAATATTGATTTTTAAAAAAATATTGAATTATTAATTATAATAAAATAATTATTTAATGAATAAAATAATTTATACAAAACATAAAATTCTAAATGTCCAAATTTATATCAGAAAAATAATGATTGTCGTCTACATCTGTAGAATTGACCACTGGTGGCTGCTCGGTAGGTGCTTGTGGTGGTTGCTGTGCCTGTAGCTGTCGAAGCTCTTGTTGCCGCTCCAATTCTCGAGAAAGGTCGGGATTAGTGGCCGCCAAAATTTCGAACAAAGAACTAATCTTGGGTCCTAAAGCTATCTTGTTCGACCATCAAAGAACTAATCTTGGCGTTGGCGTTTGCAGCTGCTAAATCAGAACGAAGCTGGACCGGATCCTCTGTGACTGAACGAACATGCGAAGCAGAAGCAATTCGGACGTCATGAACCGAACCCATACCTAAAGAGCGGCCTTTCTTCTTTGGAACAACCTGGAAAAAGTCATCAATAAACAAAATTTATTAAAAATTTAAATTTGAAAATTAATCTTACCGATTCGAAGATCTGATCAGCTTCCAACATACTTATCTCCACGGGAGTCCCATCCTGGGTTTGCTGAGAAAGTTGTGTGTCGCGCTCAATGATCCTCATGGTGAGCTCGGTGTGGATCCTCTCGGATCTGACATCCACAAAAGCTCCATTATTTTTCTTGTCGGTGTGCTCGAACAATCTTGGAAGAGAAGGAAGCGGTCCTCCATTAGCCTATAAATAAAATTATAAAAATAAATTATATTAATTTAAATAATACTAAATATAAAAAATATAATAACTAATTTAAAAAAAAAACATTTTACCAGCTTAATGCGGGCACCCGAAAAAGGTGTTTGGCCAGATGTATGGGGAGTCGGTAAAAGTCCATCCGGACCAAGGGTAAGATGGGACTTTGAACACTTGCCGGATTTGATCACAGAATCCGGGTCATTCCAAAACCGTATAAGTCCCTCCCATACAGCATCGGTGATGTAGATAGGTTTTGGATCTCCTAGTTGCCATTTCTCCTTCCAGTCGGAGACCGTGTTAGGAAGTTGCTTCATCGCCTTTATGTTGAACTCTTTCTTCACTCTCTCGTTTATGGAAACTTCCCAATTCCATTTTTGCTACAAAAAAGATTAATTAAAAAAGTTAAGTAAAAACATATATAATAGAATTAAAATTAAAAATTTAATTAATTCTTAATAAACATACCGAAAAACATTTGAACCATGTTTTCCGATGTGATCAGGTACGAGAGTCCAGTTTGGATGAGGCTCAGTGAAGTATCCCTTGATGATATTAGAAACGCCATCGTCAACCTTATTATCCACACCAAACCTAAACAAATGTAAAATTAAATATATATTTGTAATTAAATATTTATTATTTATGGACTAAATTTTAATAATTATATAAATAGAGAATTATAATTTACATACCAGAATGTGTTCGTGGCGGTTAGGATCCAAATTGTCCAATCCTTCTCGTCCTGGTTGGACAAGAAGATCCTCGATGGTATACCGTGCATATGGAGCTGTAGGAGGAACTAATAAATCCGGATGTGATGCAGCATCTGCTACAACAGGTGGTGGTGGCTCCTGGCCCTGTTGAGTCTCTAGTACCATCTCTGTAGAAGGAGCGGCTGAAGTAGATGGTACGTCAACAGATGCGGCAGCAGAAGAAGATACTTCTGCTCTAGTAGTGGTCGGGTCGGAACCTAAAACGCCTCATTGTAATGTGGACGGCTCGTCGTCTCGCTATTGCGGAACTCCTAACCATATCTACACATACATTTGAAATAAATTATATTAATATAGTTAACAATTTAAATTAAAATATAATCATTCTAATTAACTTATCAAAGCATCAACTTAACAATTCTAATTAAATTCTAACTATCTAAGTTAAACCATCCAACCTAACAAATCTAAAATTAAAACTAAATAATTAAAAAAAAAAAAATTACCTCAATTTAGATGTAGAGAGAAAGTCACTGAGAGATAGTGAGTTTGGAAGGAATGAGCGTCGAATAAGGGGCCACGTCCTCATATATATAGATTTTGTGTTCCTTGTTACTCTGTACGTAACGTTACCAGGCTGCCTCGGTAATTCCTTGTAATAATTCCTCAGATTAACGACGGGTTTCTTACTTAATTTGTTGTAAATCCGTCTAAGTACTCTATTCCCTAAACTTAAAAAAAATATAGAAACACTTTAAAAATGATAAATTGAAATTAAAAATATTATACATTGGAAATGTTAATTCATACAAAACACATAGAAACATTTAATTTTATATTGGATATTACAATATATGTTATATATTGGATATTAAACATACATAGTTATTAATACTATACATTAGTTTAACATAAATTATACATACAAATGAAGTGGAAGCATATTAAACATAAACATAAATACTTGTTTCCTTCAGTATCATGACGTAATGTACTACTCAATTTCTTCAGTATCATCCAACCCAACCTCATCTTCAATTTGTATGAATGCTGTAGCAACGTTTTTTATAGATATTACCTGCCAAATTAACAAGTTAATGATAATACTTATAAATAAATAACCTTTAACAATAAAATTGTAACTTACATTGGTTATGTTATTCAGAGTAATGTTAAGATATGTTGTCGTCCATTCAAACTTAACAACTACAACCTCCTTTAGAAGCAACACTGAACCCTCCTTTATGTGCAGCCCATATTTGTTATAAGATAAAGCGGACCTATGAATGCTCGCTTGTACAGTACCAGTCGGATCCTACAAGAACAAAAAGGTACAATTAACATTTACTAAATATCTAATTTATTAATTAAGAACATCTAAAGACTAAAACTTATAATACAGTTTACCTTCATTATCCCCCAATCCATTATAAACCATTTTATGAATCACAGCTACCACAAAAGGTACATGATACCATTGTGGTACACAAATCTTATGCAGCTCTTTTACTAGTGTCCACCCACATGTATGTCCACCTATATTCAAAATAAAATAAGAGAAATATATATATATATATATATAATTGTTTATTGAGCAATCTAAAAGAATCATTTAACTCTAATAATTAATGCATGACATTTCAATTTACCTTGTTGTGTTAGGTATTCAATTGTAGTCTTCCAAGGGACATCCATGGAAGAAGGATCTTCTGGCTCAATAACACAATTAACCATCCGTACATGTCTCTCATAAGAATTAAACATAGACTCGCTTTAACCAGCACATTCTTGAAGCATTGATCGTTCAAGTTTTCTCCTTGCCCGTTCTTCAGCTTGTCTCACACCTGCTGGACCAGGAACCAAAGATCTTTCATCATCCATAATTAATTAGTGTTTTTCGAATAAATTTTTTTACTTATAAAACTGTCTTGTATTTATATTGAAAATGAGAGGATGTGGTATTTATAGGAAAATTCGAACTTGTAAGTGTTTTATTACGAGGAAATGATGAGGCGGCCTCGTTAATTCATCGTAATGGATTCATCATTTAACAACGTTTTTACGACGAATCCGTCGAAACTCCGTCGTTAAATACTCTATACCCTAACCCTACGCCACAAACCTAAACCACAAACATATGTTTTAATAATTTAGAAAATTTAGAAATGTTATTTGAAATTTAGAACCAACCATAAACCTAAACCACAAAATGATAAATTGAAATTGAATAATATTTTATATTGGAAATGTTAACTATTACAAAACACATATTATAAACATTTAATTATTCTCATCAACTAAGTCTTCTGATGCCTCACTCGAATCAGTGCTTAGATTGTCACTTTCATCAAACTCTTCATTACCGTTGTCTTCTTCTGCATCATCATATGGGATGTCTTCAAATACTTGATTGTTGCGATCAATAAGTAAGATCTCATTTGTAGTTTGATTCGGTGTCGAAATCTCACTACATAAATCTTGTTGCAATGCTTCTTCTCCTACGATTCGACCTCTAGGCTTCACCCTAATAGCTGATAACCAAGTGACTCCCGTGGTCCTAACTTTGGGATACGAAATGAAGCTAACTTGGTCTGCTTGAGATGCTAAGATGAAAGGTTCAAACTTGTTGTACCGTCTAGCCACGTTAACATCCACAACTCCAAGTTTATTGGAACGAACACCTATGCCAATTGTTGAATTGAACCAATCACATTTGAAGAGTACACATTTCATCCCCACTAACCCAGCAAATTTAACTTACAATTATCTCTTGTATGATCCCATAAAAATCGATCTCTCCTTTCACGCATACTCCATAGTTAACGGATGTACGATGTCTACCATAGTCGTAAGAATGAAACACATATCCTCGACTAAAATACATCGGAGCAGTGGTTATCTTACAGATTGGACCTTCAAGCAAGTGCTTCATTAACATCTTCATCAATTATCTCTTTAAGTGCAAAAGGAAGTAGTCGTTGCATAAACACATGACAATCATGACTCTTCATCCCTGAAAATTTTGTTCCTTCTTCAACACCTCTAGAGAGATTAGAAACATAACCATCAGGAAACTTCACATCTTCTTTCACCCATTTGAATAACGCTGTTTTTGCATTTCCCTTCAACCTAAATATTGGAAATGGCACTTCACCCTCATTTGTAATCTGCAACTCACTCCTAGAACATATAGCAGGTAAGTCCATCCTTGAGTTTTTGCAATCTTTTGTCTTCTTTGCCACGTTTAATATTGTGTACATGATATTATCAAAAAAGTTTTCTCAATATGCATGACATCAAGATTGTGTCGTAGGAGATGATCCTTTCAATATGGAAGATCCCAAAATATGCTTTTCTTGTGCCAGTGGTGATGTTCTCTGTATCCGTCTGGCATATTACGTGGAGTATGCCAATTACCTCCACACCTTACAGTTTCTTGAGCACCATAGTGATCAATTTCTGCTTCAATTTGTTCTCCTGTTAAATACACTGGTGGAAGAGCACGTACAATAACGTTTTTCCGAAACAACTTCTTGTTCCTTCTATAAGGATGGTGCATTGGGAGGAACCGACGATGATAATCAAACCAACTAGTTTTCCTTCCATACTTCAGCTGAAGTGCATCAGTTCTCCCAAGACAATACAGACAAGATAATATTCCATGTGTTGTCCAACCTGACCACATCCCATAAGCAGGAAAATCACTTATCATCCACATAAGCACAACTTTCATAGTAAAATTCCTTTTTACCAAACAATCATAGGTTCGAACACCACAATGCCATAACTCCTTCAATTCGTGAATTACAGGTTGGAGAAATACATCTAGTGACCACTTCGGATGTTTAGGACCATGAACTAGGATACTAAGGAATAAAATTTCCTTTTCCATGCACATCCCTGGCGGAAGGTTGTAACGCGTGACGATTACCGGGCACAAAGAATAATTTATACTAGATATTCCAAATGGACTGAAACCATCAGTGCATAATCCAAGATAGACATTTTTGACGTTTCTAGCAAAATTAGGATATACCGTTTTGAACTGTTTCCACGCCTTTGCATCTGATGAATGTGTGATCTCCCCTTCTGTTTGTGAATGTTCTCCATGCCATCTCATCGATGCAGCTGTCCTTTCAGACTGATACAATCTTTTCAACCTTTATGTTATTGGTAGGTACCACATCCGTTGGTAGGGTACCTTATTCCTTCCGGCGCCTTGAGGTTTAAATCTTGGCTTTTTACATAATTGACATTCCTGTAACTGAGCATCATCTTTCCAATAGATCATGCAATTATCAATGCAAACATCTATCATCTCAGAAGGCAACCCAAGACTATAAACCAGCTTTTGAATCTCATAGTATGATTCAGCAGACAAATTGTCTTCTAGCAAATACTCTTTGAACAATTTGGCCCATGCATCCATAAAAACCTCCGCTAGATTATGATCAGTTTTAATGTTCACCATCCTAGATGCCAATGATAATTTTGACAAACCTTCTCTACATCCTTCGTAGATTGGCTGATTTGCAGCATCCAACATTTCATAAAACCGTTTCGCATCTAAATTAGGTTCCTCAATTGTATTATCAGCAAATGATGAAGTGGTTTGATTAAATGCATCTGTAACCATATCATGAACCCTATCATGTTGTACATCACCCTGATCTACATGATAAGGATGAGCATAGTTATGCAAATTACAAGGTTCATCTCTACCCACAGCTTCAAAATTACTATTATTACTACTTTATGCTTCATTCTGACCATAACCTTCCCCATGTTGAAACCAAATATAATATTGGGGCATAAACCCTCTATTCAACAAATGCTTCCAAACATTTTCAATAAGCGCAAATCTTGAAATTTTACACTTTCGACAAGGACAGAACATTTTACCAGTTTCTATGGTGAGTGGAGTCTATCCGGCCTTATACATGAATAGCTCCACCCTGTTCATAAACTCTTCTGTTACGTTTCCCTCGGAATCTCTATGGTTATACATCCATCTTCGTTGCTTCCGTATATCCTCTGCAGAAGACATTTTTTCGTGTTTAGTTTCAAAGTGATTGTTGTTTGTGATGTGTGATGTTGAGATAATGAAGGTGTGTTATTTATAGGAATTTTTCGTGTTTGGTAGGTAGAAACATTACAATGATTTTACAACTGATATGATTATGGCCAGAAAGGAGGAGGAACCTATGCAGCAAGGAGACGACAAAGAGGAGCAAAGGCAGCAGCTTGAACCGGAGCTACAAGGAGCTGAAGATTTATGCATTTCTCCGGGTCCTATCACTCGGTCTAAACAAGAGAAGCTCAAGACCACTTTGCAACATCTCCTCAACACCATCTCGGGCAGTTTGGTGTGTGCTAAACCAGCCACATTGGTTGTGATCCAAGCCACCTAAACATTTATCAAGAGAGGTGATATGACTTACACTCTTTTTCCCTTCATTTGGTTTTGTCCCAATGGGTTTTCCAAATAAGGTTTTTAATGAGGTAAGCCATATCACTCACTCATCAGCCTCTTGATAAAGCTTAAGCCCATCTCTATCTCCTATCCAAGTGAAGCAGCCCAAGTCCAATAAGAGATTCAGCCGAAAATCTCAAGACATGAAGAGTCCTTTCTTTGTTCAAACTTTGGTTTTAATGCTTTGTATTTTTCGAGATTTTCCTTTACTCTTTGGCTGATTTAAACTCTTGTAATGCTTCATTTGTGGGTTATCAAACATCTTTTAAACTTCTAAAACTCTCTGAAACTTGTTTGTTCATCCTTGCTTAAAGTGTTCGGATCTTCATCCTTCACACCAAGTAAGTCGAAAGTCTTAGGATCTTTCACACTCCTAGGAAGTTTCATCTCGATCCACCCCTTGTTCACCTCGTCTAGGGTCTTCACCCACGTCCAGAGCAAGCCTGAAAGTCCAGAGGATCTCCATCTCCTTTGGAAGTTTCAGATCAACCCCCCCAAACTCATCGGATCCCTTCCTAGTTCTTCACCTTTCATCTCTTCCGCATCACTCACCTTGTCACCAATCCTCACAACCTCTTGGAGAAGCATTCAGGGACTTGATCCTCACCTAGGATCATATCAAGTGGTATCAGAGCTGACTCCACGCCAGGTTGTATCTCTTCCGATCTGATATACCTTTTCATATTCCGATCTGTATTATCTGTTGACTGTTGGAATTTTGATAAACTCATCTTGTCTGATAAAATTGTGAGATCTGTTGAATCTGCTTCCAAAAAGAGTCTAGTATTTGTTAAAATTGATTCTAGAATTTTTGAGCATGTTTTGATAATTTTCCGAACCTGATTTAGTCGAACAGTCACATTTAGAGGTTATCGGAATTTGAACAGTTATTTTCGTGTCAACTTGCTAGAATTGTTTAAAATCATTGGTTAATCCTAAAATCGTGAAATTTGTTGCATTGAAACCATGATTCAGTCTAGTATTTGTTTAAATTGACTCTGGAATTTTTGAACGTGATTTGATATTTTATTCTGTTCGATCAAGTCAAACAGTTGTTTAGGATTCTAGAAAAGTTTCTGAGTTTTCTTTGTTGTGTTTCTTTGGGCATTTTTACTTGTTACTTGTTTGAATCTGAACAGGTACCATGGTGGGAACCAGCAATGGTAAAGAGGAATCGTCAAACTCCGACAAAGAACTCCTTGATTCCTTAAGAGCCATAATGGACGAAAGTATGGCAACCATGAGAGCTGAATTAGAAAAATCAAGAAGAGCACGGAAGGAACAAGAGATTAAACCAAAGCCACCAGACAACACATTGAGAACAACTTGGAGTGCTTTGTTCTGAATATCATTCGGCTAATGAACTCTTTAAATTTTCAGGAAAAAGAAGCTACCTAGAGTGGGAAACAAATATGGAAGATTGGTTTTACTATAACCACATCCCAAGAGAAAAGAGGATAGCTTATGCAATTCGCCAACTCACAGGAGAAGCTTATCAATGGTGGATACGAAAGGTTGATGATCGCTGGAATTACAAGGAGCCACCTATCACCTCGTGGAGAGATCTTAAGGAACTAATGAGGAATAAGTATGCACCAAATGGTTTAGTTCCAAAAGAAGCTTACAGTCCTCAGCCAAAGGAAGTATCCAAGAATGTTCTAAATGAGAAAATGAAGGCTAATGTAACCTCTCAACCAAAGAAGATCGCGGAACAAGTCGTGGTTCACAAGCAAAGCCTAAATCCATCAATTGAAACAAGCAATGAACGTCCAAAGAAATGTAAGTCCTCTGACCATTCAAAACCCAAGGAAGTTACTTGTTATGACTCTCCTAAGAAAGGAAAATTTGCTGCCACTTGCCCTGAAAAACACGAGCTGAATATCACTTCATTAGGATCAAAACTGAGCTCACGAAACTCAAGTAGTGAAGTAGTTAATCAAGGTGTAGAAACTTCCAGTTCTTGTATAATGCACTTGGTCTTGTCAAAGGATGTTGAATCAGGTCATACTCTGGAGCATAAGGATGACAAAGCTGAAGGAAACATAAAAGAGAAGAATCCACATTCAGTGTCAACCACTTCAAAAGCTTGCCAAGATAACAAGACTGAGCGAAATGACTATGAAAACTGTTTGGTGAGTAGACCATATCCAACACCGGCGGGCTGTGTTTCAAATATAACCCTCTTCAAAGCTGAAATGTTACCAAACATCCTACATGGTACTCATGTAAGTTTAGCTTGCGAGTTTATTCGATATTGGAATAATTTCACATTCACTCGTAGCTTCAAACAACCTGTTTTGAATGTTGAAATTTCAAGTATAATACACTTGATTTTGTCTTTAAGTGCCGAGGAAGATACAGGTACCTTAGATGTGTGCACTGACCTGGTAGGAACCACCTCCACATGGAGCTCAACAATGGATCAAAAGGAGAAGCCACCAATCAAGACCCGAGGAAACTATCTTGACTCCCAAAGGCGAATGAAAGCTAACTTACTTTCTCTTGGTGCAGATTGTACAATGGTGAGTTCAAAATATTTTCAAGAAGATAAGACTACTCTTGTGCCATTGCCGGATCATGAGTTTTATCTTGACAAAATCAAACCCGAAGAGAATCAAGAGCAAGATAAGAAATCTAATCTTTTTGCTAGGATTAGTAAGGTTAATGATGCTGAATATTTTGATCATAAAATATTTGTCTCTTTGGATAAGTTCTCTTGTGTATCTAACCTTGCACCGGTGCCACCGAGTGAGCTTAAAATTTTTTTGCAGGACTTGTCTTTAGGAAACAACTCACGGAAGCTTCCCTTTGATAACTTCCACGACTACAGTGTGATCCTGAGATATGATAATAAGATTCTTGTTAAATTCAAAGATAAACCACCAGATGCATTGCCTATGCTCAGAGATAAAGAACTTGAACTCGACAAGGTAAGTATCTTTGTTCCCAAGAATCATTTTATCCCTGATCACGCAGATATAATTCACTTGTCTCTGTCACAAGAGCCAAACAAAGGTTTTAGGGTAGTCTTGAAACATACAAGAAGAAGTGAAAAGAGAGAGGACGTAAAGAGAGAGGAAGACCTCCACGTCACGGCTAAGGAGCAGTCACAAAAGGAGAATCATATCGTCTTTGATCCAGGAGCACCCGTTGAAGCATTTCCTTATGACATGGGAAACAAGATAGGTAAGGAAATTGTTGTGCCTGATGCAACAGTTCAAAGGTATGCATTTCTTTTTGTTCATAAATCTAAGTTGCTGGAATATGAACACATCAAAGAGATTTATATGTCGACTATTGTTTTTAATGATGTGATTCATTATTGTGAGAAATTTGAGCATACAAAGAATTTTAGGCATGGCGGATTTCTGTTTGATAAAACGTATGAACCGAGTATACATCTTGTGCTGATAGACAGACTCTCTAGGATAACACACTGCACTTCATATCCTAACACTAGAGAGGCCTTTTCTGTTTCAAGACCATTCACTGAAAGTTTTGACATTCTGGTCTATAACAAGTTGCTTAATGAATCAAAGGATAATACCTTTTAGCCTATGATTTCTTGTTTGAAGTTTTGGTTAAAAGTGAACAGGGTAAACAAGCTGAAGACATGACAACTCATACACCAGAAACGTGGTTAATTTACTTGTGGCTAATGCGGTTTACTGTCCAAGTTGATTATGACCCGTTGAAACAATGGAGAAAGGAACAGCGAGCAAACATTGAGGTGAATTCTTTTGGCATTCGAAAAGGTAATGAAATTATTGTGTATGATGCAATAATTCCAAGGTACGTGTTTTCTTTTTGCTCATGAAGCTAGGTTTGAACCTAATAGAAATTATGTGCTCATAGATATTGCTAAATTCTCTAATTTTGCTAGTGCTTCACCCAATGCTGAATTATTCTTTGGAGAAATTGTTTATTATGAGAGCATTCTGAATTTTAATAAACACTTAGATGATCCTATTGAACCTTTGAAATCTGTTTTAGATGATCTAAGTAATAAATTGTGTGCTAGTCGGAATGACTATATTCTTTGCACCTATGATCTCTTGTCTCGAGTCTTTGTTGTGAGGATACAGGATATACAGGATGGAGAGCTAAATTTTCATGCACCTAGGACGTGGCTCTACCATGTTTGGCTTAAGAAAACTGTTGTTCAAATTGTTCTTAAACCAAAGGAGCATTTGCTAGACATAGAGCATCAAAAGCCAGCAAACGAAGAGGAGAATATTAAGAACTTTGAGATTGGTTACCAGTTTTGGATTCGTATGAAGGAGAAACGTTTTGCAGACCAAGAGGAGTTCAAACTAATGCAAGAAGGATATTGTTCACTTCGAGTCATAGAACAGATCCATTCCTACAAAATCTGCTTGCAAGGTGAGTATATTCCGACTTACTTCAAATATTCTAATTTAATCTTTTTCCTTGCAGATTGTTCGGATTTGAGGATGGATAGCATGGATAGCTTGGAGCTTGGAACTAATCAACAGCTTAAACCTGAGGAGCTGGGAGCTAAAGAACAACTAGACAACGCCTACCAGCTTGATCTCCAAGGTAAGTACCATGTAAGTTCAAGTTTTAATATTACTGATTTGGTTCCTTATATTGCAGAAGAAACAGATTTGAGGTCAAATCCTTTTCAAGAGGGAGAGGATGATATGATTATGGCCAGAAAGGAGGAGGAACCTATGCAGCAAGGAGACGACAAAGAGGAGCAAAGGCAGCAGCTTGAACCGGAGCTACAAGGAGCTGAAGATTTATGCATTTCTCCGGGTCCTATCACTCGGTCTAAACAAGAGAAGCTCAAGACCACTTTGCAACATCTCCTCAACACCATCTCGGGCAGTTTGGTGTGTGCTAAACCAGCCACATTGGTTGTGATCCAAGCCACCTAAACATTTATCAAGAGAGGTGATATGACTTACACTCTTTTTCCCTTCATTTGGTTTTGTCCCAATGGGTTTTCCAAATAAGGTTTTTAATGAGGTAAGCCATATCACTCACTCATCAGCCTCTTGATAAAGCTTAAGCCCATCTCTATCTCCTATCCAAGTGAAGCAGCCCAAGTCCAATAAGAGATTCAGCCGAAAATCTCAAGACATGAAGAGTCCTTTCTTTGTTCAAACTTTGGTTTTAATGCTTTGTATTTTTCGAGATTTTCCTTTACTCTTTGGCTGATTTAAACTCTTGTAATGCTTCATTTGTGGGTTATCAAACATCTTTTCAACTTCTAAAACTCTCTGAAACTTGTTTGTTCATCCTTGCTTAAAGTGTTCGGATCTTCATCCTTCACACCAAGTAAGTCGAAAGTCTTAGGATCTTTCACACTCCTAGGAAGTTTCATCTTGATCCACCCCTTGTTCACCTCGTCTAGGGTCTTCACCCACGTCCAGAGCAAGCCTGAAAGTCCAGAGGATCTCCATCTCCTTTGGAAGTTTCGCATCAACCCCCCAAACTCATCGGATCCCTTCCTAGTTCTTCACCTTTCATCTCTTCCGCATCACTCACCTTGTCACCAATCCTCACAACCTCTTGGAGAAGCATTCAGGGACTTGATCCTCACCTAGGATCATATCAACAACAAATCATGTTAACGAGGAGGTACCATCGACTTTACTACTGATTTACAAGGTAAACTTCCATCGTAACATTCATAGTTTTACATGTAATAAATATACCTTGCAAATTCCTCGTTAAATTCATTCGTCGTAAATACGTTGTAAACTTTACAACGTATTTACGATGAATACAAAGTTTATGTCACAAATTCCTTGTAAAATAAATTCGTCGTAAAATAGTTGTAAAGTTTACAACGTTTTTAGGACGAATACTCTATTCGTCGTAAATGCGTCGCTAATTAGTCGTTTATTTACATATATTTTACGACGAATAGTATAGACGTAATTTTATGACTAATTTAAGATGAATCTAAAATTCGTTGTAACCTCGTCGTTATTCCGTTGCTAAGTTATGACGGAAACATTTCGATGTAAATTTCCATCGCAAGTCGTATGTTTTCTTGTTGTGTTTCTCTGGATATTGATTGAGTGTCAAATCATGGATAATTTACCAGGTTCTCTGAATCTTAACTGATTGTCAAATCTGGGAACAGTATGTAGGACCAGTTAACTGAGTATCGAATCCGAAACCAATTACCCGATTATCTGGATCTTGACTGAGTGTCAGATACGTGACCAATTACCTTGTTCTCAGGATCTTGATTGAGTCTCGAATCTAGGACCAGTAACCCGGTTCTCTGGATCGAGACTGATTGTCAAATCTGGGAACAATAAGTGTGACAAGTTACCTTATTCTTTGGATCTTGTTAGAGTGTCAAATCTTGGACCATTTCCCCGGTTCCCTGGATCTTAGTCGAGTGTCGAATCTAGGACCAATTATATGGTTCGCCAGATATTGACTAACTGTCGAATACGGGACAAGGTACCCTATTCTCTTGATCTTGACTGAGTATCGAATCCAAGATATGTTACCCGATTCTCCATATATTTACTGAATGTCATATTCTGGAACAGTAAAGGGGAAATGTTACCCTGTTCCCTAGATCTTGACTGATTGTCGTATCCGAGACCAGATACCTTGTTCTTTGAATCTTGTATGAGTGTCGAACTTGGGACAAGTTACTCAGTTCTTTGGAGCTTAACAGAGTGTCAAATCCAGAAACATTACATGAGAACAGTTACATGGTTTTCCTGATCTTGACTAAGTGTTGAATCTAGGAATAGTAAGTGGAAACAATTACATGATTCTCTTGAGCAAGATTGAGTGTCGAATCCATATCCAATTACTCAGTTCTCTGGATCTTGACTGAGTGTCGAATTCCAGACCAGTTACCCAATTCTCTGGATCTTGACCGAATGTTAAATCTGTGACTCATTGTCGAATCTGGGAATAGTAAATGGGACCAGTTACGTGATTCTCCAGATCTTGACTAAGTATCGAATTGATATTAGTATTTTTACTCAGAGATTACTTCTGTGGGTAAGGGAAATCTAGTAATAGGAACTTGTCATACTGGATGTAAATCCCCTGTCAGTTATGCAATCCCCAAGTAAAAACAATGTATCTAATGTATGTGTGTGTATGCATAAGGATGTATCAATTCCCTAGCATTGTCATTGTAATACTAAGGTGTCAATCCAAATGGGTGTGATGCTAGCAATCAAGATGTGATCAGATACAACTAAGTCAAGCCAGATAGAAAGGAAATGTTTATCTAACAACCTAAGTGAAATAAAAACGAAATGCAGTAAGATGGGTGCTTGACTCGAGTCCTAGACCGAGTAAAGTGATCGAGTCAATGCAGAAAAATGATAAAAAGGCGCACTCGACCACTCTGAATGAGTCAATGGGATCGAGTGGAGCCTGAAAATGACAAACATCTATGCACTCGGGTTCAAGACCGAGTTGATAGAGATGAGAGGCAAAGTGCAATAAACAAGTAAATGACTTTAGAGCAAGATGATACACCAAGAAGATGTAAATAGGGGTCTAAGGATGGGGTAATCGATCAATAGCAGCTCATGATCATCACTGGTGTTCAACAAACGTCAACCACAAAGGCTACTCCCTAGACATCAAATATCTAAAACTATTTAGCCCACTCTCGTGGTAAGAAACCTCAAATCTCATCTCTGACATACCAACTTTTGCTTGAGCCACCATGATGAGATAGGCACAAAGAACCTATTTGCTAAAGCCAAAAAGCACCCTAAATATCTAATCTCTTAGGCTAGGATGTGCTATTCTCTAGAAAAAGTTGATTCCGATGATTCCATCACACTCTCATGTGGAAATCATCTCAGATCTTGTTCCAATTTATCAGAAAGCAACAAGCTTTAAGCACACTCACCCAGAAGGGAAATTCAACAATCAAGCAATCTTAAACACCAGATTCGATCATAAGCAAGCTATTAACCTATCCCATCCTCAGAAACCCTAAATCACTACTCAAGAACAATCATCATCATCAAGAACATAAACCCAGAAAAATCAAACATCTCAGAATTCATTGAAAATAGTTTAGAAAGATAGATTAGGATGAGAATAGTAAGACTGCAAGGAATCAAAGCAAACTAAATACTAGATTAAGAGAGATCTGAATTACAAAATGAAGAACACCAAGAACACCAAGAACAAGGTTTGGAGGTAGAGAAAAACCCTAAAAATAAAAGACATGTCCCGTGGATAATACCCAACAGTAGTATTTATAGTAAAGTTCGAAAACCCTAAAACAGAAAAAGACAAATAAAAAATAGCTAAGTCTTCGTGGATGGTGCAGCTCGACCAAGTCTGGTCGAGTGGTGTCGAGTGTGTTGAGTGGAGTGGGGACTCGAGTGTCAGCGTCGAGTGGTAACGTCGAGTGCGGCATCGAGTGGAGTTGGGACTCGAGTGCCAGCGTCGAGTGGTAACTTTGAGTGCAGCATCGAGTGGTAACGTCGAGTGCAGCATCGAGTGGGTATGTGGTGGAGCTAAGGTCGAGTCGGGGATGCGATGTCGAGTGCGGGCTCGAGTGGAGGTGGGCTCAAGTGGGGAGCATCGCACGGCAGGGTTCGAGTGGGGACTCGAGTGGGGACTCGAGTTGTGCATGAGTGGCGTGGCGAGCATGGACTCGAGTGGCAAGGCGAGCATGGACTCGAGTGGGACTCGGGTGGGACTCGAGCTGTCCTAGCATCCATGCTCCAAGTTGTACCTGTTTTAGCTCCGAAATGCAACATGTATGCAAATGCTAGTGCAAATTCTCCTAAGTGCAAAAACATATGAAATTGGACTATAAATGCTGTGAACTCAAAGTGAAACTAAGCAAATAGGAAGGAAAATGTATGCATAAATCATGTAAAATACTGACATATCAACTCCCCCAAACATAATCCTTGCTTGCCCTCAAGCAATAAAACAAGCATAAGCTGGAGGAGAAGTGTGAAGTTGGGGATTCAGAACCTAAGCAATGCAGCCTTAAAAGACTTCAACAAATCTCCGAGAAGCTATCTTGAATGCAATGCTAACAAGTTTTACTTTTAAAGCCTTAGCCTTCCTCGTCACATCACTATTTAACAATGACCTTAGCTTACACAAGTGTTCAGATTCTTCATACCCTTTACATTCATTAAGCAGTGAACATGAATCAAATTTATGCAGAGTCATTGAACTCATTTGGCTAAGGGAATTATCAAAGGACAAAGATGGTCCCTTCATGTAACTGGTTACACTCATCCTCACACAGGGGACTCTCAAAAAAAAACTGAGCTTTAGAAGAAGGCTAAAGGTCAGGGCCAACCAATGCATACAAGGATAGAGTCCCATCTACCCATCGATATACATAATCAAACCCAAACCCCTAAATCTAAACCCAGAAATGATCCTATTACTACTCTTTGGCACTTTGTTGCCTTGAATTTCTTTGATCAATCTTTTCTTTTTCGTTGTGTTCTAAGGGGGTTCCTTTTCTTTTGATTACTCTAGTGGATTGGGTTAATATCTGAGGCTCTATCTCTTATGCAATTCATACTTGTAATATTTTTTTTTACTACCCAATCATTTACTAGAGCTTCAATCATACACATCCCTCTACTTAGAAATTTCTTTTTCTTTCCCTTTTCTCTTCATTTTGAACACATCCCTCAATGAATTCCCATGACTTGGATATCCCAATTTCCATTTCTACCCAGAATCATATTCCCACCTAGTCCAAGCTAGTCCAAAAACCGTGAACTAGAACTAAATGCGAACCTATCCTTGTCGGCTCCAACCTAACACTTTCTACCAAGCTCAGTCAATAAAAGGCCTCACATACACAGAGAATAATATTGGCTTGAAAACAAGGTAGGTTCATGGTGGGGGAAACTGTTCCAATGATGGGAATCAGCTACTTGGATAGCAAGAGTGGTAAAAAGATGAAAGAATATCCAACTATGTATATAGATATCCATGAGTTCAACTTCAATGCATAAACATGATAATTACAGGTCAAGTTAAGGTTCAAATAGATAGGGAATAAATGCATTTTACAACATACTTCAGCTAAGATCAAATGTCAAGCAATGAATTCAAAGGATGGTGCTGCCTTATGCTTTAAACTGAATCAACATGCACCACAGAGCAACTAAATGGTTCATTGATTTTGTCAGTTTAAACTGCATGCTAAGCTAGGCAAGAATCATCATTATCCCCTATGCAGAAATCTTAGATGAAATGCAACTAGACTCAATCCTAAAATGCTAATGCAACTACATGGACACTCTGTTTTTGTGAAATAGTTTTCAAAAAAATTTCAAATTTTTATGGTTTTCAGATGCACATAGATGATGCAAAATTTGACTTAAGAAAACATAAAACAATGTCAAATACATCCTGAACCCTCCCCCAAACTTAAATTACACAGTCCCTTGTGTAATAAAAATTTGGAAAAGACTCCAGGATAGAAAACATGAGTAAACTAAATGCAATGGTATATACAATGATGGGTTTGGAATTGGTACCTAAGTAGTTGGAAAAGTAAGAATCGATTGACTCCTCCATGCTCGCGCGTGAGTATTCCTAGTGGGGGGAGGGGGTCGTGTCGCATGCTCGAGTCCGCTCTGCTCAACCCCGCTGCATGTCTCTTCCGTTGCCGTAGTTCGAAGGAGGAAGCTCTGGGGGGCTCGAGGGGTGTGCTACGCTTGGAGCTTGTTTTCATAGAACCACTCTTCTGCAAAGCGCTTGGTTGACATTGTTCATCATCTCTTTGAGAGCGGCGCCTACCCTTGCCTTGAATCTTGTTCAGCTATTCCTTCATTTCCTTCCACCCATCTGACAAATCTTTCACGATACCTTTCAATGCCTTGATCGTTTTGTCTTGAACTTTGTTCCATTTCTGAAGGAGTCCAATCCGCTTGTGAGCCTCCCATAGACTCTTGTTGCGTTTAGATGCGGCATACTCTTCAAAGTGAAATGTCTTAGGCACAATATATTCTGGGGGGCTCGAGTGACTAACTCGATCAGCAGGATCGAGTCCATCCCCTTCCTGCGGTAGTTGGAGCAGTTCAAGTGGAGGTGTAAAGTCAATGTTAGAGTCTAGAGAATTTTGTATTGCTGCGCAAGGGAGTCATAGTCGAGCTAGTCCTATGGTAGGGTGAATGAACTGGTAGAAGTAGTCCTCCATGTCTTTGGTTCGGTCAAGGAACTTTGCACTCCTAAGATGTTCAACGTCTTGCCACCTTGGTGCGATTGGTTCTGAAATTATGAGCACGTTGCAGGCAATGAGTATGGGCGTAATCACTCCCCTAATGCGGAGGTCTCCTTTTGCATTTTTCTTATGCATCTTCACAGCCAACTCTCTATAGTTCTGGAACTGAGCCAGCAAGACAAAGGTGAGGTTTGTATTAGCCTTATCCCCTACCAGTTCTCTTCCATCCTTAGCAAATTCCAGAATCCTTTTCAATCCCAAATCCATTATTTGCAGCTTTCCTTCATTGATAGTGCCAGTTGCAGGACGCGCAAACATGGTGCTGGCGATCGCCTTGTGCAGGTATCTCACTGCGGGGTGTCGAATCTGTGAAATCTTGGCTCTAGATGATGAGTACGGCATTTCTGTACCTATTGTCAGCCATAAGGATTTGCAGCTCCCCTTTGTCAAAGTCTTGGTGTACCCCTGTTCCGCTAGCAAAACCGTACAGGTTGTCGAGCTCGTTGGTGGTGATGGAGTACTTCTTGCCCCTGACTTTAAAAGTGATCCACCCTAATCCCCCGTCTGACTCGTAGTCAGGGTTCTCTTCGTAGAAGTGCACCTCCAGTGATGCCAAGAAGTGGCAAGTCTCGACTTGTTAAGCTGGCATGTTGCACTTTATGAAGTTGGTTAGTCCGCATAGTGCAAAAAGGCAGCTTACGTCTTCGCTTATGCTGAGTTTTTCCATGGTGGGGAGATGGGGATAGTGCGTTCCTGTAAAACCCCTAGCAAGGAAAACTGCACGCATTTCTGACTTAGTTAGCTCTGGCTCATACTTCCGTGAATACTGCTTTTTGAACTTGGCTTCCATCTCCATATCTTCACCGTGATCGTCAGCCTTTCCGTGAGCTACGTCATACCTTTCGCGCGAGAACTCTTGGGCTGCATACCATTTGGGTGGACTTGAGTGTTCGACTCGATGAGCGTGGTCGAGATCTGATGATCACTCGAGTGAGCAGTCGAGTGGACTGGTCGAGTTTACGCGGTGCATTAGATGCCTTATCTTTATCAAACACATCATATTCAGGCATTGCCTCTTCAGAGTAGGAATCCTTATGATTCCACAAACTTTGGGGTCAAGACAGAGTAAGTGGAACTTGTTCATCCTCAGCATCATCTTCAACTTCTTCAATAGAGAAGAGTTGTCCTTCAAAAGTAGAGTTCTTCATTATGGTAGAGGTGTCAAATCTCATCACCAAGTCATCACCAACATGGAGAACGATTTTCCCATTCTTGGTATCGATCATAACACCAGCTGATGCTAAGAAGGGTCTTCCCAATATCAAAGGATCCATAGGCTCCTCATCCATCTTCATAACAATGAAGTCAGTAGGGACGTCAATGTTGCCAATTCTTATCGGTACGCCCTCCAATAGACCATGGGAAAGCCTAACAATCATGTCTGCCAAGATAAGAGATAGCATACTAGGCATGAATTCTTGATATCCAAGCTTCTCTGCTACTGACAGTGGCATGATACTCACTGAAGCTCCAAGATCACATAGGGAATTTCTGAATATAAGCTTGTTGATAGAATATGGTAGATTAAATGATCCGGGGTCTTTAAGCTTTTGTTGTAACAAGATTTCCTATTTGGTGACCATTTTACACTAATGGCTTTGAGCAGCCATTTTTCTCTTGTCTTGAATTTTTTTCAGAGTTCTTTCTCTTAAACCACTCTTAAATGGCCCCAGTGCTTTTACAATCCTGCCAAGACATTTCAGATTCCAACTCCAGTAGCTCTTCCTCCAATACAATCTCATAGCCTTTCTCTATCTCTACTTTGAATTTTTTAGGAAAAAGGCTTGTGACCATTGCATGTAGGTTAGCAATTCGTTTCTCCTTCTCAGTAGGTGACTCGACTCGACCACTCGGTCCAGTGGGTTGCTCGAGTAGCTCAGAAGTTGGAGAATTTTTAGCAGCAGCTTGATAAACAGCCTCTCCATCTTGAATATCACTATCCCTAGTGATATGTGAGAAACGCTTCTTGTATGGAAGATGAAGAGCTGTTGCTAAAGAGACTGCATAGATGTGGGCAAAATCTTTTGGGTTTTGCACTGCTTTGCCTAATAGCTGGCCTGTTATTTTGATAGATGATGAGGCAGTGTTAGTCTCTACAAACTTCATCCTTGAGTTAAGTAGCTCAATCTTTGGTTGAGATCATCATATGAGCAGTCAATATGGCTCCTAAGCTCAGAGAACTTCTTAGTAGTATCTTGAGTAGTCGTATTTTGTTCCTGTAGGAGTTGAAGTAATAGCATCTTCAATTCACCATCTGAAGACTGAGATGGCTTAAGGCCAAACACTGGAGGATGGTTCGCAGGTGCATCTTGTTGTTGGAAGGTTCTCTTGTGTGGTGGTATCTGAACAAATGTCTTGTTCTGGCCTTGTTGCTGATTAAAATAGACCTGGTCTTGAGGATTTGCCACATTAGTGCTTCTATAAGAGATATTGGGGTTTTTTTTGTAGTTGATATAACCCCTGTTGAAACCAGCTTTATTCTGAATGTATAATATCTCCTCTACGTGATCTTCCTCCCCATCTTGAGCTTGGGAAACATCTGATTCACCAACAAAGTGGACTGTTTTCTGCTAAACTAGAATGAGTTTATCTAGCTTCTTATTAAGAGATTGAATTTCTTTCTTAGTCTTCTCATCAGATGTTGAGGACCCTCGAATAGACCTGTCGTAATCCTCATTATAGTTTCCATCAGAGTGAGCAAGATTTTCTACCAGTTCCCAACCAGAATCTACATCCTTGTTCAGGAAATTACCTTTGGTGGCAGTGTCAAGTAACATTCTGATCTTGGGAAGGGCTCCTCTGTATAATGTGCTGAGCAAAGACTACTTAGTGAAGCCATGGTGTGGGCATTGAGTGGTGTAGAGCTTAAACCTCTCCCATGCCTCAGAGAAAGTTTCACCATTCTTCTGAGTAAAGCTTGATATATCGTTCTTGAATCTGGCAGTTCTTAAGTTAGAGAAGAACATGGATAAGAAAGCTTTATTACAATCATCCGAGGTGGTGATTGATCATTGTCGCAAAGCTCTTTCCCATTAGTATGCCTTGTCACCTAAAGAGAAGGGAAAGTGGTGCAGCTTGAAACAATCCTCACTGATACCATTTATTTTTGTCAGCTCACACAGCCTATCAAACTGATCCATGTGCTCCAGAGGATTTAACTGTAACACCCCTATCCGTAAAATCTGCCCTAACAATGGTGTTAACCGGTAGACCTCAAAAATTTTCTCGATAATTCTCTAAGTCTCAAATGAGGTTTCTGGATTTCCTCAAATTCAAAGTTTATATGCACAACGGAACTACAATACTTAAGTCATGCAAGCGAGTCTCAAAATTTCTCAAATAAATTCCATTCAACTAACCAAATCTCAACAAAAGAATTCCTCAATAATTCAATAACTCAAATATCTCAAATACTCGCTAACATGGATCTTAAGCAACTAAACATCAAACTCAAAGCACAAAATAATCAAATCAACTAAACTCAAACTCCCAATAAAACCATCCGTCCCATCCAATGCCTCCAGGTCCCGCGAGCTCCTCCTTAATCTTTATTACCTGCATCAACGAGTGGATGCATAAACAACATAAGTTGCCTAGTGAAGCGATCGTCCCGTCTAACCGGTTTTAGTGTCAAGACAATTTAATATATGTGCATGATTAATAAAGTTAAGTCAATGTAAAGTAACGTCCCTCAAACACATATGCCGAAGCATATACAACACAACAAAAACTCACAAATAATGGCCCATCTTCATAATATGACTCGTCCCTTCACACAACCGCCTTATTCCATACTTAGAATATATTTCACGAGTTTGGGACTTGTCAAAACTCGATTTAACTGAACCAATCAAATTTGGGTCACAAACCACCTTAATCCGCATATCCAGTTCCATACCCAACCCAAAATATCAAAATCTCCTTAAACCGATTCCAGCTCGTTCGATTGTCACTAATTCCGAAAATATTAGGATTGATCAAAACAAAAATTCATTTGACCGAACCAATTGGTCTAAGCCAAACAATTTCCCCTATTTGGTCTGCAGTCCTTCTTTAATGAATCCTGGTCCAATCATGAATTCTAGATGGCCCAGCCAAATTCCACCTCGACCCAACTTAATCATTTTCCAAAATAATTCAACCCTGACTTCCCCACCCTGAACCGACCATTTTAATTTTTCCGACCAAACTTGTCCTAAATCCGACCAAACCTGTCTGGATCCGACCAGAATTGTCCGAACGTGACCAAACTCCATTTTCCGACCAAACTTGTCCATTTTAAGACCAAACATGTTTTCCCGAACACAAATGTACGAACGACCAAATCTGTCCGAATGACAAGACCTCGGAATTTCTTGACTGCCCAAAACATTGCCCGTACCGAGACTCCATTGCTAGGAACACGAGTGTTACAATTCTCCCCCACTTCAATTGGATTCATCCTCGGATCCATCGTCTTTCTTGGTTTTTACTTGCTTACCAAACCACTTCTTATAATGGACTTTAATAACCTCTTCCGGTTCCCACGTGACTTCTTCCTCTCCGTCACGATCCCAAACAACATTGAACATCCTAATGGACTTTTTCTTTACAACCTTTTTCTTTTTGCCTATCACCTTGACCGGCCTACCTGCAATACTCATATTCGGCTGTAAGTGCGAAGGGACACTAGGCAAAACTGTGTCCCTAGAGGTTATGCACTTCTTTAGCATAGAAACATGAAACACCTTATGAAATGCAAACATTGCCGGAGGCAATTCAAACTTATAGGCAACCGGTCCGATCCTTTTCAGAATCTTATACGGTCCTATATACCTCGGTGACAACTTAGAACTCATCAATGCCGGATCATTCCCCTTATATGTGATCATCTTTAGATACACTAGATCCCCTACGGCAAACTTCAAATCTCTACGATGCTTATCGGCATAACTCTTTTGTCTATCCTAAGACTCTTTCATTTTAGCTTTCACAACTTTGATTCTTTCGGTGGTCTCTTGAACAAAATCTCGACCCAAAATGCTACGCTCCCCCACTTGGGTCCAACATACGGGTGTACGACAAGGCCATCCGTATAAGGCCTCGAACGGTGACATACCAACGCTTGCATGATAACTGTTGTTGTATGCAAATTCTGCCAAGCTCAAATGGTCTGTCCATCTTTCACCCCAATCCAAAACACATGCCCGCAACATGTCCTCTAGCTTTTGTATGGTACGCTTGGACTGACCATCGGTCTGCAGATGATGTGCGGTACTCATGTCCACTGTTGTGCCAAACTTCTTCTGAAGCTCTCTCCAAAACTGACCAGCAAACTTAGAATCTCGATCAGACACTATACTAGCCGATACCCCATGTAACCATACAATCTCTTTAACATACAACTCGGCTAACCTTTCCACACTATCCTTTTATACATCGGAAGGAAATGTGCAGCCTTAGTCAATCGATCCACGATTACCCAAATCGCATTCTTCTTATCACACACCAGCAATCCGGTCACAAAATCAATGGTGATCCGATCCCACTTCCATTCGGGAATTGGTAAACTTCTCAATAACCCACCCGGAACTTGGTGTTCCGCCTTAACTTGCTGCCAAACGGGGCAACTTGCCACCCAACCTGCAACATCCCATTTCATACCATTCCAATGGTAATAACACTTAAGGTCGTGATACATCTTGGTGGTACCCGGATGTATCGACAACTTGGACTGATGTGCTTCCTTTAAAAATTCTTCCCTTAAACTCTTATCATTAGGAACACACACCCGACCATTAACCAAAATTGTACCATTGCTCGAAGTTTGATACTCCGTTTTATCATTCTGTGCCACTCCTACTAAGTGAGCATCCTTCCCTTGGGCAATCCAAACCCGGGTCAATAGATCGGCTTGATCCGCGGCTCCTAAACCCAATGGTTTTGTCTCATCCGTTAAGACATTCAATCTCAATGAGCCAATCATACCAATAAGACTCTCCATGTCCTTCTCGGTATCTCTCACAACCCTCTTTCTACTCAAAGCATCAGCCACTAAATTAGCCTTACTAGGATGGTAAGCTATTTCCAAGTCATAATCAGCCACAAACTCCATCCAGCTTCTTTGCCTAAGATTCAACTCGGGCTGAGTGAAGATGTACTTCAAACTCTTATGGTCCGTGAATACTTGCACCATTTCCCCATATAAATATGATCTCCAAATCTTAAGTGCAAATACCACCACGGCCATTTCCAAATCATGGGTGGGGTAGTTACCTTCATGCTTTTTCAATTGCCTAGAAGCATAAGCTATTACTTTGTCCTTGTGCATCAGAACACCCCCAAGCCCAATTCTAGATGCATCCGTATAAACTACATACGGTACACCCGGTTCAGGTAATGCCAACACCGGCGTATTGGTAAGCATCTCCTTAAGCTTACAAAAACCCAACTCGCACTCCTCGGACCAAACAAATAGTACATCCTACCCGGTAAGCTTGGTCAACGAGTTAGCCATACGCGCAAAACCTTTCACAAACCTTCTATAATACTGGCTAATCCTAAGAAACTTCAGATTTCGGTAGCATTTCTTGGCCTCGGCCAAACCTCAATTGCCCTAATCTTTTTCGAGTCCACGGACAGTCCTTTGCCCGATACCACATGACCCAAAAAATCCAATCTTCCTTTGCCAAAAACTACACTTACTCAATTTGGCAAACAACTTATGCTCATGGAGCTTACTCATTACAACCCTTAAGTGATGCTCGTGGTCCTCACGAGTCTTGGAATAAACCAAAATGTCATCAATGAATACTATCAAAAACGCATCTAAGTATTCCCGAAACACATTGTTCATCAACTTCATAAATGCTGTTGGGGCATTCGTCTACCCAAACGGCATGACCACGAACTAAAAATGCCCATAGCGCGTCCTAAAGGCTGTCTTCCGCACATCCACTTCATCAATTGGAATTTGATGATAACCCGATGCCAAATCAATCTTGGAAAACCATGTGGCTCTGCGTAACTGATCCAACAATTCATAAATCCTTGGCAATGGGTACCTATTCTTCACCGTCACCTTATTCAATCCCCGGTAATCAATGCAAAGTCGAAAGGTTCCATCCTTCTTCTTTACAAACAATACCGGAGCTCCCCACGGTGAACTACTAGCTCTTATGAATCCCTTTTCCATAAGTTCACCCAGCTGCTTCTTAAGCTCAGCCATCTCAGCAGGTGCCATCCTATACGGCGCCTTAGAAATTAGAGCTGTACAAGGCTCAAGCTCAATTGTAAACGGATCCGACCTTGACGGTGGCAATCCGGTTATCTCACAAAACACATCTTTAAAATCTTGGACAACCAGAATGTCCTCCAACTCCAACTCACTACCCTCCTTCACCGTAGTGATAGTAACCAAATAGCCTAACATCCCCTATTTAACAAACGCTCCACTTGAATGGCCGATACAATCAAGCTTCTAGACGTTGGTCTAACACCTTGGTAAATCAACATCAGTTTGCCCATTTCAAAGTTCACCCCTCCCCGATGACAATTCAAGTGAGCCTTGTACTTCTCGAGCCAATCCATGCCTAGGATCACGTCGTATGTTTCTACCAGACATATCACTAGGTCGGCTCGCATATCTACTCCTCCAATCCAAGTAGGCACATCTCTGACCCTTCCTAAGGTCCTCATGAGTTGCCCACCGGCTGCCGTAACCCATCCTTAATGGCCTCCCAGTTTCTTCCGGAAACCGCCTCTACCGATCATCTCTGGTTTCACGAAACAATGCGAAGCTCCCGAGTCAAACAAAACATGGGTCTCTATTCCACCCATACTTAATGTCCCTACACGAATTTCCTTAACTCTAAGGACCCAACCAAAACAAAACCCCAAATGCACACAACAAAATTTTTTTTTTTTTTTACGGGAGAATTCACAAAGTCAAGTTTTCCCGGAACTTACCAGTGATCGGACGAGAAGTGCTTGGATCATTGGTTCCATCCGCCAACGAGTACACATGGTGCACACCTGCTGGCTTCTTAGGAGGTGGTGGTATTGCCAGCTCCCGCCCTTGATCCTGCTTTGCTGCCAACTTTAAACACTGATTCTTAAAGTGCCCCGGTTCCTTACAATAGTTACATGTCCTTTCAACCTCCGGTTTGGGACAATTGGCGATCCTATGATCCTGACTACCACACCTGAAGCAACCTCCAGTCGAATATCCAGACCCATTCTCACCACTTGGGTTACCAGCATCCGTGGCTTCCCACTTCCTCTTTTGTCCGGAAACATTACCAGACTTGTTACCGAACGAACCACCTTGAGACTTGCGGTTATCCGCTGTCTTGGCTTGCTTCTTACTGTCCTCAACAATCATCCCAGATTCTATCACAGCCGCCTTCTCCACAAGGTCAGCCATGGACCTATAGTCCAGCATCAAACACTGGTTATGCAATTCCAACCGCATACCGCACATGAAACTACAGATCTGAACCCGTTCATCCTCCAAATCTCTCCCAGCATAACGTTTAAGGCTATTAAATTCAGCCTCGTACTCTCTCACAGACTTGGACCCTTGCCTTAAATCCAGAAATTGACTCTCCAACCGGTCCAAGGCTTCTTGCGGAAAGTATTTAGCATTGAACTCTTCCGTAATTCTTCCCAAGTTCTCATCACCCTACCACGGCGGGCAGTCACACCTTCCCACCAAGTGTGGGCTTCACCTTCCAAAAAGTGAACTCCCAGGTCCACCTTATATTGTTCCAGACACCTTACCGAAGCAAAATTTCTTTCCACACGGTTTCTCCATTCATCGGCATCAGCCAGTTTGACACCACCCGAAAAATACCGAGTACCCATCTTTTGTATATGCTCCATCACCTTAAGGTACGGTGGCACACGCGGCTCCACATTCACATTCCCCACACCTTCCATGGGAATATCAACCCATTGCCCACACCAATACCATTCGCACCGGTTGCACCCCGGGCGCTTGTCCAACTACTGGCAACCTCTCAGCCAACTGAGCCAGAGTCGCCATCACAGGAGCTAGTGCTGCCTGAATCGCAATACCATCCACACCGGTTATCCACGCTATCAACAATCGCATTCTCTCCGGCTCCTGGCTCCATTCCCCTCACTAGAGTGAACTCTAGAATTCTCACCATTCTCACTGTTCCTCTGCGTGTTTCTGGTTTTACTGAACCATCTGCATAACCTAAAACCCAAAACTAAGTTCACACAAACTTAGCCAACACCACGCCAAACGGCTTCATAAACCATTCATCACAACAATTTCTCAATATTAACAACAACCCAAAAGACTTACCGCGAGACTTGGCGTTGAAAGGATGGTTTTACCCCAATCAACTCACTAACTACACAGCCCTAGGACCTAGCATGCTCTGATACCAAACTGTAACATACTTGTTACAGATTGTATCAGATTACGACTACAACAAACTCAAGCAAATACACAATCAAACAATCCTAGGATCCAACCATGCTCTGATACCAAACTGTAACACCCCTATCTGTAAAATCTGCCCTAACAATGGTGTTAACCGGTAGACCTCAAAAATTTTCTCGATAATTCTCTAAGTCTCAAATGAGGTTTCTGGATTTCCTCAAATTCAAAGTTTATATGCACATCGGAACTACAACACTTAAGTCATGCAAGCGAGTCTCAAAATTTCTCAAATAAATTCCATTCAACTAACCAAATCTCAACAAAAGAATTCCTCAATAATTCAATAACTCAAGTATCTCAAATCCTCGCTAACATGGATCTTAAGCAACTAAACATCAAACTCAAAGCACAAAATAATCAAATCAACTAAACTCAAACTCCCAATAAAACCATCCGTCCCATCCAATGCCTCCAGGTCGCGCGAGCTCCTCCTTAATCTTTATTACCTGCATCAACGAGTGGATGCGTAAACAACATAAGTTGCCTAGTGAAGCGATCGTCCCGTCTAACCGGTTTTAGTGTCAAGACAATTTAATATATGTGCATGATTAATCAAGTTAAGTCAATGTAAAGCAACGGTTCCCTCAAACGCATATGCTGAAGCACATACAACACAACAAATGGAACTAAACTGTCAAGACATCAAACGCAATACCCTTAACATAAACAAGACAACCAACACAACCAAATCACCACCAACACAAACAACAGTCACGCACTCACCTTAATATCTCATAGGCTTTTGATTAACCTACAGACACATAAAATCAATCAATACAAATATTTAACCAACACCCCAACAAAATACATACTCACAATCACAAAAACCCTTACTGGTTCGGGTCCGCGTGTGCTATGCTAACCAAATCCCCAAACTACTCAAGCTTCTCGAAGATCTCTTCCACAGAACCACTAACCATCTTAAATAACATAAAACTATCGGACAAGAACACTGGATTTACAATGAGATTTGCATACCAATCGACGAACTCTCAAACGAACGGTAAAGCTCTAAGGGTTCATGAACAACTCCTCAAATAGATCAACAACTAGCAGATTTTCTGTGATATCTGATCGGAACAGAATTACAAAAATCACAAAGGAATCGCTTACCCCTTCACGAACCTTGATTCTCGGCCAAATTCTCCAAAACTCGAAGCTCTAGGGTTCTTATCTCTGGCTGCGCAAATTCTCTATGTTATGCGACTCTAAAACCCTCAAAACTCTTATACTAATTGTCCCTTAAGTTTAATCCACGAATTGGACCTTGGACATTAAGAAAAACCCACCAAAAACTCACAAATAATGGCCCATCTTCATAATATGACTTGTCCCTTCACACAACCGCCTTATTCCATACTTAGAATATATTTCACGAGTTTGGGACTTGACAAAACTCGATTTAACTGAACCAATCAAATTTGGGTCACAAACCACCTTAATCCGCATATCTGGTTCCATACCCAACCCAAAATATCAAATTGGTCCAAGCCCAACAATTTCCCTTATTTGGTGTGTAGTCCTTCTTTAATGAATCCTAGTCCAATCATGAATTCTAGATGGCCCAGCCAAATTCCACCTCGACCCAACTTAATCATTTTCCAAAATAATTCAACCCTGACTTCCCCAGCCTGAGCCGACCATTTTCATTTTTTGGACAAAACTTGTCCTAAATCCGACTAAACCTGTCCGGATCAGTCCAGAATTGTCCAAACGTGACCAAACTCCATTTTCCGACCAAACTTGTCCATTTCCAGACCAAACATGTTTTCCCGAACACACATGTCCGAACGACCAAATCTGTCTGAATGATAAAACCTCGGAATTTCTTGACTGACCGTAACATTGCCTGTACCAAGACTCCATTGCCCGGAACACGGGTGTTACAATTTTCCATGGGAAGACCATGAAAATTATGGCTCTGAACCATAGAGATTAGACCACTCTTTATCTCTAAGTTATTGTTGGTGACTAGAGGAGCCACAATGCCTTGTCTCTGAGGATGTGAACTGGAAGCATCTCCTACTCCAATAACTTTTGGCTGAGGAGATGCCATAGTAATTGGTGTCTCTTGGACTGGTATTGGCTGAGGTGTGCGTGGAGTGATGCGATCAATGTGGTCTAAATACTGGAAAGGTACTCGATCGAGTTACTCGATTAGTAAGGTCGAGTGAATGGTATCTGATGCAACAGAAATAGAAAATTAAAACCAAATCAGTAAATGGACAGTGAAAGTAACAAACTTGATCTAGATAGCTTTAAAATCCTAATTGTGCAAACTAAACACCCAACATGGCAACATCGCCAAATTGAAACTAGTATTTTTACTATATATGCCGAGAATGAAAGCAAACAATCAAACTAGGCAATAGATAACATTCAGTTTTTAATCAATTGTAGTATAGTGGTATGATGTGTGAAATGTCGAACCAGGCTGGGTGTAGTGCACAACAACTAGGATGTTATCTAAGCAAGTTATTCAAATAAATATTGGGCATTGGTTTGCTAACAACCTAAATGAATTCTACCAAACCCTACTATGAGCTAGATATACTACTAGTCTGTCACACTTTAGCAAATCATAGAACTAAACAAGAAAAGAAGCAAAGCTGAACTGACGACTCGACCAGTCTGATCGAGTAGAGTGGTAAAGTGAAACTCTAAAGACCTGAAACTACAAATTAAACGATGTTAAGAGAGATTTAAGCTATATGAAAACTATAGGGACTTTAGGAACGTATTCACTGGCTCGTAAATACATTATATGATCATTGATATCTATAAAAACTCATCAATTAGGGGATTCCCTTGACAACAAACATCACATCCAGCTCAATCCACTGTCGTGACAGAGAGCCTTAAGATCCAACACTAAATCAGACATTATCTGTCATAGATTTGTGAAAGGATCAGGCATAAAGAATCAGTCTGTTAAAGTCAATTAAGATTCATAACAACTAAGAGCCTAAGATATGATGTAAATCTATATTTTATACTTAGATTTCATGCTATTGTATCTACATCCCTGGAAAAAGTAGATCTGATGATTTCATCACACTTTTGCTCTGGAAATCATCTAAGATCATGTTCTTCTTGGTCAGAAAAGAACAAGCATTAAAAACACTCACTGAAGAGGGAATAAAATGAATTGATGATCATTCAAAGAAACCTATAACAATATAGAGCAACACTAACCTAATATATTCCTAAAACCCTAAGAAAACTACTCACACAATAAATTCATCATCAAAGGTTCAAACCCAAAAAACTCTAAAATCGACATATCAGATAGATAATGAACCAATGAACAACTTTGATGAAGAAATAAAATGGAAATAGTGAGTTAATAAAAAGATATGAGAGTTAAAAAATCCAAAAATCTGAGAACAATAAAGAACATATGAAGAACAAGAGAGAGAGAGAGAGAGAGCTAAACTAGGGTTATCCTAAATAAAAACGGTGACCCCTGACATTAAACTAATCAGGAGTATTTATACTAAAAGAAAAAACAAGGGTAAACATTATTTCTGAGTTTTAAAGGGAAGGGAGATTCTACTCGACCGGTCAGGTCGAGTACTTTGGTCGAGTAGCTTCTAGCCGAGTCTTCTGTCCATCTTCAGATCATCTTTTCACATCTAGCATGCCTTTCCTTGATCCATGCTCCCAAAGCTCCAAAAGTACCTGATAAGATCCCATATATGCTACATGCATGCAATGCTTATGTAAAAATGCCTAAATGAGCTAAGTGGACGAAACTGGCACATTATGATGTGAACAAAGGATGAAACTAAGCTTAAGAGATGATAAAATAATGCTAAAAACATATAAAATATGGTGTAATCAGTTACCCAGTTCTCTGGATCTTGACTGCGGGTTAAATCCGGGACCAGATACTAGGTTCTTTGGATCTTGACTGAGTGTCAAATCCATGACAATTTACCCAGTTGTTCGGATCTTGATTGTGTAATGAATACGAGAAGTGTAAGTGGGAATAGTTACCCGGTTCTCCGGAGTTTGACTGAATGTGAAATCTAGGATCAGTTACCCGGTTCTTTGTAGATTGACTGAGTGTCGAATCTGTGAACAGTAAGGGGAACAATTACTCGATTTTCTCGATCATGATTGAATGTCGAATATGGGACCAGTAACCCAGTTCTTTGGATCTTGACTGCGTGTCAAATCCATGACCAATTACCCAGTTATCCAGATCTAAATTAAGTGAAAAATCCAGGAACAGTACGTAGGAATAGTTACTCGATTCTTAGGATCATCACTGAGTGTCGAATCTTGCACCAGTTACCAAGTTCTCTGTATCTTGACTAAGTGTCAAATCCACGACCAGTTACCCAGTCCTCTGGATCTTAAGTGATTATCAAATCTGGGAACAGTAAATGGGACCTGTTACCCAATTCTCCGAATCTTGAATCAGTGTCGAATTTGGGATGAGTTATACGGTTCTCCAGATCATGACTAAGTGTTAAATCCGAGACAAGTTACTCCGTTCTTTGGATCTTGACTAAGTGTTGAGTCTGTGAATAGTAAGTGGCAACAATTACCAAGTTCTTCAGAGTTTGACTGTGTGTCAAATCCGGGCCGAATTACCCGGTTCTTTGGAATTGGACTGAGTGTCGAATCCAAGAATAGTAAATAGGAACAATTACCCAGTTCTTCGGATCACTAGTGAGTGTTGAATCTTCGAACAGAAAGTGAGAACAATTACTACGTTCTCTGGAGCGTAATTGAGTGTCGAATTCGGGAGAAGCTACCCGGTTCTTTGTAACTTAACTAAGTATTGAATCTGGGACCAGTTACCTGATTCTCTAAATCTTGACATAGTGTCGAATCCGTGACCACTTACTCGGTTCTCTGGATCTTAACTAAGTGACAAATCAGGGACCAGTTACCAGGTTCTCTAGATGTTTACTAATTGCCGAATGTGGAAACTGTAAGTCGGACTACTTACCCAGTTCTCTGGATCTTGACTGAGTGGCAACTCTGAGACAAGTTACATGGTTCTCTGGATCTTGACTGAGTGTCGAATCCAGGACCAGTTATACTGTTCTCCGAATATTACTTAGTATCGAATACGCGACATGTTACCCAATTCTCCGGATATTAACTGAGGTCGAATATAGGACCAGTTACCATATTCTTTTGATCTTTACTAAATGTCAAATCTTGGAATAGTAAATGGGAACAGTTAACTTGTTCTCCAGATCTTGAATAAGTGTCGAAGTTAGATCAGTTACCTGGTTCTCTTGATCTTCACTGAGTGTCGAATCTAGGATAGTTTACCAGGTTATTTGAATCTTGATTGATTGTAGAATCTGGGACCAGTTACCTGGTTCTCGGGATGTTAACTCAGTGTTAAATCCAAGACCAGTTACCCGATTCTCTAGATCATGACTGAATGTCAAATCCATGACAAGTTACCCAGTTCCCCCGATCTTGACTGAGTGAAGAATCAAGGACCAGGTACCTTGTTCTTTGGACTTGGACTGATTGTAAAATATGGGATAAGTATATGGGACAAGTTACCCTGTTCTCCGGATCTTGACTGAGTGTCAAAACCGATACAAGTTACCCAGTTCTTTGGATCTTGACTGAGTGTCCAATCCAAGACAAGTTACCCTTTTCTTTAAATCTTAACTGAGTGTCGAATATGGGAGCAGTTACCTGATTCCCTGGATCTTGACTGAGTGTTGAGTCCAAGACCATTTATATGGTTCTCCGGATCTTGACAGAGTGTGGAATCCAGGACCAGTTATACAGCTCTTCAGATCATGACTTAATGTTGAATACGGGACAAGGTACCCGATTCTCTGGATCTCGACTCAGTGTCGAATCCTTAATAAGTTACATGATTCTCCGGATATTTACTGAGTGTTAAATTCGGGAACAGTAATTGAAACTGTTACAGTGTTATCTAGATCCTGACTGATTGTCGAATCCGGAACCAGTTACCTGGTTCTTTGGATTTGGTTTAAGTGTCGAATCTAGGACCAGTTACATAGTTCTTCTGATCTTGACTGTGTGTCGAATGTGGGACCGGTTACCCTTTTCTTTGGATCTTAGCTGAGTGTCGAATCCATGACCAATAACTAAATTATCCGGATCCTGATTGAGTGTCAAATCCAGAAACAGTTTGTGGAAACAGTTACTCGGTTCTTTGGATCATGACTGAGTGTAGAATCTGTGGCAAGTTACATGGTTCTCTAGATCATGATTTTGTGTCGAATCTGAAACCAGTTACCCAGTTCTCCAGATCTTTTCTAAGTGTCGAATCCACGACCAATTACCGAGTTTTCTCAATCTTGAATGAGTGTCGACTTCGGGCCTAGTTACCCGGTTTTCTAGATCTTGAGTGATTGTCAAATACGGGAACACTAAGTGGGCTAGTTACCCATTTATCTAGATCTTGAATGAGTGTTGAATCCAGGACAGTTACCCGATTCTTCAGATCTTATTTAAGTGTAGAAACGAAGACTAGATATACGGTTCTCCAGATCAGTATTGAGTGTCGATTTTAGGACTAGTTACTCGGTTATTTGGATCTTGACTGAGTGTTTTATCTGGGAATAGTAAGTGGGAACTGTTACAAAGTTCTTTAGAGCCTTATTGAGTGTTGAATTCGGGACCAATTACCCGGTTCTTTGGAGCTGGACTGAGTAACGAATCCAGTAATAGTAAATGTTGAATCTCAAAACAGTAAGTGGGAACAATTACTATATTCTCTTGAGCATGAGTGAGTCTCGAATCCAGGGCCAGTTACCCGGTTCTCCGGATCATGACTGAGTGTCAAATTCAGGACAAGCTAACCCGTTCTTTGTATCTTGACTGAGTATTAAATACTAGACCAGTTACTCGATTCTGTAAATAATGACGTAGTGTCCAATCCCTCACCAGTTACGCAATTGTCTGGATCTTAACTGAGTGTCTAATAAGTGACCAGTTACCAGGTTCTCTAGATCTTAACTAATTGTCAAATCTGGGAACCGGTATTAGGATCGGGAATCCTGTTCTCTAGATCTTAACTAAATATCAAATCTGAGAAAAGTTAACCGGTTCTCAGGGTATAAACAGAGTGTCAAATCCAAAGCCAGTTACCCAGTTCTTCGAATATATATTGAGTGTCGAATCCGGGACTAGTTATACGATTCTCTGGATCTTGACTGAGTGATGGATTCGGGACCAGTTACCCGATTCTCTGGATCTTAACTGAGTGTAGAATCTAAAACCAGTTACCTGGTTCTTTGGATCTTAACTGAGTGTCGAATCTGTGATTAGTTACCTAGTTCTTTAGATCTTGACTGAGTGTCGAATCCTAGATGAGTTACCTGGTTCTTCGGAGGTTGAGTGAATGTCAAATTCAGGACAGGCTACCCGGTTATTTATACCTTGTTTGAGTGTCGAATCTAGGATAAGGAAAAGGGAACAGTTACCCGGTTCTCTAGATCTTGACTGAGTGTTGAATCCAGGATCATTAAGTGGAAACAGTTACTTGGTGCTCTGGATCATGATTGAGTGTCAAATCTAGGACAAGTTATCTAATTCTCTGGATCTTGACTGACTAGCGAATCCAGGAAATATTACTCGGTTGAGTGTCAAATATTGGACAAGTTACCCAGTTCTTTGGTTATTGACTGAATGTTGAATCCGGGATCAGTTACTCAGTTATTTTGATATTGACTAAGTGTCAAATCCGGGACTAGTTACTTGGTTTCTTGGAGCTTGTCTGAGTGTCAAATTTGGTAGCGGTAAGTGGGAATAGTTACCAGGTTCTCTGATCTTGATAGAGTGTCGAATCCGAATCTGGGACCAGTTACGAGGTTCTTTGGATCTTGTCTGAGTGTTGAATCAAGGAATATTAAGTAAGATTAGTTATTTGGTTCTCTAGATTATGACTGAGTATTGAATCAGGTGCCAGTTACTCGGTTCTCTAGATCTTGACTAAGTGTCAAACCCGTGCCATTTTACCAGGTTCTCAGAATCTTGACTGATTGTCGAATCTGGGAACAGTAACTGGGACCAATGACCCGGTTCTCCGGATGTTAACTGAGTGTCAAATCCAAGACCAAATACCCCGATTCTCTGGATCTTCATTGATTTTCCAATCTGTGGTTCTTCACTGAGGGTATACAGTTCTCCAAATCTTGACCTTGTGTTGAATATAAGACAAGGTACCCGATTCTCTAGATCTTGACTGATTGTCGAATCCAGGAGAAGCTACCCGATTCTCCGGATATTTAATAAGTTTTAAATCTAGGAACAGTAAGGGGAAATATTACCCTGTTCTCTAGATCTTGACTGATTGTAGAATCCGGGACTAAATACCTTGTTCTTTGGATATTGTCTGAGTGTCGAATCTAAGACCAATGTCTGTGTTCTTTTGATCCTGACTGAGATGTTAAATCTGGGAATAGTAAATGGGAACAATTACCAGTTCTCTGGATCTTGACTGAGTATCAAATATAGGACCAGTTCCACGGTTCTCTAGATCTTGACTAAGTGTCGAATTTAGGAACAATAAGTGGGACCAGTTTCGCAGTTCTCTAGATCTTAACTGAGTGTCGTATCATGGACCAGTTACCAGTTTCTCTTGGTCTTACCTGACTGGTAAAAGCATGACAAGTTACCTGGTCCTTTGGATCTTGACTGAGTATCGAATCCATGATCGTTTCCTGGTTCTCCAGATTTTGATTGAGTGTCAAACACAGGAATGGTAAGTGTGAAGGGTTACTGGGTTCTCTGGATCATGACTGAGTGTAGAATCTGGGACCAGTTACTTGATTCTTAGGAGCTTCACTAATTGTAGAATCTGGGACCAGTTACCCAGTTTCTGGATCTTTATTTAGTGTTGAATCCGGGACCAGTTACTAATTTTTCTCGATCTTAACTGAGTGGCCTTTCTTCTTCGGAACAACCTGGAAAAAAGTCATCAATAAAAAAATATATAAAAATTTATTAAAAATTTAAATTTGAAAATTAATCTTACCGATTCGAAGATCTGATCAGCTTCCAACATACTTATCTCCACGGGAGTCCCATCCTGGGTTTGCTGAGAAAGTTGTGTCTCGCACTCAGTGATCCTCGTGGTGAGCTCGGTGTGGATCCTCTCGGATCTGACATCCACAAAAGCTCCATTATTTTTCTTGTGGGTGTGCTCGAACAATCTTGGAAGAGAAGGAAGCGGTCCTCCATTAGCCTATAAATAAAATTATAAAAATAAATTATATTAATTTAAATAATACTAAATATAATAAATAATTAAAAAAAAAAAACATTTTACCAGCTTAATGCGGGCACCCGAAAAAGGTGTTTGGCCGGATGTATGGGGAGTCGGTAAAAGTCCATCCGGACCAAGGGTAAGATGGGACTTTGAACACTTGCCGGATTTGATCACAGAATCCGGGTCATTCCAAAACCGTATAAGTCCCTCCCATACAGCATCGGTGATGTAGATAGGTTTTGGATCTCCTAGTTGCCATTTCTCCTTCCAGTCGGAGACCGTGTTAGGAAGTTGCTTCATCGCCTTTATGTTGAACTCTTTCTTCACTCTCTCGTTTATGGAAACTTCCCAATTCCATTTTTGCTACAAAAAAGATTAATTAAAAAAGTTAAGTAAAAACATATATAATAGAATTAGAAATTAAAAATTTAATTAATTCTTAATAAACATACCGCAAAACATTTGAACCATGTTTTCCTGATGTGGTCAGGTACGAGAGTCCAGTTTGGATGAGGCTCAGTGAAGTATCCCTTGATGATATCAGAAACGCTGCGTCCAACTTTATTATCCACATCAAACCTAAACTAATGTAAAATTAAATATATATTTGTAATTAAATATTTATTATTTATGGACTAAATTTTAATAATTATATAAATAGAGAATTATAATTTACATACCAGAATGTGTTCGGTGGCCGGTTAGGATCCAAATTGTCCAATCCTTCTCGTCCTGGTTGGACAAGAAGATCCTCGACGGTATACCGTGCATATGGAGCTGTAGGAGGAACTAATAAATCCGGATGTGATGCAGCATCTGCTACAACAGGTGGTGGTGGGACCTGACCCTGTTGAGTCTCTGGTACCATCTCTGTAGAAGGAGCGGCTGAAGTAGATGGTACGTCAACAGATTCGGCAGTAGAAGAAGATACTTCTGCTCTAGTAGTGGTCGTGTCGGGACCTAAAAACGTCTCACTGTAATGTGGACGGTCGGCCCGTCGTCTCGCTAATGCAGAACTCCTAACCATATCTACACATACATTTGAAATAAATTATATTAATATAGTTAACAATTTAAATTAAAATATAATCATTCTAATTAACTAATCAAAGCATCAACTTAACAATTCTAATTAAATTCTAACTATCTAACTTAAACCATCCAACCTAACAAATCTAAAATTAAAACTAAATAATTAAAAAAAAAAAAAAATTACCTCAATTCAGATGTAGAGAGAGAAAGTCACTAGAGAGATAGTGAGTTTGGAAGGAATGAGCGTCGGAATAAGGGGGCCGCGTCCTCATATATATAGATTTTGTGTTCCTTGTTACTCTGTCGTAACGTTACGAGGCAGCCTCGTTAATTCGTCGTAACCAACACGCCTCGTATATTCGTCGTAATATTATTTAATACGATTAAATTAAAAATTCGTCGTAACGGCCTCGTGATGTTATGACGAATTTACGAGGCGGCCTCGTAAATTCGTCGTAACGTATTTAATACGATTATATTAATAATTCATTTCGCGCGTATTTTATTCACAAGTTTCGTATTTTACGACGTATTAACCAGGCTGCCTCGGTAATTCCTTGTAATAATTCCTCGTATTAACGACGGGTTTACGACGAATATGTTGTAAATCCGTCGTTAAGTACTCTATTCCCTAAACTTAAAAAAAATATAGAAACACTTTAAAATGATAAATTGAAATTAAAAATATTATATATTGGAAATGTTAATTCATACAAAACACATAGAAACATTTAATTTTATATTGGATATTACAATATATGTTATATATTGGATATTAAACATACATAGTTATTAATACTATACATTAGTTTAACATAAATTATACATACAAATAAAGTGGAAGCATATTAAACATAAACATAAATACTTGTTTCCTTCAGTATCATGACGTAATGTACTACTCAATTTCTTCAGTATCATCCAACCCAACCTCATCTTCAATTTGTATGAATGCTGTAGCAACGTTTTCTATAGATATTACCTGCCAAATTAACAAGTTAATGATAATACTTATAAATAAATAACCTTTAACAATAAAATTGTAACTTACATTGGTTATGTTATTCAGAGTAATGTTAACATATGTTGTCGCCCATTCAAACTTAACAACTACAACCTCCTTTAGAAGCAACACTGAACCCTCCTTTATGTGCGGCCCATATTTGTTATAAGATAAAGCGGACCTATGAATGCTCGCTTGTACAGTACCAGTCGGATCCTACAAGAACAAAAAAGTACAATTAACATTTACTAAATATCTAATTTATTAATTAAGAACATCTAAAAACTAAAACTTATAATACAGTTTACCTTCATTATCCCCCAATCCATTATAAACCATTTTATGAATCACAGCTACCACAAAAGGTACGTGATACCATTGTGGTACACAAATCTTATGCAGCTCTTTTACTAGTGTCCACCCACATGTATGTCCACTTATATTCAAAATAAAATAAGTGAAATATATATATATATATATAATTGTTTATTGAGCAATCTAAAAATATCATTTAACTCTAATAATTAATGCATGACATTTCAATTTACCTTGTTGTGTTAGGTATTCAATTGTAGTCTTCCAAGGGACATCCATGAAAGAAGGATCTTCTGGCTCAACAACACAATTAACCATCCGTACATGTTTCTCATAAGAATTAAACATAGATTCGCTTTAACCAGCACATTCTTGAAGCATTGATCGTTCAAGTTTTCTCCTTGCCCGTTCTTCAGCTTGTCTCACACCTGCTGGACCAGGAACCAAAGATCTTTCATCATCCATAATTAATTAGTGTTTTTCGAATAAAATTTTTTACTTATAAAACTGTCTTGTATTTATATTGAAAATGAGAGGATGTGGTATTTATAGGAAAATTCAAACTTGTAAGTGTTTTATTACGAGGAAATGATGAGGCGGCCTCGTTAATTCATCGTAATGGATTCATCATTTAACAACGTTTTTACGATGAATCCGTCAAAACTCCGTCGTTAAATACTCTATACCCTAACCCTACGCAACAAACCTAAACCAAAACATATGTTTTAATAATTTAGAAAATTTAGAAATGTTATTTGAAATTTAGAACCAACCATAAACCTAAACCACAAAATGATAAATTGAAATTGAATAATATTTTATATTAGAAATGTTAACTATTACAAAACACATATTATAAACATTTAATTATTCTCATCAACTAAGTCTTCTGATGCCTCACTCGAATCAGTGCTTAGATTGTCACTTTCCTCAAACTCTTCATTACCGTTGTCTTCTTCTGCATCATCATATGGGATGTCTTCAAATACTTGATTGTTGCGATCAATAAGTAAGATCTCATTTGTAGTTTGATTCGGTGTCGAAATCTCACTACATAAATCTTGTTGCAATGCTTCTTCTCCTACGATTCGCCCTCTAGGCTTCACCCTAATAGCTGATAACTAAGTGACTCCCGTGGTCCTAACTCTGGGATACGAAATGAAGCTAACTTGGTCTGCTTGAAATGCTAAGATGAATGGTTCAAACTTGTTGTACCGTCTAGCCACGTTAACATCCACAACTCCAAGTTTATTGGAACGTACACCTATGCCAATTGTTGAATTGAACCAATCACATTTGAGGAGTACACATTTCATCCCCACTAACCCAGCAAATTTAACTTCAATTATCTCTTGTATGATCCCATAAACATTGATCTCTCCTTTCACACATACTCCATAGTTAACGGATGTACGATGTCTACCATAGTCGTAAGCATGAAACGCATATCCTCGACTAAAATACATTGGAGCAGTGGTTATCTTACAGATTGGACCTTCAAGCAAGTGCTTCATTAACATCTTCATCAATTATCTCTTTAAGTGCAAAAGGAAGTAGTCGTTGCATAAACACATGACAATCATGACTCTTCATCCCTGAAAATTTTGTTCCTTCTTCAACACATCTAGAGAGATTAGAAACATAACCATCAGGAAACTTCACTTCTTCTTTCACCCATTTGAATAACGCTGTTTTTGCATTTCCCTTCAACCTAAATATTGGAAATGGCACTTCACCCTCGTCTGTAATCTGCAACTCACTCCTAGAACATATAGCAGGTAAGTCCATCCTTGAGTTTTTGCAATCTTTTGTCTTCTTTGCCACGTTTAATATTGTGTACATGATATTATCGAAAAAGTTTTCTCAATATGCATGACATCAAGATTGTGTCGTAGGAGATGATCCTTCCAATATGGAAGATCCCAAAATATGCTTTTCTTGTGCCAGTGGTGATGTTCTCCGTATCCGTCTGGCATATTACGTGGAGTATGCCAATTACCTCCACACCTTACAGTTTCTTGAGCACCATAGTGATCAATTTCTGCTTCAATTTGTTCTCCTATTAAATACACTGGTGGAAGAGCACGTACAATAACGTTTTTCCGAAACAACTTCTTGTTCCTTCTATAAGGATGGTGCATTGGGAGGAACCGACGATGCCAATCAAACCAACTAGTTTTCCTTCCATACTTCAGCTGAAGTGCATCAGTTCTCCCAAGACAATACAGACAAGATAATATTCCATGTGTTGTCCAACCTGACCACATCCCATAAGGAGGAAAATCACTTATCATCCACATAAGCACAACTTTCATAGTAAAATTCCTTTTTACAGAATAATCATAGGTTCGAACACCACAATGCCATAACTTCTTCAATTCATGTATTACAGGTTGGAGAAATACATCTAGTGACCGCTTCAGATGTTTAGGACCATGAACTAGGATACTAAGGAATAAAATTTCCTTTACCATGCACATCCCTGGCGGAAGGTTGTAACGCGTGACGATTACCGGGCACAAAGAATAATTTCTACTAGATATTCCAAATGGACTGAAACCATCAGTGCAGAATCCAAGATAGACATTTCTGACATTTCTAGCAAAATTAGGATATACCGTTTTGAACTGTTTCCATGCCTTTGCATCTGATGAATGTGTGATCTCCCCTTCTGTTTGTGAATGTTCTCCATGCCATCTCATCGATGCAGCTGTCCTTTCAGACTGATACAATCTTTTCAACCTTTCTATTATTGGTAGGTACCACATCCGTTGGTAGGGTACCTTATTCCTTCCGGCGCCTTGAGGTTTAAATCTTGGCTTCTTACATAATTGACATTCCTGTAACTGAGCATCATCTTTCCAATAGATCATGCAATTATCAATGCAAACATCTATCATCTCAGAAGGCAACCCAAGACTATAAACCAGCTTTTGAATCTCATAGTATGATTCAGCAGACAAATTGTCTTCTAGCAAATACTCTTTGAACAATTTGGCCCATGCATCCATAAAAACCTCCGCTAGATTATGATCAGTTTTAATGTTCATCATCCTAGATGCCAATGATAATTTTGACAAACCTTCTCTACATCCTTCGTAGATTGGCTGATTTGCAGCATCCAACATTTCATAAAACCGTTTCGCATCTAAATTAGGTTCCTCAATTGTATTATCAGCAAATGATGAAGTGGTTTGATTAAATGCATCTGTAACCATATCATGAACCCTATCATGTTGTACATCACCCTGATCTACATGATAAGGATGAGCATAGTTATGCAAATTACAAGGTTCATCTCTACCCACAGCTTCAAAATTACTATTATTACTACTTTATGCTTCATTCTGACCATAACCTTCCCCATGTTAAAACCAAATATAATATTGGGGCATAAATCCTCTATTCAACAAATGCTTCCAAACATTTTCAATAAGCGCAAATCTTGAAATTTTACACTTTCGACAAGGACAGAACATTTTACCAGTTTCTATGGTGAGTGGAGTCTATCTGGCCTTATACATGAATAGCTCCACCCTGTTCATAAACTCTTCTGTTACGTTTCCCTCGGAATCTCTATGCTTATACATCCATCTTCGTTGCTTCCGTATATCCTCTGCAGAAGACATTTTTTCGTGTTTAGTTTCAAAGTGATTGTTGTTTGTGATGTGTGATGTTGAGATAATGAAGGTGTGTTATTTATAGGAATTTTTCGTGTTTGGTAGGTAGAAACATTACAATGATTTTACAACAAATCATGTTAACGAGGAGGTCCCATCGACTTTACTACTGATTTACGAGGTAAACTTCCATCGTAACATTCATAGTTTTACATGTAATAAATATACCTTGAAAATTCCTCATTAAATTAATTCGTCGTAAATACGTTGTAAACTTTACAACGTATTTACGACGAATACAAAGTTTATCTCACAAATTCCTCGTAAAATAAATTCGTCGTAAAATAGTTGTAAAGTTTACAACGTTTTTAGGACGAATACTCTATTAAATAAATAAATCGTAGCTAATTAGTCGTGTATTTACATATATTTTACGACGAATAGTATAGACGTAATTTTATGACTAATTTACGATGAATCTAAAATTCGTTGTAACCTCATCGTTATTCCGTTGCTAAGTTATGACGGAAACATTTCGATGTAAATTTCCGTCGCAAGTCATATGTTTTTCTGTAGTGTTTCTCTAGATATTGATTGAGTGTCAAATCATGGATAATTTACCAGGTTCTCTGAATCTTAACTGATTGTCAAATCTGGGAACAGTATGTAGGACCAGTTAACTGAGTATCGAATCCGAAACCAATTACCCGATTATCTGGATCTTGACTGAGTGTCAAATCCGTGACCAATTACCTGGTTCTCAAGATCTTGATTGAGTCTCGAATCTAGGACCAGTAACCCGGTTCTCTGGATCGAGACTGATTGTCAAATCTGGGAATAATAAGTGTGACAAGTTACCTTATTCTTTGGATCTTGTTAGAGTGTCAAATCTTGGACCATTTCCCCGGTTCCCTGGATCTTAGTCGAGGGTCGAATCTAGGACCAATTATATGGTTCACCAGATATTGACTAACTGTCGAATACGGGACAAGGTACCCTATTCTCTTGATCTTGACTGAGTATCGAATCCAAGATATGTTACCCGATTCTCCATATATTTACTGAATGTCATATTCGGGAACAGTAAAGGGGAAATGTTACCCTGTTCCGTAGATCTTGACTGATTGTCGTATATGAGACCAGATACCTTGTTCTTTGAATCTTGTATGAGTGTCGAACTTGGGACCAGTTACTCAGTTCTTTGGAGCTTAACAGAGTGTCAAATCCAGAAACATTACATGAGAACAGTTACATGGTTTTCCTGATCTTGACTAAGTGTTGAATCTAGGAATAGTAAGTGGAAACAATTACATGATTCTCTTGAGCAAGATTGAGTGTCGAATCCAGATCCAATTACTCAGTTCTCTGGATCTTGACTGAGTGTCGAATTCCAGACCAGTTACCTAATTCTATGGATCTTGACCGAGTGTTAAATCCGTGACTCATTGTCGAATTTGGGAATAGTAAATGGGACCAGTTACGTGATTCTCCAGATCTTGACTAAGTATCGAATTGATATTAGTATTTTTACTCAGGGATTACTTCTGTGGGTAAGGGAAATCTAGCAATAGGAACTTGTCCTACTGGATGTAAATCCCTTGGCAGTTATGCAATCCCCAAGTAAAAACCATGTATCTAATGTATGTGTGTGTATGCATAAGGATGTATCAATTCCCTAGCATTGTTATTGTAATACTAAGGTGTCAATCCAAATGAGTGTGATGCTAGCAATCAAGATGTGATCAGATACAACTAAGTCAAGCCAGATAGAAAGGAAATGTTTATCTAACAATCTAAGTGAAATAAAAACGAAATGCAGTAAGATGGGTGCTTGACTCGAGTCCTAGACCGAGTAAAGTGATCGAGTCAATGCAGAAAAATGACAAAAAGGTGCACTCGACCACTTTGAACGAGTCAATGGGATCGAGTAGAGCCTGAAAACGACAAACAACTATGCACTCGGGTTCAAGACCGAGTTGATAGAGATGAGAGGCAAAGTGCAATTAAACAAGTAAATGACTTTAGAGCAAGATGATAAACCAAGAAGATGTAAATAGGGGTCTAAGGATGGGGTAATCGATCAATAGCAGCTCATGATCATCACTGGTGTTCAACAAACGTCAACCACAAAGGCTACTCCCTAGACATCAAATATCTAAAACTATTTAGCCCACTCTCGTGGTAAGAAACCACAAATCTCATCACTGACATACCAACTTTTGCTTGAGCCACCATGATGAGATAGGCACAAAGAACCTATTTGCTAAAGCCAAAAAGCACCCTAAATATCTAATCTCTTAGGCTAGGATGTGCTATTCTCTAGAAAAAGTTGATTCCGATGATTCCATCACACTCTCATGTGGAAATCATCTCAGATCTTGTTCCAATTGATCAGAAAGCAACAAGCTTTAAGCACACTCACCCAGAAGGGAAATTCAACAATCAAGCAATCTTAAACACCAGATCCGATCATAAGAAAGCTATTAACCTATCCCATCCTCAGAAACCCTAAATCACTACTCAAGAATAATCATCATCATCAAGAACATAAACCCAGAAAAATCAAACATCTCAGAATTCATTGAAAATAGTTTAGAAAGATAGATTAGGATGAGAATAGTAAGACTGCAAGGAATCAAAGCAAACTAAATACTAGATTAAGAGAGATCTGAATTACAAAATGAAGAACACCAAGAACACCAAGAACAAGGTTTGGAGGCAGAGAAAAACCCTAAAAATAAAAGACATGTCCCGTGGATAATACCCAACAGTAGTATTTATAGTAAAGTTGGAAAACCCTAAAACAGAAAAAGACAAATAAAAAATAGCTAAGTCTTCGTGGATGGTGCAGCTCGACCAAGTCTGGTCGAGTGGTGTCGAGTGTGTTGAGTGGAGTGGGGACTCGAGTGTCAGCATTGAGTGGTAACATCGAGTGCGGCATCGAGTGGAGTTGGGACTCGAGTGCTAGCGTTGAGTGGTAACGTTGAGTGCAGCATCGAGTGGTAATGTCGAGTGCAGCATCGAGTGGGTACGTGGTGGAGCTGAGGTTGAGTCGGGGATACGATGTTGAGTGCGGGCTCGAGTGGAGGTGGGCTCAAGTGGGGAGCATCGCACGGCAGGGTTCGAGTGGGGACTCGAGTGGGGATTCGAGTTGTGCACGAGTGGTGTGGCGAGCATGGACTCGAGTGGCAAGGCGAGCATGGACTCGAGTGGGACTCGGGTGGGACTCGAGCTGTCCTAGCATCCATGCTCCAAGTTGTACCTGTTTTAGCTCCAAAATGCAACATGTATGCAAATGCTAGTGCAAATTCTCCTAAGTGCAAAAACATATGAAATTGGACTATAAATGCTGTGAACTCAAAGTGAAACTAAGCAAATAGGAAGGAAAATGTATGCATAAATCATGTAAAATACTGACATATCAACTCCCCCAAACATAATCCTTGCTTGCCCTCAAGCAATAAAACAAGCATAAGCTGGAGGAGAAGTGTGAAGTTAGGGATTCAGAACCTAAGCAATGCAGCCTTAAAAGACTTCAACAAATCTCCGAGAAGCTATCTTGAATGCAATGCTAACAAGTTTTACTTTTAAAGCCTTAGCCATCCTCGTCACATCACTACTTAACAATGACCTTAGCTTACACAAGTGTTCAGATTCTTCATACCCTTTACATTCATTAAGCAGTGAACATGAATCAAATTTATGCAGAGTCATTGAACTCATTTGGCTAAGGGAATTATCAAAGGACAAAGATGGTCCCTTCATGTAACTGGTTACACTCATCCTCACACAGGGGACTCTCAAAGAAAAACTGAGCTTTAGAAGAAGGCTAAAGGTCAGGGCCAACCAATGCATACAAGGATAGAGTCCCATCTACCCATCGATATACATAATCAAACCCAAACCCCTAAATCTAAACCCAAAAATGATCCTATTACTACTCTTTGGCACTTTGTTGCCTTGAATTTCTTTGATCAATCTTTTCTTTTTCCTTGTGTTCTAAGGGGGTTCCTTTTCTTTTGATTACTCTAGTGGATTGAGTTAATATCTGAGGCTCTATCTCTTATGCAATTCATACTTGTAATATTATTTTTTTTACTACCCAATCATTTACTAGAGCTTCAATCATACACATCCCTCTACTTAGAAATTTCTTTTTCTTTCCCTTTTCTCTTCATTTTAACACATCCCTCAATGAATTCCCATGACTTGGATATCCCAATTTCCATTTCTACCCAGAATCATATTCCCACCTAGTCCAAGCTAGTCTGAAAACCGTGAACTAGAACTAAATGCGAACCTATCCTTGTCAACTCCAACCTAACACTTTCTACCAAGCTCAGTCAATAAAAGGCCTCACACACACAGAGAATAATATTGGCTTGAAAAAAAGGTAGGTTCATGGTGGGGGAAACTGTTCCAATGATGGGAATCAGCTACTTGGATAGCAAGAGTGGTAAAAAAATGAAAGAATATCCAACTATGTATATAGGTATCCATGAGTTCAACTTCAATGCATAAACATGATAATTACAGGTCAAGTTAAGGTTCAAATAGATAGGGAATAAATGCATTTTACAACATACTTCAGCTAAGATCAAATGTCAAGCAATGAATTCAAAGGATGGTACTGCCTTATGCTTCAAACTGAATCAACATGCACCACAGAACAACTAAATGGTTCATTGATTTTGTCAGTTTAAACTGCATGCTAAGCGAGGCAAGAATCATCATTATCCCCTATGCAGAAATCTTAGATGAAATGCAACTAGACTCAATCCTAAAATGCTAATGCAACTACATGGACACTCTGTTTTTGTGAAATAGTTTTCAAAAAATTTTCAAATTTTTATGGTTTTCAGATGCACATAGATGATGCAAAATTTGACTTAAGAAAACAGAAAACAATGTCAAATACATCCTGAACCCTCCCCCAAACTTAAATTACACAGTCCCTTGTGTAATAAAAATTTGGAAAAGACTCCAGGATAGAAAACAGGAGTAAACTAAATGCAATTGTATATACAATGATGGGTTTGGAATTGGTACCTAAGTAGTTGGAAGAGTAGGAATCGATTGACTCCTCCATGCTCGCGCGTGAGTATTCCTAGTGGGGGGAGGGGGTCGTGTCGTATGCTCGAGCCCACTCTGCTCGACCCCGCTGCATGTCTCTTCCGTTGCCGTAGTTCGAAGGAGGAAGCTCTGGGGGCTCGAGGGGTGTGCTACGCTTGGAGCTTATTTTCATAGAACCACTCTTCTGCAAAGTGCTTGGTTGACATTGTTCATCATCTCTTTGAGAGCGGCGCCTACCCTTGCCTTGAATCTTGTTCAGCTATTCCTTCATTTCCTTCCACCCATCTGACAAATCTTTCACGATACCTTTCAATGCCTTGATCGTTTTGTCTTGACCTTTGTTCCATTTCTGAAGGAGTCCAATCCGCTTGTGAGCCTCCCATAGACTCTTATTGCGTTTAGATGCGGCATACTCTTCAAAGTGAAATGTCTTAGGTGCAGTATATTTTGGGGGGCTCGAGTGACTGACTCGATCAGCAGGATCGAGTCCATCCCCTTCCTGCGGTAGTTGGAGCAGTTCAAGTGGAGGTGTAAAGTCAATGTTAGAGTCTAGAGAATTTTGTATTGCTGCGCAAGGGAGTCGTAGTCGAGCTAGTCCTACGGTAGGGTGAATGAACTGGTAGAAGTAGTCCTCCATGTCTGTGGTTCTGTTGAGGAACTTTGCACTCCTAAGATGTTCAACGTCCTGCCACCTTGGTGCGGTTGGTTCTAAAATTATGAGCACGTTGCAGGCAATGAGTATGGGCGTAATCACTCCCCCAATGCGGAGGTCTCCTTTTGAATTTTTCCTATGCATCTTCACAGCCAACTCTCTATAGTTCTGGAACTGAGCCAGCAAGACAAAGGTGAGGTTTGTATTAGCCTTATCCCCTACCAGTTCTCTTCCATCCCTAGCAAATTCCAGAATCCTTTTCAATCCCAAATCCATTATTTGCAGCTTTCCTTCATTAGCGATTACCAGTTGCGGGGCCTTAAACATGGTGCTGGCGATCTCCTTGTGCAGGTATCTCACTGCGGGGTGTCGAATCTGTGAAATCTTGGTTCTAGATGATGAGTACGGCATTTCTGTACCTATTGTCAGCCATAAGCATTTGCAGCTCCCCTTTGTCAAAGTCTTGGTGTACCCCTGTTCCGCTAGCAAAATCGTACAGGTTGTCGAGCTCGTTGGTGGTGATGGAGTACTTCTTGCCCCTGACTTTAAAAGTGATCCACCCTAATCCCCCGTCTGACTCGTAGTCAGGGTTCTCTTCGTAGAAGTGCACCTCCAGTGATGCCAAGAAGTGGCAAGTCTCGACTTGATAAGCTGGCATGTTGCACTTTATGAAGTTGGTTGGTCCGCATAGTGCAAAAGGCAGCTTACGTCTTCGCTTATGCTGAGTTTTTCTATGGTGGGGAGATGGGGATAGTGCGGTCCTGTAAAGCCCTAGCAAGGAAAACTGCACGCATTTCTGACTTAGTTAGCTCTGGCTCATACTTCCGTGAATACCGCTTTTTGAACTTGGCTTCCATCTCCATATCTTCACCGTGATCGACAGCCTTTCCGCGAGCTACGTCATCCCTTTTGCGCGAGAACTCTTGGGCTGCATACCATTTGGGTGGATTTGAGTGTTCGACTCGGCGAGAGGTGGATTCGGCTCGAGGTGAGGACGAGATGGATCGAGCGACTACGACTCGAGTTGGGCTCGAGGTGACTACGACTCGAGTTGGGCTCGAGGCGATAACGAGTTGCGACGAGAGAGCTCGAGAAGCTTGAGTGAAGATGAGAGAGCTCGAGAAGCTTGAGTGATATGATCCTAGATGAGGATCAAGTCCCTGAATGCTCTCCAATAGGTTGTGATGGTCTGAGGGATGAGATTAGTGATGCGGAAGTGATGAAATGAGTATGGTCTGATGGGTTTTATGGATCGATGCAAAACTTCTAAAAGTGATGATGAACCTTTAGACTTTTAGACTTGTTCGGTACGTGAGTAAGGACTCTGGACGTGATGAACAAGAGGTGAATCGAAGTGATACTTCTTAAGAGTTGTGACAGACTCTAAGACTATCGGCTTGCTCGGTGTGAAGGAATGAAGACCCGACACTTTGAGCAAGAAATGATCAAACAAGTATGAAGATTTTTAGAATAAAAGTTTGATAAGAGTACAATGGAGGCTCAGCCTCAATATAAAGAGAAGGAGGCGAGATTAGAAAGAGAAGACGAAATAAAGAGTGTGTGTTTACGAGACATGCCTCGGTAAACAACATTCGGACCATGCAACATTAAAAGACAGTTTGAATTCAAAATAAGATAGAAAGATAAGAGATAGGTGAGGCCCATAATGTCTTCTAAATGGGCCTAGATGGATCAGTCTCAGCAAGTGACAAAGGTGAGACATGAAACCCACAAATCTCATTAAAAACCTTCTCTCGGAAAACCACTTGGGAAAAACCGAAGAGTAAGGGAAAAAGAGTGTTAGTGTGTTTCATGGTCACTTGCCAAGCTCCTTGTGCATGAACCTTGACCAGAGAAGTCTTGGTATCATCTTTATAGCTCAAGTGATCCTCTTAATATTCCTGGATCAAACATTATTGTTGAGCTAATCCATTTCTTCTAAGCTTCCTCGGCTACAAGCTGCTCCGGTTCAAGCTGCTCTTTCATTGTGCTTGGCATGATCACATCATCCTCTCCCACTTGAAAAGGATTTGACCTCAAATCCGAACAATCTGCAATGAAAGGAAGAAGAGAATAAGTAACTTTAAATAAGGAAATTTCTTTATACTTACCACTGAGAAAGGTGTTGTCGCCATTGATCCTTTTGATGATTGTGAATAGGCCTTCAATCTTTGGTACTGGGGTGAACCTCCCTTCAGCCGGAACTCGTTCTTTTCCCCAATAATTTCTCACGGATTCTTCAATTTCAAAGATCATTTGGAAATAAGCAAGGGGTTTCTTGTCCTTCATGAAAACATCTCCAATTCCAGTCCTTGCAAAGAAATTAAATGAGATAACATTTACGTCCGGTGGCTCCTCTTTTGTACCTGAAAATTTATCAACACTTTTGGAAAAGAGCAAGCATGTTATCACAGTCGTGGACTCACAATAAACAAGTAAACATATCTCAGCTTGAGTCAAAACATTATCCATATCATGTTTCTCTTTTACTTGTGTTTTACAACAATGATTTGATTCCAAATATTCCTTGAATAAATCTAAATTTTTCTCTATGATTCCTGGAGATAACAAACTCATACTCACAGACCTTAACTCATGGGAAACAAATCAAGTTAAAGAGATACTTACCTGGATAGGATCCTTGGAGTGTTCGGTGCTACAAATTATCTCGGTAAATGAAAGTGGTCTTGGATCCGGGGGGGGCTCTTCTTTGATCAGAAAATTGTGGGTGAGAATGCTTTCCACTCTAGAGGTTAGCTTGCACAATGAGAACGCTCCTGGTCGCCATTGATAATTTTGGAATGAACAAAATGATGAAAAATCCATTTTAGGTTCTACGGAGAACATGTGAAGTGAAGAGGTCCAAATCTCGTGGGGTAAGAGTCTTGAACGTCCTAGATAGTGTCCAGGTCTCCAAATGTGGTTATGAGATGCATCACAGATGGGTGGTAGTCTTATGGGATCATCCATTGGAAACACTTCTTATGATTCTGCAAAAGACACATCATCTCACTCGGCAGCACCGGTGCATGGTTAGATACACAAGAGAATTTATCTAAAGAGACAAATATTTTATGATCCAAATATTCAGAATCATTAACCTTACTAACCATAGCAAAAAGATTAGCTTTACCTTGCTCTTGATTCCCTTTGAGTTTGATTTTGTCAAAGTAAAACTCATGAGCCGGTAATGGTACAAGAGTAGTCTTCTTTTCTTGAAAATATTTTGAACTCACCATTGTACAATCTGCGCCAAGAGAGAGCAAGTTAGCTTTCATTCGTTTTTGAGAGTCTAGATAATTACCTCGGTTTTTTATTTGTGGTGAGGCATCTGGTGGTTTCTCCTTGATCACAATGATGTGTTCAGTTCTTGTTACTCTCTATGATGGATCCATTGTTAAGCTCCGTGTGGATATGATTCCGCCTAAACCATTGCACACATCTAAGGTACCTGTATCTTTCTTGGTACTTAAGGGAAAAATCAAGTGCATTATACTTGAAATTTCAACATTCAAAACAGGTTGTTTAAAGCTACGAGTGAAAAAAAAATTATTCCAATATCGAATAAACTCGCAAGCTAAACTTACCTGAGTACCTTGTAAGATGTTACCAAACATATCTGCTCGGCAAGCTTGTGAATGGGTTGACACTGCAGTAGGTAATTGATCGTAGACCAGAACTGCTTCAGCTTGAGTGAACCCTTTTAACACACGTGTTGTTGCTTCTCTACGTGATTCTTGGAGTTTAACTTCTTGTGGTAATCCTGTGGTTCTTCTTTGTTCAAGATGGTGTTGATGACATCTTGACAATCTTTATTGGCTTTGGTATCAGCTTTGGTCTTCAACTGAATATGATCTTCATAAACTGCCTGAGGTGTCATCGGAACTAACACAATCTTTCTTCCTTGATGTTCAAAGAAATAACGGTTTCTGAAGCCTTCATGCTGTACTCTTCTGTCTAATTGCCACGGTCTTCCAAGGAGAATATGACTTGTTTCCATAGGTATAACATCGCACAATACTTCATCTTCGTAGTTCCCTATGGACAGAGGCACTAGGACCTGGTTCTTGACTTCCAGCTCTCCCGCATAATTAAGCCATTTCATCTTATAAGGCTTAGCTCTCTTCCAATTTTTTCAACCATGGACTCACTCGCAACATTGGTGCAGCTACCCCATCGATTACTAGACTGCAAACCCTTTCCTTCACTAGACAACGGGTGTGGAATAAATCAACACTAAACTTAGTCTCTTCCGGATTTTGTTTTTGTGTTGCCGGTTTAGTCATTCCTTGACTTTCAAATGGCATGTCTTTAGTAACTTGAAACTGGGATCCATCAAATGGAATTCTAGCTTGACCAGAATCTTCTTTATGCATGGTTGGTCGAAGAAAATGTCCTCCCTCGGTTGATTTGATGATCGGGACCTTCGGTTCAGTTTTTGCAAGGCTGGCTTCGATTTTGGCTACAACATCTAGTGACGTATCTCCAAATTTGTAGCTGTATTCTCCTCTGCCTTCCCTCACACTTCTAGGCTTTCTTTGACTGTCATGAGACGATTTACCATCAGATCTACAGTAGTCATAGGCTGCTTCTTCTCTTTGTTGTCTCGGCTTGTCTCTCCATGGCTCTCTGCTTGGTTTTTCTTTTAGACGACCATGCCGTTGTGGATTTACTTCTTCAAATCGTCGGTTCCGGGCTGTTAATCTTTCACACAACTTATGAGCCCTCTTAGCCATCATAGCCTCAAATCGTTCTTGTTCAGCATCCTTGATGGATCTTTCTAGTTCGGCTTTCATAGTGGTCATACTCTCAACCATCATAGCTTTGAAGGAGTCAATAAGTTGCTTGTTGGAGTTGGAAGACTCTTGTTTGTCATGGCTGGTTCCCACCATGGTACCTGTTCAAATCCCAACAAGTAAACAAGTAAAATGCTCAAACACAACAAGAAAAACAAAACTTGGCAAGAAACCCTAATCGACAGTTTGACCTGATCAAACAGAATAAAATATCAAATGACGTTCAACAATTCCAGAGTCCATTTTAACAAATACTAGACTCAATCCAGGTTTCAATGCAACAGGTTTCACGATTTTAGGGTTAACCAATGATTTTAAACAATTCTAGCAAGTTAACACGAAAATAACTTTTCAAATTCCGAAAACCTCTAGTTGCGACTGTTCGACGAAATCAACCTCGAAAAATTATCAAAACATATCCAAAAATTCGAGTATCAATTTTACTAGAAACTAGACTCTTTCTAGGTTCAGACACAACAAATTTCGAATTTTTATCACACGCCAGTCTTTAATGAAAATTCAAGCAAAACGTGTGACAGACAGTGATTCCGGATTCGACACTAGCAGTTGAACAGTCACAAAAGAAATATCAAAACCTGCCGAAAAATTCCAGAAACAATTTACTCAATTACTAGACTCAAAATAAATTCAGATTCGATTGATTTCACGATTTTATCTAACACCAAACAATTATGAAAATTCTAGCAATCAACAGACAAATCGATTCAGATGATCTGCAGAATATGAAAGGGTAAAACGTTTTGAATCGACACAACCTTGGTTGGAGCGAGCTCTGATACCACTTGATATGATCCTAGATGAGGATCAAGTCCCTGAATGCTCTCCAATAGGTTGTGATGGTCAGAGGGAGGAGATTAGTGATGCGGAAGTGATGAAATGATGTGAAACGGTGAGTATGGTCTGATGGGTTTTATGGATCGATGCGAAACTTCTAAAGGTGATGATGAACCTTTAGACTTTCAGACTTGTTTGGTACATGAGTAAGGACTCTGGACATGATGAACAAGAGGTGAATCGAAGTGATACTTCTTAAGAGTTGTGACAGACTCTAAGACTATCGGCTTGCTCGGTGTGAAGGAATGAAGACCCGACACTTTGAGCAAAAAATGATCAAACAAGTATGAAGAGTTTTAGAATAAAAGTTTGATAAGAGTACAATGGAGTCTCAGCCTCAATATAAAGAGAAGGAGGCGAGATTAGAAAGAGAAGACGAAATAAAGAGTGTGTGTTTACGAGACATGCCTTGGTAAACAACACTCGGACCATGCAACATTAAAAGACAGTTTGAATTCAAAATAAGATAGAAAGATAAGAGATAGGTGAGGCTCATAATGTCTTCTAAATGGGCCTAGATGGATCAGTCTCAGCAAGTGACAAAGGTGAGACATGAAACCCACAAACCTCATTAAAAACCTTCTCTCGGAAAACCACTTGGGAAAAACCGAAGAGTAAGGGAAAAAGAGTGTTAGTGTGTTTCATGGTCACTTGCCAAGCTCCTTGTGCATGAACCTTGACCAGAGAAGTCTTGGTATCATCTTTATAGCTCAAGTGATCCTCTTAATATTCCTGGATCAAACGTTGTTGTTGAGCTAATCCATTTCTTCTTAGCTTCCTCGGCTACAAGCTGCTCCGGTTCAAGCTGCTCCGGTTTAAGCTGCTTTTTCATTGTGCTTGGTATGATCACATCATTGAGTGAAGGCGAGAGAGCTTGAATCGGTGGCGATTTGAGAGAGAGCTTGAGTGAAGGTCGAGGCGGATCTAGTGAGAAAGAGCTCGAGTGGCGAGATAGACGGATTCGGCTCGAGTGAAGGTCAAGACGGGAGCGATTTGAAAGAGAGAGTGAGAGCTCGAGGCGAGGATGGACCGAGTGAGAAAGACTTTACTTGAGGCGGCGTGTTGGGTGTGCGGCGGGTTTGTCAAGTGAGAGAAAGCTGGCTTGAGTGTCGGCGAAAATGGGTGAAGCTCGGCGGATCGATGAGAAAGCTGGCGAGTTGGCGAGAGAGCTCGGCGGATTGATAGAGAAAGCTCGGCGGCGAAGCGGGAATGGAGCGGTGAGGCTCGAGGCGGCTCGAGGTGGATTCTTGCGAAAGAGCTCGTGTGACTCTGGTGACGGATCAAGCTAGAGAGGCGATGAGAGACGCTGGATCAGATTGAGCGAGAGGTGAGCTTGGAGTTTAGCGAGGCGGACTGAGCGAGAGGTGAGTGAAGTGATGAGTGGTGAGTGAAGAGATAAGGTGAGTAAACCGAAAACTTTTTTTTTTTTTCTTTTTTTTAGGAACCTGGTGTGGGTGTAGTGTCGGGCTCGACGCGGTGTTGGACTCGAGTGTCTGAGACACTGTTTCCTTTACCCCATCTGTTACCTTTCTGATCAACTTCTTCTGCACCCCATGCGTCTAAGACTTTAGACTTTAGTTTTCCAGGAAAGATCTTAAGTCTTGAGTTAAATAGGAGAACTTGATCTCCAGCCTTGAAGTCTCTGCGCAAAATTTTCTTGTCATGGAAAGCCTTAGTTCTCTCCTTATACACTTTTGAGCTTTCATAGGCTTCAAGTCTGATTTCCTCCAGCTCATGTAGGTCCACCACTCTCTTTTCTTGAGCTGTCTTGATGTCAAGATTTAGGAGCTGCCCATAATGCTTGGTACTCGATTTCAACGGAGTCCCATAATGCTTGGTACTCGATTTCAATGGAGTCTGTCCAATTGGAGACTTAAAAGCAGTTCTGTAAGCCCATAGAGCTTCATCAAGTTTGGTTGACCAATCTCTTCTAGAAATGCCTACTACCCTTGCTAGGATAGCCTTGATCTGCCTGTTGTAGACTTCATCCTGGCCACTGGTTTGAGGATGGTAAGGTGTTGCCACCTTATGCTTTACTCCATGTTTCCTTAGTAGATTCTCAAAGACTTTGTTGATGAAGTGGGACCCTCCATCGCTGATCACGACTCTGAGAACTCCAAATCTGGGGAAGATGATAGTTTTGAACATCTTCAGCACCACCTTTGCATTGTTAGTGGGACTAGCTATGGCTTCTACCCATTTTGAGACGTAGTCTACAGCAACCAATATGTAGCTATTCCCATAAGAAGGTGGGTTGAAGGGTCCCATGAAGTCAATACCCCAAACGTCAAAAATTGCAACTTCAAGAATAGGGTTCTGAGGCATCTCGTTTCTTTTGCCTATGTTCCCCATCTTTTGGCATGGATCGCACTTGGATATGAAAGCGTGTGCGTCTGTGAACATACTCGGGCACCAAAGATCAGCTTGGACTATTTTCTGCACTGTCTTGAATGTAGCAAAATGGCCTCCATATGCGGAACCATGGCAATGTTCTAGCACTCCTCTGACTTCTTCCTCTGCTATGCATCTTCTAAATAAGCCATCTGAACCTTTCTTGTAGAGATACAGTTCATCCCAGTAGTAATGGTTGATGTCTCTGAAGAACTTTTTCCTGTTGTACGTATCAAGACTGCTAGGAATTTCACTACTTACTAAGTAGTTAGCTAGGTCTGCAAACCATGGCAACTTCTCTTATTTTATTGCTAGGACTTCCTTGAAGTCTGCTCTGGTGCGCTGGGTCCCTACGAAGGTCTTGACTAACATCAATTGTTCCTCTGGCATGGAATCATCGATTGGCAACGGATCTACAATCCTCATCCTGGATAAGTGATCAGCTACCCCATTTTTGACCCCCTTCTTGTCAACTATCTCCATGTCGAATTCTTGGAGTAGAAGGATCCATCTCAGTAACCTGGGCTTGGTGTTTGAATTTCTTAAAAGCGAAGACTACAGCAAGCAACTCTTTTTCCGTGGTAGCATATCTCCCCTGTGCTTCGTCTAAGGTTCTACTTGCATAGTAGATCACATTAAGCTTTTTTTCTATTCTCTGACCCAAAACTGCTCCAACTGCATAGTCTGAAGCATCACAAATTTGGGTCTTGGACTATTGGGGATGAGATCAATGCTCTCTTTATCAGTTGGAAAGCCTTCAAGCACTCCGAATCGAAGTTGAACTCTTGCTCCTTGCAAAGAAGCCTAGTGAGTGGTCTAGCTATTTTAGAGAAATCCTTAATGAACCGCCTGTAGAACCCAGCATGTCCAAGGAAACTCCTGATGTCCTTGATGTTCTTAGGTGGTTGTAGCTGCATCATCACATCTACCTTGGCCTTGTCTACCTCTATTCCATTCTCAGAAATCTTGTGCCCCAAGACAATCTTTTCTCTGACCATGAAATGGCATTTCTCCCAATTCAGGACCAGATTTGTCTCCTCACATCTAGTAAGCACCCTACACAAATTCAACAAACAGGAGGAGAAGGAGGAGCCATACACGGAAAAATCATCCATGAAGACTTCCACCATCTCCTCTATCAAATCGGAAAAGATAGAGATCATACACCTCTGAAACGTTGTAGGTGCATTGCATAAACCGAAAGGCATTCTTCTGTAAGCAAAAGTTCTGTATGGGCAAGTAAAGGTGGTTTTTTCTTGGTCATTTGCATGTATTGGGATCTGAAAGAACCCACTATATCCATCTAAGAAATAGTAGTAAAGGTGGTTTGCAAGCCTCTCTAGCATTTGATCAATAAATGGCAAAGGAAAGTGATATTTTCTAGATGATGCATTTAACTTCCTATAGTCTATACACATCCTATGACCAGTTATTGTCCTAGTGGGTATAAGCTCATCTTTGTCATTCCTTACTACTGTTATACCACCTGTCTTAGGAGCATGATACCTTTGGAGATATCCACGTACTATCAGAGATAGGGTAGATAATTCCACCATCTGACAACTTAGGAATTTACTTCTTAACTACTTCGATGAGGTTAGGGTTTAATCTTCTCTGAGGTTCAATACTAGAGTATGAGTCATTTTCAAGATGAATTCTATGAGTACTGAGTCATTTTCAAGATGAATTCTATGAGTGCATGAACTTGGTGATATGCCTTTAATGTCATCAAGAGAATACCCAGTTGCTCTCCTATACTTTCTCAATTCAGTCAACAGCAAATGCAACTCATCCTCACTAAGTTTATCATTTACTATAACAGGATAAGTGGAGTTAGGACCAAGAAAAGCGTACCTTAGCCCTGTTGGAAGTGGTTTGAGCTCAACTTTAGGTGCTCTAAGTTCTGACCAGTCATCAGAGTGAGTGGACTCGAGCTGTATGTCGAGTTCTAGGGTCTAGGCTGCACTGTCTGGGTCTGACGGGGTCGGTCTCGAGCTGTTGCTCAAACTTAAGCACTGAGTTTTGTCAGTTTCAGCCTCAATTGATGCGATGCCCTCTCCATTTAGCTTAACCAAGATTTCAAAGACTTCTGCACCTTCAATTTCCTTGTACGAGTCTAACATTATCTCATACCCCAAGGTTTCCTTGTGTAAGTAGCCATCTTTACCATCCTTGGTCAAAGCTGTCTGGAGATGATCTTTTTCATTAAGCTCTTCGAGTAACTGGTCTGCAAGCTGATCCATTTCTTCAATCCAAAAGAGTTGACCCTTTATCGTAGACTTCTTCATTGTGTCTTTGATGTCAAAATGCATCTTGAGATCTTTTCCCATATTGAGTTCAATTTTTCCATTCATGATGTCAATGAGAGCTCCAGCAGTGGCAAGGAGGGGTCTTCCTAAAATCAAGGGATCCCTTGGCTCTTCATCCATCTCTAACACCACAAAGTCAGTGGGGGATCTCTACAGCTCCAATTCTGAGAGGCAAGTCTTCTAACATGCCATGCGGTATCCTTACGGACCTATCAGCCAAGATAAGAGAAATGTTGGTGGCTTTGAACTTGCTGAAACCAAACCTCTTAGCTACTGAAAGTGGCATGAGGCTTATGGATGCTCCCAAGTCGCAAAGACAAATTTTAAAGGTCAATGGACCTAGCGAGCATGGCAATGTGAAACAACCTGGGTCATCTAGCTTGACAACCTTCCTTTGTATGATAGCACTACACTCATGACTCACTACTACCATTCCTTGCACTTCTTGGATCCTTTCCACAATTGCATCTTTTATCCACTTATGAGATTGAGGTAGAAGTGCTAATGCATCTAGTATGGGCATCTTGACTTCAATTTCTTTAATATGCTTGTCGAAGATAGCTTTGTACTTCTCTAATCTGTCCTTCTTGAATCTTCCTGGGAAGGGGAGTTTAGGTTTGTAAGGAAAGGGAACAAATGGTGCTTTCTTCTCCTTCACAGCTGCAGCTTTTTCAACTGGGGGAGGCTGGACTCGACTGGAAGGTCGAGTTGGTGTGTCGAGTTGGCCAGACAAGTGCAAATTTGTCTTTTCAGCTTGTTTTTCTTCTTGACAAAAATCCTCCCCATCTTGGTCTTCGCTGTCCGCAGTGATGGGCGTTAGTCATTCCCTTGCAGGTAGCTCTCTTCCACTTCTTAGGGTGATTGCGTTGATTTGAGCAAAAGCCTTAGGGTTTTGGATTGTTTTTCCTGGCAGCTATCCAATATGCTTTGTGGACGAAGTGGATGCGGTATTGTTCTCCATGTATTTAATTTTGGAGTGCAGCGTCTCAATCTTGCTATTGAGATCATTGTAGGAGTAATCCATCTGGTTTTTCATTTCAGCAAGCTTCTTTGTAGTTTCCGTTGTACCGGTCGCTTACCCTTGGAGTAGCTGCTGCATCATGGTCCGTAGGTCCTGGTCTGGGGCAATAGAAGGTTGAGCTTGCTGCGGTGCAAAACCAGGTGGGATACCCATTACGCCTTGCTGTTGGTAGCTACGCTGGAAATTTTGCTTAGGAACAAAACCTTGAGTTTGACTGTAAGGGATAAAAGGTTTATTCTGGTTCTGTTGTTATTTAGGATAGACTTGGTCTTGCGGGTTGGCCACGTTGGTACTTCTATAAGACAAGTTGGGATTGTTCTTGTAGTTGATAAAGCCCTTGTTGTAGCTACCTTGGTTCTGAACATAGCTGACTTCTTCCATTTGATCACCCTCCCCATCTTGAACTTGAAAGATCTCTTCCTCATTTGCAAAATGAACGTGCTTCTGCTAGCCGAGAAGGATATCCAACTTCTCATTCAAAGCTTTAAGATCCTTCTTAGTCTTTTCATAAGAATCAACACTTCTTCTCATGCTGCGGTTGTAATCCTCATTGTAGTTCCCATCTGATTGAGCAAGGTTCTCAACAAGTTCCCAACCTTCATCAACATCGTTGTTGAGGAAGTTACCATTGCTTGCTGTATCTAAAAGCATTCTTATCCATGGGAGAACTCCTCTATAAAGGGTGCTGAGTAGGGATTCATTGCTGAAGCCATGGTGAGGACATCGAGTGGTATAGCCTTTGAATCTTTCCCAGTCATCACAGAAGGTTTCCCCATTTTTCTGGGCAAAGCTGGATATTTCGTTCCGAAGTCTAGCTGTTCGAGCATTGGAGAAAAACTTTGCAAGGAAAGCTTTCTTGCAGTCATCCCAGGAGGTGATGGAGCCATGAGGTAAGTTCTTCTCCCACAGATGAGCTTTGTCACCAAGACAAAAGGGAAAAAGTCTCAGCTTAAAGCCATCTTCACTGACTCCATTGAACTTTGTGAGGCTGCAGAGCCTATCAAACTCGTCCAAGTGATCAAGGGGATCTTCCATAGGCAACCCATGGAATTTGTTGCCTTGCACCATAGCTATCAAGCCACTCTTGATTTCGAAGTTGTTGTTTTGGATTGTAGGGGGTACAATCCCTTGCCTCTGAGTGTGAGTGTTAGGAGCATCTCCTCCTCCAATCAATCTTGGCCTCCTCTAAAGGTTCTTCTGCCATTATGTTTTGTTGTGCTACTCTGATCCACTCTGCTTGCTCACGAAGCTGACGAAGTAACTTAGTCCGATTAACGTTATCAATGAAAGGTAGGAGGTTCTGGTTTCCTTGTGATCGAGTTTGCATACAGGTGAAGCTAAAACTGTTTGCGCTTACAGGTACCTGAGATGCAAAGACAAAGAAGGGAACACTAGGTAAGTATCCAGGTAAGGTGGAAAAGAACTTGATCTTAAAAGATGTGAAATCCTAATTGTAACAAACAACACCCAAATTGATATTAGTGTTTTTACTCAGGGACTACTTCTGTGGGCAAGGGAGATCTACCAATAGGAATTTGTCCTACTGGATGTAAATCCCCTGTCAGTTATGCAATCCCCAAGTAAAAACAATATATCTAATGTATGTGTGTGTATGCAGAAGGATGTATCAATTCCCTAGCATTGTCATTGTAATACTAAGGTGTCAATCCAAATGGGTGTGATGCTAACAATCAAGATGTGATCAGATACAACTAAGTCAAGCCAGATAGAAAGGAAATGTTTATCTAACAACCTAAGTGAAATAAAAACAAAATGCAGTAAGATGGGTGCTTGACTCAAGTCCTAGACCGAGTCAAGTGATCGAGTCAATGAGAAAAATGACAAAAAGGTGCACTCGACCACTCTGAACGAGTCAATGGGATCGAGTGGAGCCTGAAAATGACAAATAACTATGCACTCGGGTTCAAGACCGAGTTGATAGAGATGAGAGGCAAAGTGCAATTAAACAAGTAAATGACTTTAGAACAAGATGATAAAGCAAGAAGATGTAAATAGGGGTCTAAGGATGGGGTAATCGATCAATAGCAGCTCATGATCATCACTGGTGTTCAACAAACGTCAACCATAAAGGCTACTCCCTAGACAGCAAATATCTAAAATAATTTAGCCCACTCTCGTGGTAAGAAACCTCAAATCTCATCACTGACATACCAACTTTTGCTTGGGCCACCATGATGAGATAGGCACAAAGAACCTATTTGCTAAAGCCAAAAAGCACCCTAAACATCTAATCTCTTAGGCTAGGATGTGCTAATCTCTGGAAAAAGTTGATTCTGATGATTCCATCACATTCCCATGTGGAAATCATCTCAGATCTTGTTCCAATTAATCAGAAAACAACAAGCTTTAAGCACACCCAGAAGGGAAATTCAACAATCAAGCAATCTTAAACACCATATCCGATCATAAGCAAGCTATTAACCTATCCCATCCTCAGAAACCCTAAATCACTACTCAAGAACAATCATCATCATCAAGAACATAAACCCAGAAAAAACAAACATCTCAGAATTCATTGAAAATAGTTTTGAAAGATAGATTAGGATGAGAATAGTTTGCAAGGAATCAAAGCAAACTAAATACTCGATTAAGAGAGATCTTAATTACAAAATGAAGAACACCAAGAACACCAAGAACAAGGTTTGGAGGCAGAGAAAAACCCTAAAAATAAAAGACATGTCTCGTGGATAATACCCAACAGTGGTATTTATAGTAAAGTCGGAAAACCCTAAAACAGAAAAAGACAAAGAAAAAATAGCTAAGTCTTCGCGGATGGTGCAGCTCGACCAAGTCTGGTCGAGTAGTGTCGAGTATGTTGAGTGGAGTGGGGACTCGAGTGCCAGCGTCGAGTGGTAACGTCAAGTGCGGCATCAAGTGGAGTTGGGACTCGAGTGCCAGCGTCGAGTGGTAACGTCGAGTGTAGCATCGAGTGGTAACGTCGAGTGCAGCATCGAGTAGGTACGTGGTGGAGCTGAGGTCGAATCGGGGATGCGATCTCGAGTGCGGGCTCGAGGGGAGGTTGGCTCAAGTGGGGAGCATCGCACGGCAGGGTTCGAGTGGGGACTCGAGTGGGGACTCGAGTTGTGCATCAGTGGCGTGGTGAGCATGGACTCGAGTGGCATGGCAAGCATGGACTCGAGTGGGACTCGGGTGGGACTCGAGCTGTCCTAGCATCCATGCTCCAAGTTGTACCTGTTTTAGCTCCAAAATGCAACACGTATGCAAATGCTAGTGCAAATTCTCCTAAGGGCAAAAACATATGAAATTGGACTATAAATGCTGTGAATTCAAAGTGAAACTAAGCAAATAGGAAGGAAAATGTATGCATAAATCATGTAAAATACTGACATATCACGAACCCAAGACAAGTAACCCAGTTCTCCAAATCTTGACATATTGTCGAATGCAAGAAAAGTTATACCTTTCTCTGGATCTTGACTGAGTGTCGAATCTAAGACTAGTTACCTTGTTCTTTGGAGCTTGACTCAATGTCAAATCCAAGAATAGTAAGTGGGAACAGTTACCTGGTTCTTTGGATTTTGACTGAGTGTCAAATCCAGGACAAGTTACACGATTCTCCGGAGCATGACTAATTGTAGAATTTGGGACAAGATACCCGGTTTTCTGGATCTTTATTGAGTGTCGAATCCGGGACCAGTTACCCATTTCTATGGATCCTAACTGAGTGTCGAATCTGGGACCAGTAACCAGGTTCATTTTATCTTGGCTTAGTGTCAAATTTTGGACGAGTTAACCAATTTTTTGGATCTTGACCGAGTGTCAAATCAATGACAAGTTACCCGGTTCTTCGAATCTTTACTGAGTGTTAATTTTGGAACAGTTACCTGGTTCTCTGGAGCTTGACTGAGTGTCAAATCCAGGAAACGTTAGCCCATTTTTTTTAGCTTGACTGAATGTTGAATCCAAGAACAGTAAGTGGGAACAGTTACCCAGTTCTTTGGATCTTGACTGAGCATTGAATCCGGGAACATTAAGTTGGAATATTTACTTGGTTCTCTAGATCATGATTGAGTGTAGAATCTGGTGCCAGGTACCGGGTTCTCCACATCTTCACTGAGTGTCAAATATGGGACAAGTTACCAGACTCTCTAGATCTTAACTGAGTGTCGAATCTGTGACCAGGTATCCGCTTCTCTGGATATTAACTGAGTATCAAATATGGGTCAATTTACCAAGTTCTCTGAATCTTGAGAGATTGTCGAATATGGGAATAGTAAGTGGGACCAGTTACCCGCTTCTCTGGATATTAACTGAGTATCAAAACCGAGACCAACTACACAATTCTCTCGATCTTCACTAAGTGAATCCATGACAAGTTACCCGTTTCTAAGGATTTTGACCTAAGGTCGAATGATGGGCTAGTTACCCGGTTCTCTAGATCTTGACTGATTGATCAATCAGGGAACAGTAAGTGAGACAAGTTACCCTATTCTTCGGATCTTGACTGAGTGTCAAATCTGAGACAAGGTACCCGGTTCTCTGGATCTTAACTGAGTGTCGAATCCAGGATAAGTTCCCTTATTCTTTGGATCTTGATTGAGTGTTGAATCTGGGACAAGTTACCGGTTCCTGGATCTTAACGAGACCGAATCTAGGACTAGTTACATGGTTTTCGGATCTTGACTTATTGTCAAATCCGAGACCACTTACCTTTTTCTATGAATCTGGTCTAAGTGTGAATCTGGGACATATTGCGGTTCTATTGATCTTGGTGAGTGTCGAATCCGGGACCAGTTATCCGGTTATTTGGATCTTTCTGATGTCGAATCCATGACCAATAGCGATAACACCATATTTTATATATTTTTAGCATCTTTTTATCATCTTTGTAGCTTATTTTCATCATTTGTTCACATTATAATGTGTCGATTTCCTCCACTTAGCTCATTTAGGCATTTATACACAAGCATTACATGCATGTAGTATATATGGGGTCTTATTAGGTGCATTTGGAGCTTTGGGAGCATTGATGAGCTTTGGGCCAATACTCCTGATTAGTTTTATTTTAGGGGTCACCTTTTTTATTAGTATAACCCTACTTTAGCTCTTGACTGAGTGTCGAATCTAAGACCAGTTACCTTATTCTTTGGATCTTGACTCAATGTCAAATCCAAGAATATTAAGTGGGAACAGTTACCTGGTTCTTTGGATTTTGACTGAGTATCAAACCGGGACAAGTTACATGATTCTCCGGAGCTTGACTAATTGTAGAATTTGGGACAAGATACCCGGTTTTCTGGATCTTTATTAAGTGTCGAATCCGGGACCAGTTACCCATTTCTATGGATCCTAACTGAGTGTCGAATCTGGGACCAGTAACCAGGTTCTTTTTATCTTGGCTTAGTGTCAAATTTTGGACGAGTTAACCAATTTTTTGGATCTTGACCGAGTGTCAAATCCATGACAAGTTACCCGGTTCTTCGAATCTTGACTGAGTGTTAATTTTGGGAACAGTTACCTGGTTCTCTGGAGCTTGACTGAGTGTCAAATCCAGGAAACGTTAGCCCATTTTTTTTAGCTTGAGTGAATGTTGAATCCAAGACATAAGTAGAACACTTACCCAGTTCTTTGGATCTTGACTGAGCATTGAATCCGGGAACATTAAGTTGGAATATTTACTTGGTTCTCTAGATCATGACTGAGTGTAGAATCTGGTGCCAGGTACCGGGTTCTCCACATCTTCATTGAGTGTCAAATATGGGACAAGTTACCAGACTCTCTAGATCTTAACTGAGTGTCGAATCTGTGACCAGGTATCCGTTTCTCTGAATCTTGATTGAGTGTCAAATATGGGTCAATTTACCAAGTTCTCTGAATCTTGACAGATTGTCGAATATGGGAATAGTAAGTGGGACCAGTTACCCGCTTCTCTGGATATTAACTGAGTATCAAAACCGAGACCAACTACACAATTCTCTCGATCTTCACTAAGTGAATCCATGACAAAATACCCGTTTCTAAGGATTTTGACCTAAGGTCGAATCATGGGCTAGTTACCCGGTTCTCTAGATCTTGACTGATTGATCAATCAGGGAACAGTAAGTGAGACAAGTTACCCTATTCTTCGGATCTTGACTGAGTGTCAAATCTGAGACAAGGTACCCGGTTCTCTGGATCTTAACGAGTGTCGAATACGGGACAAGTTCCTAATTCTTTGGATCTTGATTGAGTGTTGAATCTGGGACAAGTTACGGTTCCTGGATGTTAACCAGAGCCGAATCTGGGACTAATTACGTGGTTTTCGGGATCTTGACTTATTGTCGAATCCGAGACCAAATACCTTTTCTATGAATCTGGTCTAAGTGTCGAATCTGGGACATATTACGGTTCTCTTGATCTTGACTGAGAGTCGAATCCGGGACCAGTTATCCGGTTCTTTGGATCTTTACAGAGTGTCGAATCCATGACCAATAACTGATAACACCATATTTTATATATTTTTAGCATCTTTTTATCATCTTTGTAGCTTATTTTCATCATTTGTTCACATTATAATGTGTCAGTTTCCTCCACTTAGCTCATTTAGGCATTTATACACAAGCATTACATGCATGTAGTATATATGGGGTCTTATTAGGTGCATTTGAAGCTTTGGGAGCATTGATGAGCTTTGAGCAAAATACTCCTGATTAGTTTTATTTTAGGGGTCACCTTTTTTATTAGTATAACCCTACTTTAGCTCTTGACTGAGTGTCGAATCTAAGACCAGTTACCTTGTTCTTTGGATCTTGACTCAATGTCAAATCCAAGAATATTAAGTGGGAACAGTTACCTGGTTCTTTGGTTTTGGTGAGTATCAAGCGGGACAAGTTACATGATTCTCCGGAGCTTGACTAATTGTAGAATTTGGGACAAGATACCCGGTTTTCTGGATCTTTATTGAGTATCGAATCCAGGACCAGTTACCCATTTATATGGATCCTAACTGAGTGTCGAATCTGGGACCAGTAACCAGGTTCTTTTTATCTTGGCTTAGTGTCAAATTTTTGTGAGTTAACCAATTTTTGGATCTTGACCGATTGTCGAATCCATGACAAGTTACCGGTTCTTGAATCTTGGTGAGTGTTAATTTTGGGAACAGTTACCTGGTTCTCTAGAGCTTGACTGAGTGTCAAATCCAGGAAACGTTAGCCCATTTTTCTTAGCTTGACTGAATGTTGAATCCAAGAACAGTAAGTGGGAACACTTACCCAGTTCTTTGGATCTTGACTGAGCATTGAATCCAGGAACATTAAGTTGGAATATTTACTTGGTTCTCTAGATCATGACTGAGTGTAGAATCTGGTGCCAGGTACCGGGTTCTCCACATCTTCACTGAGTGTCAAATATGGGACAAGTTACCAGACTCTCTAGATCTTAACTGAGTGTCGAATCTGTGACCAGGTATCCGTTTCTCTGAATCTTGATTGAGTGTCAAATATGGGTCAATTTACCAAGTTCTCTGAATCTTGAGAGATTGTCGAATATGGGAATAGTAAGTGGGACCAGTTAGCCGCTTCTGCGGATATGAGCGAGTATCAAAACCGAGACCAACTACACAATTCTCTCGATCTTCACTAAGTGAATCCATGACAAGTTACCCGTTTCTAAGGATTTTGACCTAAGGTCGAATGATGGGCTAGTTACCCGGTTCTCTAGATCTTGACTGATTGATCAATCAGGGAACAGTAAGTGAGACAAGTTACCCTATTCTTCGGATCTTGACTGAGTGTCAAATCTGAGACAAGGTACCCGGTTCTCTGGATCTTAACTGAGTGTCGAATCCAGGATAAGTTCCCTTATTCTTTGGATCTTGATTGAGTGTTGAATCTGGGACAAGTTACCCGGTTCCCTGGATCTTAACCGAGAGCCAAATCTAGGACTAGTTACATGGTTTTCCAGATCTTGACTTATTGTCCGTCCGAGACCAATTACCTTTTTCTATGAATCTGGTCTAAGTGTCGAATCTGGGACATGTTCCCGATTCTCTTGATCTTGGTGAGTGTCGAATCGGGACCAGTTATCCGGTTATTTGGATCTTTCTGAGTGTCGAATCCGTGACCGATAGCGATAACACCATATTTTATATATTTTTAGCATCTTTTTATCATCTTTGTAGCTTATTTTCATCATTTGTTCACATTATAATGTGTCAGTTTCCTCCACTTAGCTCATTTAGGCATTTATACACAAGCATTACATGCATGTAGTATATATGGGGTCTTATTAGGTGCATTTGGAGCTTTGGGAGCATTGATGAGCTTTGAGCAAAATACTCCTGATTAGTTTTATTTTAGGGGTCACCTTTTTTATTAGTATAACCCTACTTTAGCTCTTGACTGAGTGTCGAATCTAAGACCAGTTACCTTGTTCTTTGGATCTTGACTCAATGTCAAATCCAAGAATATTAAGTGGGAACAGTTACCTGGTTCTTTGGATTTTGACTGAGTATCAAACCGGGACAAGTTACATGATTCTCCGGAGCTTGACTAATTGTAGAATTTGGGACAAGATACCCGGTTTTCTGGATCTTTATTAAGTGTCGAATCCGGGACCAGTTACCCATTTCTATGGATCCTAACTGAGTGTCGAATCTGGGACCAGTAACCAGGTTCTTTTTATCTTGGCTTTGTGTCAAATTTTTGACGAGTTAACCAATTTTTTGGATCTTGACCGACTGTCAAATCCATGACAAGTTACCCGGTTCTTCGAATCTTGACTGAGTGTTAATTTTGGGAACAGTTACCTGGTTCTCTGGAGATTGACTGAGTGTCAAATCCAGGAAACGTTAGCCCATTTTTTTTAGCTTGAGTGAATGTTGAATCCAAGAACAGTAAGTGGGAACACTTGCGGTTCTTTGGATCTTGGTGAGCATTGAATCGAGGACATTAAGTTGGAATATTTACTTGGTTCTCTAGATCATGGTGAGTGTAGAATCTGGTGCGGTGCGGGTTCTCCACATCTTCATTGAGTGTCAAATATGGGACAAGTTACCGGACTCTCTAGATCTTAGCGAGTGTCGAATCTGTGACCGGGTATCCGTTTCTCGAATCTTGATTGAGTGTCAAATCTGGGTCAATTTACCAAGTTCTCTGAATCTTGACAGATTGTCGAATATGGGAATAGTAAGTGGGACCAGTTACCCGCTTCTCTGGATATTAACTGAGTATCAAAACCGAGACCAACTACACAATTCTCTCGATCTTCACTAAGTGAATCCATGACAAAATACCCGTTTCTAAGGATTTTGACCTAAGGTCGAATCATGGGCTAGTTACCCGGTTCTCTAGATCTTGACTGATTGATCAATCAGGGAACAGTAAGTGAGACAAGTTACCCTATTCTTCGGATCTTGACTGAGTGTCAAATCTGAGACAAGGTACCCGGTTCTCTGGATCTTAACCGAGTGTCGAATACAGGACAAGTTCCCTAATTCTTTGGATCTTGATTGAGTGTTGAATCTGGGACAAGTTACCCGGTTCCCTGGATCTTAACCGAGAGCCAAATCTAGGACTAGTTACATGGTTTTCCAGATCTTGACTTATTGTCAAATCCGAGACCAATTACCTTTTTCTATGAATCTGGTCTAAGTGTCGAATCTGGGACATGTTACCCAGTTCTATTGATCTTGACTGAGTGTCGAATCCGGGACCAGTTATCCGGTTCTTTGGATCTTTACAGAGTGTCGAATCCATGACCAATAACTGATAACACCATATTTTATATATTTTTAGCATCTTTTTATCATCTTTGTAGCTTATTTTCATCATTTGTTCACATTATAATGTGTCAGTTTCCTCCACTTAGCTCATTTAGGCATTTATACACAAGCATTACATGCATGTAGTATATATGGGGTCTTATTAGGTGCATTTGGAGCTTTGGGAGCATTGATGAGCTTTGAGCAAAATACTCCTGATTAGTTTTATTTTAGGGGTCACCTTTTTTATTAGTATAACCCTACTTTAGCTCTTGACTGAGTGTCGAATCTAAGACCAGTTACCTTGTTCTTTGGATCTTGACTCAATGTCAAATCCAAGAATATTAAGTGGGAACAGTTACCTGGTTCTTTGGATTTTGACTGAGTATCAAACCGGGACAAGTTACATGATTCTCCGGAGCTTGACTAATTGTAGAATTTGGGACAAGATACCCGGTTTTCTGGATCTTTATTGAGTGTCGAATCCGAGACCAGTTACCCATTTCTATCGATCCTAACTGAGTGTCGAATCTGGGACCAATAACCAGGTTCTTTTTATCTTGGCTTAGTGTCAAATTTTGGACGAGTTAACCAATTTTTTGGATCTTGACCGAGTGTCAAATCCATGACAAGTTACCCGGTTCTTCGAATCTTTAATGAGTGTTAATTTTGGGAACATTTACCTGGTTCTCTGGAGCTTGACTGAGTGTCAAATCCGGGAAGCGTTAACCCATTTTTTAGCTTGGTGAATGTTGAATCCAGAACGATAAGTGGGAACGGTTACGATTCTTTGGATCTTGGTGAGCATTGAATCCGGGAACATTAAGTTGGAATATTTACTTGGTTCTCTAGATCATGGTGAGTGTAGAATCTGGTGCGGTCTGGGTTCTCCACATCTTCCTTGAGTGTCAAATATGGGACAAGTTACCGGACTCTCTAGATCTTAGCGAGTGTCGAATCTGTGACCGGGTATCCGTTTCTCTGAATCTTGATTGAGTGTCAAATATGGGTCGATTTACCAAGTTCTCGAATCTTGCGATTGTCGAATATGGAATAGTAAAGTGGGACCGGTTACCGCTTCTCGGATATTGGCGAGTATCAAAACCGAGACCAACTACACAATTCTCTCGATCTTCACTGAGTGAATCCATGACAAGTTACCCGTTTCTAAGGATTTTGACCTAAGGTCGAATCATGGGCTAGTTACCCGGTTCTCTAGATCTTGACTGATTGATCAATCAGGGATTAGTAAGTGAGACAAGTTACCTTACTCTTCGGATCTTTACTGAGTGTCAAATCTGAGACAAGGTACCCGGTTCTCTGGATCTTAACTAAGTGTCGAATCCAGGACAAGTTCCCTTATTCTTTCGATCTTGATTAAGTGTTGAATCTGGGACAAGTTGCGGTTCCTGGATCTTAGCGAGGCCGAATCTAGGACTAGTTACATGGTTTTCCGGATCTTGACTTATTGTCTAATCCGAGACCAATTACCTTTTTCTATGAATCTGGTCTAAGTGTCGAATCTGGGACATGTTACCCAGTTCTACTGATCTTGACTGAGTGTCGAATCCGGGACCAGTTATCCGGTTCTTTGGATGTTTACAGAGTGTCGAATCCATGACCAATAACTGATAACACCATATTTTATATATTTTTAGCATCTTTTTATCATCTTTGTAGCTTCTTTTCATCATTTGTTCACATTATAATGTGTCAGTTTCCTCCACATAGCTCATTTAGGCATTTATACACAAGCATTACATGCATGTAGTATATATGGGGTCTTATTAGGTGCATTTGGAGCTTTGGGAGCATTGATGAGCTTTGAGCAAAATACTCCTGATTAGTTTTATTTTAGGGGTCACCTTTTTTATTAGTATAACCCTACTTTAGCTCTTGACTGAGTGTCGAATCTAAGACCAGTTACCTTGTTCTTTGGATTTTGACTCAATGTCAAATCCAAGAATATTAAGTGGGAACAGTTACCTGGTTCTTTGGATTTTGACTGAGTATCAAACCGGGACAAGTTACATGATTCTCCGGAGCTTGACTAATTGTAGAATTTGGGACAAGATACCCAGTTTTCTGGATCTTTATTGAGTGTCGAATCCGGGACCAGTTACCCATTTCTATCGATCCTAACTGAGTGTCGAATCTGGGACCAGTAACCAGGTTCTTTTTATCTTGGCTTAGTTTCAAATTTTTGACGAGTTAACCAATTTTTTGGATCTTGACCGAGTGTCAAATCCATGACAAGTTACCCGGTTCTTCGAATCTTTACTGAGTGTTAATTTTGGGAACAGTTACCTGGTTCTCTGGAGCTTGACTGAGTGTCAAATCCGGAAGCGTTAACCCATTTTTTAGCTTGGTGAATGTTGAATCCAAGAACAGTAAGTGGGAACAGTTACCCAGTTCTTTGGATCTTGACTGAGCATTGAATCCGGGAACATTAAGTTGGAATATTTACTTGGTTCTCTAGATCATGACTAAGTGTAGAATCTGGTGCCAGGTACCGGGTTCTCCACATCTTCACTGAGTGTCAAATATGGGGCAAGTTACCAGACTCTCTAGATCTTAACTGAGTGTCGAATCTGTGACCAGGTATCCGTTTCTCTGAATCTTGATTGAGTGTCAAATATGGGTCAATTTACCAAGTTCTCTTAATCTTGACAGATTGTCGAATATGGAATAGTAAGTGGGACCAGTTACCCGCTTCTCTGGATATTAACTGAGTATCAAAACCGAGACCAACTACACAATTCTCTCGATCTTCACTGAGTGAATCCATGACAAGTTACCCGTTTCTAAGGATTTTGACCTAAGGTCGAATGATGGGCTAGTTACCCGGTTCTCTAGATCTTGACTGATTGATCAATCAGGGAACAGTAAGTGAGACAAGTTACCCTACTCTTCGGATCTTGACTGAGTGTCAAATCTGAGACAAGGTACCCAGTTCTCTGGATCTTAACTGAGTGTCGAATCCAGGACAAGTTCCCTAATTCTTTGGATCTTGATTGAGTGTTGAATCTGGGACAAGTTACGCGGTTCCCTGGATCATAACCGAGAGCCAAATCTAGGACTAGTTACATGGTTTTCCAGATCTTGACTTATTGTCAAATCCGAGACCAATTACCTTTTTCTATGAATCTGGTCTAAGTGTCGAATCTGGGACATGTTACCCAGTTCTATTGATCTTGACTGAGTGTCGAATCCGGGACCAGTTATCCGGTTCTTTGGATCTTTCTGAGTGTCGAATCCATGACCAATAACTGATAACACCATATTTTATATATTTTTAGCATCTTTTTATCATCTTTGTAGCTTATTTTCATCATTTGTTCACATTATAATGTGTCAGTTTCCTCCACTTAGCTCATTTAGGCATTTATACACAAGCATTACATGCATGTAGTATATATGGGGTCTTATTAGGTGCTTTTAAAGCTTTGGGAGCATTGATGAGCTTTGAGCAAAATACTCCTGATTAGTTTTATTTTAGGGGTCACCTTTTTTATTAGCATAACCCTACTTTAGCTCTCTCTCTCTCTCTCTCTCTCTCTTTCTCTCTCTTGTTCTTCATATATTCTTCATTGTTCTTAGATTTTTGGATTTTGGAACTCTCATAACTTTTTATTATATCAGTATTTGCACTTTATTTCTTCATCAGAGTTGTTCATAGGTTCATTATCTGTCGATATATCGATTTGAGTTTTCTAGGTTTGAACCTTTGATGATGAATTAATTGTGTGAGTAGTTTTTTTTTATTGTTATGGGTTTTTATGGATGAATTAGGTTAGTATTACTCTATATTGTTATGAGTTTTTCTAGGTAAGTGTTTTTAATGCTTGTTCTTATTGGTTTTTATGGATGGATTAGGTTCGTATTGCTCTATATTGTTATGGGTTTCTTTGATCGATCATCAATTCGTTTTTATTCGCTCTTGGGTGAGTGTTTTTAATGCTTGTTCTTCCCTGATCAAGAAAAACATGATCTTAGATAATTTCCAAAGCAAAAGTGTGATAAAATCATCAGGTTTGCTTTTTCTTGAGATCTAGATACAATAGCATGAGATCTAAGTATTAAATATAGATTTACATCATATCTTAGGTTCTGATTTGTTATGAATCTTAATTGATTTTAACAGACTGATTCTTTATTCCTGATCCTTTCACAAATCTATGCCGGATTATGTCTGATTTAGTGTTTCATCTTAAGGCTCTTTGTCACGACAGTGGATTGAGCTGGATGTGATGTCCCTTGTCAAGCAAAATCCCCTATGGATATGTTTTGATAGATACCCATGATGATATAGAGTATTTACGAGCCAGTGAATCCATCCTTAAGGTCCCTACAATTTTCATATAGCTTAAATCTCTATTAACGTCGATTAATTTGTAGTTTTAAGTCTTTAAAGTTTCCTTCGACCACTCTACTTCGATCAGGTGGTGGAGTCGTCAGTTCACATTTTGTTCTTTTCTTGTTTAGTTCCATGATTTGCTAAAGTATCTCTAGCTCACATTAGGGTTTGGTAGAATTCATTTAGGTTGGTAGCAAACCAATCCCCCATATTTACTTAAATAGCTTGCTTAGATAACATCCTAATTCTTGTACCTACACTGACCTTGTTCAACATTTCCCTCATCCCACCCCCAATACTACAATTGATTAAAACTGTATTTTATCTCTTACCTAGTTTGATTGTTTGCTTTCATTCTCCGCATAGATAGTAAAATACTAGTTTCAAAAACCCAGTTATCCAGATCTTGATTGAGTGTCGAATCCAGGAACAGTAAGTGGAAACAGTTACTCAGTTCTCTGTATCATGACTAAGTGTTGAATCTGGGACCAGTTACCCGGTTCTCCGTGTCTTAACTAAATGTCGAATCCATGACCAGTTACCTAGTTCCTTGGATCTTGACTGAATGTCGAATCCAGGGCGAGTTACTCGATTGTTCGGATCTTCATTGAGTATCGAATCTGGTAACAGTGAGTGGGAATAGTTACCCGATTCTCTGGAGTTTGACTTAGTGTGAAATCTGGGACAAGTTACGCGGTTCTCTTGAGAATTACTGAGTGACGAATCCAAGAATAGTAAGTGGGAACAGTTACCCGGTTCTTTTGATTTTGATTGAGTGTTGAATCCAGGAACAGTAAGGGGAAAAAATTACTCGGTTTTCTCGATCATGACTGAGTGTCGAATCCAGGACAAGTAACATAGTTCTCTGGACATCTTACCGAAGCAAAATTTCTTTCCTACGATTTCTCCATTCATCGGCATCAGCCGGTTTAACACCACCGAAAAATACAGTACCCATCTTTTGCATATGCTCCGTAACCTTAAGATGCGGTGGCACGTCGGCTCCCATTCACATTCCCCCACCTTCCGGGAATATCAGCGAACATCGGCATGCACACCATTGGCTCGCGACCCATTGCCCCCTACCAATATTCCACGGTTGCACCGGGGCGCTTGTCACTTCTTGGCAACCTCTCGGCCAGCTGGGCCAGTGTCACCATCCGGGGGCAATGCTGCTGAATCGCGCTACCACATCCACAGTTGTTATCCGCCTTATCAGCGATCGCATTCTACTTGCTCTCTCGTGGCTCCATTCCCCTCACTAGAGTGAACTCTAGAATTCTCACCATTCTCCTTTGTTCCTCGCATGTTTCTGGTTTATGAACCATCTGCGTAATCCAAACCTAAAACTAAGTTCACACAAACTTAGCCAACACCATATGCGGCTTCGTAAACCATTCATCACAACAATTTCTCAAAATTAACAACAACCCAAAAGACTTACATGAGGAAGATGGTTTTACCCCAATCAAATCACTAACTACACAGCCTAGAACCAAGCATGTTCGATGCCAAATTGTAACATACTTGTTACAGATTGTATCGATTACGACTCTAATAAACTCAAGCAAGCGCACAACCAAACAATTCTAGGATCCAACCATGCTCTGATACCAATTTGTAACAACCCTATCAGTAAAATCTGCCCTAACAATGGTGTTAACCGGTAGACCTCAAAAATTTTCTCGATAATTCTCTAAGTCTCAAACGAGGTTTCCGGATTTCCTCAAATTCAAAGTTTATATGCACAGCGGAACTACAACACTTAAGTCATGCAAGCGAGTCTCAAAATTTCTCAAATAAATTCCATTCAACTAACCAAATCTCAACAAAAGAATTCCTCAATAATTCAATAACTCAAATATCTCAAATACTCGCTAACATGGTTCTTAAGCAACTAAACATCAAACTCAAAGCACAAAATAATAAAATCCACTAACTCAAACTCCCAATAAAAATATCCGTCCCATCCAACGCCTCCAGGTCTCGCGAGCTCCTCCTTAATCTTTATTACCTGCATCAACGAGTGGATGCGTAAACAACAAAAGTTGCCTAGTGAAGCGATCGTCCCGTCTAACCGGTTTTAGTGTCAAGACAATTTAATATATGTGCATGATTAATCAAGTTAAGTCAATGTAAAGCAACGGTTCCCTCAAACGGATATGCCGAAGCACATACAACACAACAACTGGAACCAAACTGTCAAGACATCAAACGCAATACCCTTAACATAAACAAGACAACCAACACAACCAAATCACCACAAACACAAACCACAGTCACACACTCACCTTAATATCTCAGCAAGCTTTTGATTAACCTACAGAGACATAAAATCAATCAATACAAATATCTAACCAAAACCCCAACAAACTTCATTCTCCTGCTAACAAAACCCCTTACCGGTTTGGGTCCGCGTGAGCTATGCTAACCAAATCCTCAAACTACTCAAGCTTCTCAAAGATCTCTGCCACAGAACCACTAAACATCTTAAATAACCCAAAACTATCAGACCAGAACACTGGATTTACGATGAAATTCGCTTACCAATCGACGAACTCTCGGATGAACAGTAAAGCTCTAAGGGTTCACGAACAACTCCTCAAATAGATCGACAACTGGCAGATTTTCTGTGATAGATCAACATTAATACCTTAATAACGAGATCTGATCGAAACAGAATCACAAAAATCACAAAGGAATCGCTTACCCCTTCACGAACCTTGATTCTCTGCCAAATTCTCCAAAACTCGAAACTCTAGGGTTCTTAGCTCTGGCTGCGCAAACTCTCTGTGTTATGCGACTCTAAAACCCTCAAAACTCTTATACTAATCATCCCTTAAGTTTAATCCACGAATTGGACCTCATACCTTAAGAAAAACCCACCAAAAACTCACAAATATGGCCCATCTTCATAATATGACTTAGCCCTTCACACCACCGCCTTATTCCATTCTTAGAATATATTTCACGAGTTTGGGACTTAACAAAACTCGATTTGACTGAACCAATCAGATTTGGATCACAAACCACCTTAATCCGCATACCCGGTTCCATAACCACCCCAAAATATCAAAATCTCCTTAAACCAATTTCAGCTTGTTCGATTGTCATTAATTCCTAAAATATTAGGATTGATCGAAACAGAAATTGATTTGACCGAGCCAATTGGTCCAAGCCCAACAATTTCCCTTATTTGGTCTGTAGTCCTTCTTTAATGAATCCTGGTCCAATCGAGGATTTCTATATAACCAGCCAAATTCCCTACGACCCAACTTAATAATTTTCCAAAATACTTCACCTGACTTCTGACTGAGACCATTTTCATTTTTCGGACAAAAGTTGTCCTAAATTGGACCAAACCTGTCTGAATCCGACCGGAATTGTCCGAACGTGACAAAACTCCATTTTTCCGACCATACTTGTCCATTTCTAGACCAAACATGTCCATTTCCAGACCAAACTCTATTTTCTGACCAAACATGTTTTTCCGAACACACATGTCCGAACGACCGAATCTGTCCGAATGACAAAACCTTGGAATTTCTCGACTGACCGTAACATTGCCCATACCAAGACTTTATTGCCCGGAACACTGTCAGGGAGCAGTTACTCAGTTTTTCTGGATCATGACTAACTGCTATATCGCGGACCAGTTACCTGGTTCCTTAGATCATGACTGTGTGTCCAATCTGGGACCATTTATGCGGTTTTCAAGATCTTGACTGAATGTCAAATCTAGAACCAGTTACCAGGTTCTCTGGATCTTGACTAATTGTCGAATTTGGGAATCATAAGGTTGATCAGTTACCTGGTTCTCTAGATCTTGACTGAGTGTCAAATCCTGGAACAGTAATGGGAACTGTTACCCTGTTTTTTGAATCTTGACTGATTGCCGAACACGGAACCAGTTACTTCGTTCTTGTCTGAGTGTCGAATCTGGGATGATTCAAGATAGCCCAGTCCTTCTTATTAAGATAACCCAGTCCTTTTTATCTTGAGTGAGTGTCGAATACCAAACCGGTTACCCGATACTTTTGACTGAGTGTCGAATCCGGCACGAGTTGAATCAACAACCAATTACCCTGTTCTCTGGATATTGACTGAGTGTCGAATTCGGGCCAAGTTATCCAGTTCTCTTGATCTTGAGTGATTGTCGAAACTAGAAACAGTAAGTGAGACCCATTTCCCAGTTCTCTGGATCTTAAATGAGTGTCAAATCTGGGACGAGTTACATGGTTCTTTGGATCGTTACTGAGTGTCAAAACCATGACCAGTTATACGGTTCTCCAGATCATCACTGAGTGTCGAATCAGGCACCAATTACTCGGTTCTTTGGATCTTGACTAAGTGTTGATGTAACACCCCTATCCGTAAAATCTGCCCTAACAATGGTGTTAACCGGTAGACCTCAAAAATTTTCTCGATAATTCTCTAAGTCTCAAACGAGGTTTCCGGATTTCCTCAAATTCAAAGTTTATATGCACAGCGGAACTACAACACTTAAGTCATGCAAGCGAGTCTCAAAATTTCTCAAATAAATTCCATTCAACTAACCAAATTTCAACAAAATAATTCCTCAATAATTCAATAACTCAAATATCTCAAACACTCGCTAACATGGTTTTTAAGCAACTAAACATCAAACGTAAAGCACAAAATAATAAAATCAACTAAACTCAAACTCCCAATAAAACCATCCGTCCCATCCAACGCCTCCAGGTCCCGTGAGCTTCTCATTAATCTTTATTACCTGCATCAACGAGTGGATGCATAAACAACAAAAGTTGCCTACTGAAGCGATCGTCCCGTCTAACCGGTTCGGGTCCGCGTGAGCTATGCTAACCAAATCTCCAAACTACTCAAGCTTTTCGAAGATCTCTGCCACAGAACCACTAAACATCTTAAATAACCCAAAACTATCGTACTAGAACACTGGATTTACGATGAGATTCGCTTACCCATCGACGAACTCTCGGACGAATGGTAAAGCTCTAAGGGTTCACGAACAACTCCTCAAAAAGATCGACAACTGGCAGATTTTTTGTGATAGATCAACATTAATACCTTAATAACGAGATCTGATCAAAACAGAATCACAAAAATCACAAAGGAATCGCTTACCCCTTCACGAACCTTGATTCTCGGCCAAATTCTCCAAAACTCGAAGCTCTAGGGTTCTTAGCTCTGGCTGCGAAAACTCTCTGTGTTATGCGACTCTAAAACCCTCAAAACTCTTATACTAATCGTCCCTTAAGTTTAATCCACGAATTGGCCCTCGGACCTTAAGAAAAACCCACCAAAAACTCACAAATAATGGCCCATCTTCATAATATGACTCGGCCCTTCACACCACCGCCTTATTCCATCCTTAGAATATATTTCACGAGTTTGGGTCTTGACAAAACTCGATTTGACTGAAGCAATCAAATATGGTTCACAAAACACCTTAATCCGCATATCCGGTTCCATAACCAACCCAAAATATCATAATCTCCTTAAACCGATTCCAGCTTGTTAGATTGTCATTAATTTCCAAAATATTAGGATTGATCGAAACAGAAATTGATATGACCGAGCCAATTGGTCCAAGCCCAACAATTTCCCTTATTTGGTCTGTAGTCCTTCTTTAATGAATCCTGGTCCAATTAGGAATTCTAGATGTCCCAGCCAAATTCCACCTCGACCAAACTTAATAATTTTCCAAAATAATTCAACCCTGACTTCCCCAGCCTGAGCCAACCATTTTTGTTTTTCGGACAAAAGTTGTCGTCATCGGACCAAACCTGCCCGGATCCGATCAGAATTGTCCGAACGTGACCAAACTCCATTTTTCCGACCAAACTTGTCCATTTCCAGACCATCACATGTCCATTTCCAGACCAAACTCCATTTTCTGACCAAACATGTTTTTCCGAACACACATGTCTGAACGAATGAATCTGTCCGAATGACAAAACCTCGGAATTTCTCAACTGACCGTAACATTGCCCGTACCGAGACTCCATTGCCCGGAACACGGGTGTTACCATTCTCCCCCACCTCAATTGGATTCGTCCTCGGATCCATCGCCTTTCTTAGTTTTTATTTGCTTACCAAACCACTTCTTAAAATGGACTTTCATAACCTCTTCCGGTTCCCACTGACTTCTTCCTCTCCGTCACGATCCCAAACAACATTCAACATCCTAATGGACTTTTTCTTTACAACCTTTTTCTTTTGGCCTATCACCTTGACCGGCCTCCCTGCAATACTCATGTTCGGCTGCAAGTCCGAAGGTACACTAGGCAAAATTGTGTCTCTAGAGGTTATGCACTTCTTTAGCATAGAAACATGAAACACCTTATGAAATGCAAACATTGCCAGAGGCAATTCCAACTTATAGGTAACCGGTCCGATCCTTTCCAGAATCTTATACGGTCCTATATACCTCGGCGAAAGCTTAGAGCTCATCAATGCCGGATCTTTCCCTTTTTATGTGATCATCTTTAGATACACTAGATCCCTTACGGCAAACTCCAAATCTCTACGATGCTTATCCGCATAACTCTTTTGTCTATCCTGAGATTCTTTCATTTTAGCTTTCACAACTTTGTTTCTCTCGGTGGTCTCTTGAACAAAATCTCGACCCAAAATGCTTCGCTCCCAAACTTGGGTCCAACATACGGGTGTACGACAAGTCGTCCGTATAAGGCCTCGAACGGTGACATACCAATGCTTGCATGATAACTGTTGTTGTATGCAAACTCTGCCAAAATCAAATGGTCTGTCCATCTTTGACCCCAATCCAAAACACATGCCCGCAACATGTCCTCTAGCGTTTGTATGGTACGCTCAGACTGACCATCCGTCTGCAGATGATGTGCGGTACTCATGTGCACTTTTGTGCCAAACTTCTTCTGAAGCTCTCTCCAAAACTTACCAGCAAACTTAGAATCTCGATCAGACACTATACTAGCCGGTACCCCATGTAACCGTATAATCTCCTTAACATACAACTCGGCTAACCTTTCTGCACTATCCTTTTTACACATCGGAAGGAAATATACAGCCTTAGTCAATCGATCCACGATTACCCAAATCGCATTCTTCTTGTCACACACCGGCAATCCGGTCACAAAATCCATAGTGATCCAATCCCATTTCCATTCGGGAATTGGTAAACTTCTCAATAACCCACACGGAACTTGGTGTTCCACCTTAACTTGCTGACAAACGGGGCAACTTGCCACCCAACCCGCAACATACCGTTTCATACCATTCCAATGGTAATAACGCTTACGGTCGTGATACATCTTGGTGGTACCTGGATGTATCGACAACTTGGACTGATGTGCTTCCTTTAAAATTTCTTCCCTTAAACTCTTATCATTAGGAACACACACCCGACCATTAACCAAAATTGTACCATTGCTCGAAGTTTGATACTCCATCTTATCATTCTGTGCCACTCCTACTAATAGAGCATCCTTCCCTTGGGCAATCCGTACCTGAGTCAATAGATCGGCTTGATCCGTGGCTCCTAAACCCAATGGTTCTGTCTCATCCGTTAAAACATTCAATCTCAATGAGCCAATCATACCAATAAGACCTTCCATTTCCTTCTCGGTATCTCTCACAACTCTTTTTCTACTCAAAGCATCGGCCACTAAGTTAGCCTTACCAGGATGGTAAGCTATTACCAAGTCATAATCAGCCACAAACTCCATCCATATCCTTTGCCTAAGATTCAACTCGGGCTGAGTGAAGATGTACTTCAAACTCTTATTATCCGTGAATACTTGCACCTTTTCCCCATACAAATATGATCTCCAAATCTTAAGTGCAAATATAACCACGGCCATTTCCAAATCATGGGTGGGATAGTTACCTTCATGCTGTTTCCATTGCCTAGAAGCATAAGCTATCACTTTGTCCTTTTGCATCACAACACACCCAAGCCCTATTCTAGATGCATCCATATAAACTACATACCGTACACCCGGTTCAGGTAATGCCAACACTGGCATATTGGTAAGCATCTCCTTAAGCTTACAAAAACCCAACTCGCACTCCTCGGACCAAACAAACAGTACATCCTTCCCTGTAAGCTTGGTCAACGAGTTAGCAATATGCGCAAAACCTTTCAGAAACCTTTTATAATACCCGGCTAATCCTAAGAAACTTCAGATTTCGGTAGCATTTCTTGGCCTCGGCCAATCCTTAATTGCCCTAATCTTTTCCGAGTCCACGGACACTCCTTTGTCCGAGACCACATGACCCAAGAATCCAATCTCCCTTTGCCAAAAACTAAACTTACTCAATTTGGCAAACAACTTATGCTCACGGAGCTTACTCATCACAACCCTTAAGTGATGCTCGTGGTCCTCACGAGTCTTGGAATAAACCAAAATGTCATCAATGAATACTATCACAAACTCATCTAAGTATTCCCGAAACACATTGTTCATCAACTTCATAAATGCTGTTGGGGCATTCGTCAACCCAAACGGCATGACCACGAACTCAAAATGCCCATAGCGCGTCCTAAAGGCTGTCTTCCTCACATCCACTTCATCAATTAGAATTTGATGATAGCCCGATGCCAAATCAATCTTGGAAAACCATGTGGCTCCCCGTAACTGATCCAACAATTCATCAATCCTTGGCAATGGGTACTTATTCTTCACCGTCACCCTATTCAATCCACGGTAATCAATGCAAAGTCGAAAGGTTCCATCCTTCTTCTTTACAAACAATACCGGAGCTCCCCACGGTGAACTACTAGCTCTTATGAATCCCTTTTCCATAAGTTCACCCAGCTGCTTCTTAAGCTCAGCCATCTCAGCAGGTGCCATCCTATACGGTACCTTAGAAATTGGAGCTGTACCAGGCTCGAGCTCAATTGTAAATGGATCCGACCTTGACGGTGGCAATCCAATTATCTCACGAAACACATCTTTAAAATCTTGGACAACCAGAATATCCTCCAACTCTAACTCACTACCCTCCTTCATTGTAGTGATAGTAGCAGAATACGCCTCACATCCTCTCTTTAACAAACGCTCCACTTGAATGGCCGATACAATCAAACTTCCAGACATCGGTCTAACACCTTGGTAAACCAACATCTGTTTCCCCATTTCAAAGTTCACCCTTCCCCGATGACAATCCAAGTGAACCTTGTACTTCCCGAGCCAATCCATGCCTAGGATCACGTCGTATGTTTCCACCGGACAGATCACTAGGTCGGCTCGCATATCTACTCCCCTAATCCAAGTAGGCACGTCTCTGACCCTTCCTAAAGTCCTCATGAGTTGCCCACCGGCTGCCCTAACCCATCCTTGATGGCCTCCCGGTTCCTTCCGGAAACCACCTCTACCGATCATCTCCGGTTTCACGAAACAATGCGAAGCTCCCGAATCAAACAAAACATGGGTCTCTATTCCACCCATACTCAATGTATTGTGTAGGGACAATCTGCAACCCCAAACCCCAAAGCTAAGTTCACACGAACTTAACCAACACCACGCCAAACGGCTTCATAAACCATTCATCAAATCAATTTCTCAAAATTAACAACAACACAAAAGACTTACCGCGAGACTTGGCGTTGGAAGGATGGTTTTACCCCAGTCAAATTACTAACTACACAGCCCAAGAACCAAGCATGCTCTGATACCAATTTGTAACATACTTGTTACAGATTGTATCAGATTACGACTACAATAAACTCAAGCAAATGCACAACCAAACAATCCTAGGATCCAACCATGCTCTGATACTAATTTGTAACACCCCTATCCGTAAAATCTGCCCTAACAATGGTGTTAACTGGTAGACCTCAAAAATTTTCTCGATAATTCTCTAAGTCTCAAACGAGGTTTCCGGATTTCCTCAAATTCAAAGTTTATATGCACAGCGGAACTACAACACTTAAGTCATGCAAGCGAATCTCAAAATTTCTCAAATAAATTCCATTCAACTAACCAAATCTCAACAAAAGAATTCCTCAATAATTCAATAACTCAAATATCTCAAACACTCGCTAACATGGTTCTTAAGCAACTAAACATCAAACTTAAAGCACAAAATAATAAAATCAACTAAACTCAAACTCCTAATAAAACCATATGTCCCATCCAACGCCTCCAGGTCCCGCGAGCACCTCAATAATCTTTATTACTTGCATCAATGAGTGGATGCGTAAACAACAAAAGTTGCCTAGTGAAGCGATCATCCCGTCTAACCGGTTTAACGTATCAAATAAGGTTCAATTACATGCGATTAATTATGTCAATATTATTGTAAAGCAACGGTTCCCTCAAACGCATATGCCAAAGCACATACAACACAACAAATGGAACCGAAACTGTCAAGACATCAAACGCAATACCAATAACACAACAAAACAACCACACAAACAAACCGTCTCAAATACACCAACCACGGTCACGCACTCACCTTAATATCTCAAAAAGATTTTGATTAACCTACAAACACATAAAATCAATCAATACAAATATCTAACCAAAACCAAAACAAAATACATACTCACAATCACAAAAACCCTTACCGGTTCAGGTCCGCGTGAGCTATGCTAACCAAATCCCCAAACTACTCAAGCTTCTCGAATATCTCTGCCACAGAACCACCAAACATCTTAAATAACCCAAAACTATCGGACTAGAACACTGGATTTATGATGATATTCGCTTACCAATCGACGAACTCTCGGACGAACGGTAAAGCTCTAAGGGTTCACAAACAACTCCTCAAAAAGATCAACAACTGGCAGATTTTCTGTGATAGGTCAACATTACTACATTAATAACGAGATCTGATCGAAACAGAATCACAAAAATCACAAAGGAATCGCTTACCCCTTCACGAACCATGATTCTCGGCCAAATTCTCCAAAACTCGAAGCTCTAGGGTTCTTAGCTCTGGCTGCGCAAACTCTCTGTGTTATGCGACTCTAAAACCCTCAAAACTCTTATACTAATCGTCCCTTAAGTTTAATCTACGAATTGGCCCTCGGACCTTAAGAAAAACCCACCAAAAACTCACAAATAATGGCCCATCTTCATAATATGACTCGGCCCTTCACACCACCGCCTTATTCCATCCTTAGAATATATTTCACAAGTTTGGGTCTTGACAAAACTCGATTTTACTGAACCAATCAAATTTGGGTCTCAAAACACGTTAATCCGCATATCCGGTTCCATAACCAACCCAAAATATCAAAATCTCCTTAAACCGATTCCAGCTTGTTAAATTGTCATTAATTCCCAAAATATTAGGATTGATCGAAACAGAAATTGATTTGACCGAGCCAATTGGTCCAAGCCCAACAATTTCCCTTATTTGGTCTGTAGTCCTTCTTTAATGAATCCTGGTCCAATCAGGAATTCTAGATGTCCCAGCCAAATTCCACCTCGACCGAAATTAATAATTTTCCAAAATAATTCAACCCTGACTTCCCCAGCCTGAGCCGACCATTTTCATTTTTCGGACAAAAGTTGTCATAAATCGGACCAAACCTGTCCGGATCCAACCCGAATTGTCCGAACGTGACCAAACTCCATTTTTCCGACTAAACTTGTCCATTTCCAGACCAAACATGTCCATTTCCAGACCAAACTCTATTTTCCGACCAAACATGTTTTTCCGAACACACATGTCCGAATGAATGAATCTGTCTGAATGACAAAACCTCGGAATTTCGCGATTGACCATAACATTGCCCGTACCAAGACTCCATTGCCCGGAACACGGGTGTCACAGTTGACTTGGGGAATAGTAAGTCGGAAGAGTTACCAAATTATTTAGAGCTTAACTGAGTGTTGAATTCAGGATAATTTACCCGGTTCTTTGGAGTTGGACTGATTGTCGAATCCAGGAACAGTAAATAGGAATAATTACCATGTTCTTCGGATCTAGGAACAACTAGTGAGAACAATTACTACGTTATCTGGAGCATGACTGAGTGTCAAATCTGGGGCCAGTTACCCGATTCTCTGGATCATCACTGAGTGTCGAATTTAGGACAAGCTACCTTGTTCTCTAAATCATGATTTAGTGTGAAATCGGTGAATAGTTATGCAGTTCTCTAGATCTTAACAGCGTGTCGAATCAGGGACCAGTTACCAGGTTTTCTGGATCCTAACTAATTGTCGAATCAGGGACTCGTAAGTGGGACCAGTTACCTGGTTCTCTGGATCTTGACCGAGTGTTAATTTGGACACACTCGATCCCAGATTCAAGTGGGATGAGTTATCTGGTTCCCTAGATCTTGACTACGTGTCGAATCCAGGAGCAGTTATACGGTTCTCTAAATCTTACTAAGTATTGAATCTGGGACAACTTACCCAATTCTCATGAAATATATTGTAGTCGAATACAGGATAGGTTACAATATTCTTTGGATCTTGACTAAGTGTTAAATCTAGGAATAGTAAATGGGAATAGTTAACCAGTTGTCTAGATCTTGACTGAGTGTCTATGCCGGGATCAGTTACCCGCTTCTCTCAATCTTGACTAAGTGTCGAATCTGGGATAATTTACAAGGTTATCTGAATCTTGATTGATTATCAAATCAAGGAACAATAAATGGGACCAATTACCCAGTTCTCTGGATGTTAATGGAGTGTCAAATCCGAGACCATTTACCCAATTTTCAGGATCTTGACTATATGTCGAATCCGTGATCAGTGATCTGGTTCTCTGGATCTTGATTGAGTTTCAAATCAGGATAAGTTACCCAATTTTCTAAAATCTGGGAACAGTAAGTACCTAGTTTTTCGGTTCTTAATTGAGTGTCGAATCCGTAACAAGTTACCCGGCTTTATGGTTCTTGACTGAGTGTTCAATCCAAGACCAGTTACCCTATTTTTGGATCTTAACTTAGTGTGGAATCTGGGAGTAGTTACCCAGTTAACCAGATCTTGACATGTACTCGGTTCTCTGGATCATGACTGAGTGTTGAATCGGGAACAAGTTACCCAGTTCTTTAGAACATGACTGACTGTCGAATCTTCAACCAGTTACACGGTTATTTGGATCTTGACTGAGTATGAATTCCGAGACAAGTTCTCCGGTTCCCTAGATCTTGACTGCATGTCGAATCAAAGAGCAGTTATACGGTTCTCTGAATCTTACTAAGTATCGAATTCAGGACAACTTACCCAATTCTCCGGAAATAGACTGTGGTCGAATACAAGACCAATTACAATATTCTTTGGATGTTGACTAATTGTTAAATCTGGGAATAGTAAGTGGGAATAGTTAACCGGTTCTCCAGATCTTGACTGAGTGTCTAAGCTAGGATCAGTTACCCGTTTCTCTCAATCTTGACTGAGTGTCATATCAAGAATATTGAGTGTCAAATCCGGAATAAGCTACCCAGCTTTCTGGTTCTTGACTGAGTGTTGAATCCAGATCATGACTGAGTGTTGAATCGGAGATAAGTTACCCAGTTCTTTAGATCATGACTGAGTGTCGAATCTTGGACCACTTACGCGGTTCTTTGGATCTTAACTGAGTGTCGAATCTTGGACCAGTTACTAGGTTCTCGGGATCTTGACTAATTGTCGAATCTAGGAACCGTAAGTGGGACTAGTTACCCGGTTCTCTGGATCTTGACTGAGTGTCAAATCCGAGACAAGTTACCCGGTTCTTTGGATCTTGACTGAGTGTTGAATAAAGGAAAAGTTATATGGTTCTCTGGACCTTATTGAGTATCGAATTGAGGCCTAATTACCCAATTCTTTGGATATTGACTGAGGTCGAATGCCAGACCAGTTACCCTATTCCTTGGAATAGTAAGTGGGAACAGTTAACCGGTTCTCCAGATCTTGAGTGTCTAAGGCGGGATCAGCTACCCGCTTCTCTTAATCTTGACTGAGTGTCGAATCCGAGATAATTTACAAGGTTCTCTAAATCTTGATTGATTGTCAAATCAGAGAACAGTAAGTGGGACCAGTTACCCGATTCTCTGGATGTTAACTGAGTGTCAAATCTGAGACAATTTACCCGATTTTCTGGATCTTGACTGAGTGTCGAATCCGTGACCAGTGAACTGGTTCTTTGGATCTTTATTGAGTGTCAAATCAGGATCAGTTACCCAATTTTCTAGATCTGGACTGATTGTAAAATCTGGGAACAGTAAGTAGTTCAATGTACCTGGACAATTCGGAAAGGCTATTACCCTGCGTAGTGGTAAATATCTACCAACCGGACAAAGACATCCACCACTCAGTGTGGACAATGAAATTCATGATAGGGAGGATGAACTTTGTCAAGACGAGGTTCGAGCCAAACAACTACATCAGGAAGTGGGATTCGACCAGATAACTCGAGCACACGATCGAGTGAAAGCCGGTTTCATAGAGAAAATCAAATTGGATGATGCACTCGACCAAACAACTCGAGTAGCAGCTTGAGCAAAAAGACCATTACTGTAAAAACCTCTGAAACATCCAAGGAAAAGGGGAAACCATTGATCCACCCCTGATATGTGCCTCTATTACCATTTCCAGGAAGGTTCATGAAGCAGCTGGTGGCAAAGTACAAGGCCTTTTTGAGAAGCATTTAAGGGAAGTTGAGCTTCAGATGCCCTTGTTAGATGCCTTCATGCTCATACCCCATGCTCACAAATTTCTTAAAGATCTTGTGATGGACAGGATCAAGGAAGTCGAGGGAATGGTGGTACTAACCCATGAATGCAGTGCCATCATCCAGAAGAAAGTCATTGTCCATGAGAAGCTAGGGGACCCAGGAACAGTCTCTGCGATTTGGGTGCTTTGGTGAGCCTCATCCCCCTTTGATAACACCATATTTTACATGTTTTTAGCATCGATATATCATCTTTTTAGCTTAGTTTTATCATTTATTTACATTATAATATGTCAGTTTCATCCACTTAGCTCATTTAGGCATTTATACAAAAGCATTGCATGCATATAGCATATATGGGGTCTTATCTGTAGAAATACAAAGATCTGTTGCTTGAGTTTTTGGAGAATTTTGGAGAATTATGAACAGTACCCATGAAAATGAAGAAGAAGAAAGTGAGAGATATTCTTTCTTCTTATCTCATCTCATTAATTTCGTGTATGGATCCTTTAAACAACCTAAACAAGTGGCTAAAATTAATTAACATGTGGGAAAAATGACAGCCACAAAATATAAAGTCAAACAGACCTCACTTCTTATAAGACCAATTCAATCTTGACTTCAATAATTCCCATCTGGTCTTCACTTCAATAATCAGTCCTCACTTCAGCACTCCCCCTCAAGATTGGTTGGTGGAGATCCAACAAACCCATCTTGCCATGAAGATCATTACACACCTTAGATGTTGTTGCTTTGGTGAAGACATCTGCTAATTGGTCACTACCTCTCACAAATGTTGGCAAAATTATTCCAGCTTCAACCTTCTCTCTCACATAGTGACAATCCACCTCAATATGCTTCGTTCTCATATGGATGGCAGCCTGGTTGTCACAATGAAGAGTCATGGGCTCAGATGATTCAATTCCTAGATCCTTGAGAAGGGCCTTTATCCAAACCAACTCACCAGTTGTGTTTGCCATTGCTCGGTACTCAGCCTCTGCACTTGATCTAGAAACTACCTTCTGCTTTTTACTTCTCCAAGAAACCAGGTTTCCACCAACAAATGTACAAAACCCAGTTGTTGACTTCCTATCAACCTTATCTCCTGCCCAATCAGCATCACAGTACCCAACAATATCAGTGGAGTTATTATGACCCATCCAAATACCTTTGCCTGGTGTGCTTTTCGGTATCCGAGGATGCGATCAACCATTCCCCAATGATGTTTGCTTGGAGCCTGCATGTGTTGACTTGCTTGATTTACTGCAAACGAAATGTCTGGTCTTGTGATAGTCAAGTATATCAACCTTCCCACCAGCCTTTGATATTGCTTAACTTCCATAAGCGGCTCCCCCTCTGGGCATATTTTATAACCATCCTCAATGGGAGTCTTAGCTGGTTTTACTCCAAGCTTCCCTGTTTCTTCAAGCAAATCAAGAGTATATTTCCTTTGGGATAAAAATAATCCATTATCAAATTTGCATACCTCAATCCCAAGGAAATCGTAAGCTCACCTGTGTCTTTAATATCAAATGATGCCTTGAGTAAGCCTTTTCGTTCTCTTGATTCCCTCAACATCATCACCGTGACAATAATATCATCCACATACACCAGCACTGCCACAGTCCCATTCTCGCTCTTTGTTGTAAACAATGTATGGTCTGCTTCTGATTTTCTAAATCCATTCTCAAGAAGACATCCACTTCAACTTGTGGTACCAAGCCCGAGGTGATTGCTTGAGACCATAAATTGCTTTCTTAAGCTTGCAGACCTTGTTGTCACCCATACTAACACCTTCTGGAGGAACCATGTACACTTCTTCCTTTAAATCTCCTTGAAGAAATGCATTTTTCACATCCATCGCCATATGTTCCAACACAGATTAGTAGCAATAGAGAGAAGAACCCGCATCGAATGAAGCTTGGCTCTTGGCGCAAAAGGTCTCTGTGTAATCCACTCCATGCTTTTGTGTGTAACCCTTGGCAACTAACCTCGCCTTGTATCTCTATTTCCCCAGATCTTGGTATACTTGATGGTATACACCCACCTACAGCCAACCAGCTTCTTTTTGTTGGGCTTGTCAACTTCATCCCATGTATCATTCTTAACCATTGATGCTATCTCTTCCAGCATAGCTTGAACCCAAACATCATCCAAACAAGCCTCTTCATAGCTCTTTGGAATCCTATGTTGGTCAATATTGGCGAGGAAAACTTGGTGTTCTTGTGGAAACTGATCCATAGCACAATGATTCTGAATTGGATGAGCCACTGCCTGATTATCGTAATATACTCTTGTGTTCTTCCAATTCTCAGGAGGGAATCTCATCCTTGTACTTCTTCTCAATGGAGGTACAATTTCTTCTTCAGGATCTGATGCCTCAGATTCCTCAACAGCTTCAGTTTCAGCTGATTCTGGATCAATCTCAACATTGGGTGATTCGTCATCTCCAACATTACCCTCTGGTTCACCCACATGTTCCACTTCAGTAGCACCACTGTTCTCACCTTCATCTACCACAACATCATCATGATCATTATGTTCATTTTCATTACCAACACCTGGAGCTACCCCTTCAAGAATAACCCTTAATATAGATGCATTTTCCACATATGAGGTTAAATCTGTTAAGCTATCCCAACTCTTTGTACCAAAATATCCCTTATCTTCAATAAATTTAACCTCTCTTGATATATGCACCCGCCTGATGGTTGGATTGTAACACTTGTACCCCTTTTATGTAGAGGAATACCCAATGAACGTACACTTGATGCTCTTTGGCTTTAACTTGTGCCTATGAGTTTTTGGAACAAAAAACGTAGCAGACACACCCAAACACACGCAAATGATCAAGAGAAGGTTTAACTTTGTTTAATACCTCAAATGGAGAAATGTTTCCAAGATGAGCTGCTGGTAGCCGATTTATTAGATAGCAGGCTGTCATCACAGCATCACCCCAATACTCCTTAGGTACACTTCTCTCAAACAACATTGCCCTAGATACCTCTATTAAATGCCTGTTCTTGCGTTCAGCCACTCCATTTTGCTGTGGAGTATATGCACAAGAAGTCTGATGCACGATTCCCTATTCCTCCACAAACCTCTTAAAATCATTACCCATGTATACTCCACCATTATCACTCCTCAGAACTTTGATCTTAACCCCAAACTGAGTAATGACATAATTGTAGAAATTGGAGAACGCCTTGAGAACCTGGCTCTTAGAACTCATAAGTGTAACCCATGTGTATTTAGACTTCTCATCAATAAAGGAAACAAAATACTTATATTGATCACGAGTTGCACAAGGAGCTGTCCATACATCAGAATGTACAAGATCAAAACACGTATCATACAACGTACTCGATTCTGGAAAAACAGTTCTGCAATGTTTCCCTAGAATGCACGCTTCACAGTCCTTATGATCTTGTGCTTTCTGATTAGGCAGAGCAAGCTGGAGAGCTTTAAGATGAGGATGACCCAATCTCTCATGCCAAAAAGTGCTTAGTGCTGACTTACCAACAGGCTTATCCACAGTAGGTTGCTTTTCATCCAAAACATAGAGACCACCCTTGGAGCAACCTTCCCCGATGGTCTGCCCGGATTTAATGTCCTGAAACTTTACATCATCAGGACTAAAAACAACCACACAATCAAGGTCCTTTGTTGCTTTCTGAACAGACAATAAATTGTTAGAAAAATCTGGCAAATATAGAGCTTTCAGCTTCCATTTAAATAACTTTAAATTCCCAATTCCTCTAATCTCAACATCTTGTCCATTAGCAATTGTAACCTTTCCACCATGTGGCTCAACATTAGACAATAATTCCCTATCACTAATCATGTGATGAGAAGCACCAGAATCCACTATAACCTATTTGTGAGTTCTAGAGGTGAAGAACCCCTTACCAGATTCTGCAAGCTTGGTGATGCTCTTGATTAGAGCATCTACGTCTGACCTTCTGACCACATCATCTACGTTGGATGTAGCTACACCAGCCACTCCCCTTGACGTCTGACCCGCCACTTTGAAGTTCTTGGGCTTTAGATGCGGATAGAGAGTCCAACATTTATCCTTGGTGATGAGGACATCAGTACAAGCTCAGCTGGATCAAAGGAAGAAGCTGTACACATAGCAACCATGGAACAAGCACCAAGAACAAGAGCTGGAACAAGGCGTGTGAGAGAGGAATTTAACAAGTCCATGAACAGCCTCATCATTAATGGAGTGCAAGAAGACGTGCAAGAATTACACAAGAGTCATACGACACCTTTCTTGTCGGTTCTTCAAGGAAACAAGGAATTTGCTATTTTTACTATCACCAAGCAAATTCAAGAGGCCCAAAGAAATCACTAAATGGGTATGTGCTCCATTTGTGCTCTTTTTCCCTTCACCAATTTTTGTCCCAATGGGTTTTGTTGGTAAGGTTTTTAACGAGGCAAATGGATCGCATTATCATCGGCCCATTTAGTTGATTTTCCGCAAGCCCAACAACACATTTCGGCCAAGGAGTTCAAGAGACAGTTTCGAATTTTCAAACTCTGATTTTAATGTTGTCTCTTTCTCTCTCCTTCATGCAGACTATCACTTGTCTTTTAATTATTTTGTGTTAGACCATTTTTCAGATTCAGTCTGATTTTTAGAAAAGAAACTTGAGAGTTTTCTCTTTGATATTTTTGGGAGGAAATATTTTGTCTTCTAAACTTCTTGTGTGTGAATCCTTGAAGCTTAGAGTGTATTAGACTTATCATAGATCCTTTCACAGATCTGTGTGGCGTCTCTCAATCCACTATCACGTCCGTTCATCCCTTTGAATCTGTTGAGAGTGACCTTAGTCCAGCAACAGCTTCACCATCGAACCACTTCACCATCCATTCAATCGGAACTGTTGAGAGTGACCTTAGTCCAGCAGCAATTCCTCCATCAATCTATCATTTAGGATCCGATTCATTTGGGTTCCTATATCATCTGGTATCAGAGCTTAATGCTCCTAATCAGGTTTATTTATTCCTTTTTACTTCAGTTTAATTTGTTTTGTGTGTGTCTGTTCATCTCCTTAATTTCGGATGTTAAGCTGTTTTCGTCTGCAATATTGTCTGAAGTTTCATAAATAATTGGCGTGTGATAAAATCGTGAGACCAGTTGCATCTGAACTTAGAACGAGTCTAATATTTGTTAAAATTTGTTTCGGAATTTTTGGATGTGTTTTGATATTTTTTCGAGATTAATTTCTGAGTACAGTCGCTGTTAGGATTAACAGATTCTTCATCAAAGTTGCGATTGTGTTTATTGTGTCTTTCAGTTTCCCTTTGCATTTGATCTATTTTGTTTGAGTTGAGAGACAGGAAAAACTCGAGACATGGGAGATCAGGGAGCTAATGATTTGGCTCAAGCTCTTGCTGCTATTCAAACTCAGCTACAGACCCTAGGAGAGCGATAACTTCGAATTGAGCAACCGCCACCACCAGCACGAAGAGCTCATCTCAGAAATATCCACCCACGCCGAGTAAATCTAGAAGATGTTGATGAGTTTGCCTCGGAAGAAGAACCACCAGACCCTGAACCAAGGCAGAGAAGGCAACCGTGCCGTGACAGAGAAGGGCGAAGTAGATGCACGACACAGAAATAATGACATCAAGCTCACTGCACCCACTTTTGCTGGAAAAGTTAATCCTGATGCTTATCTTGACTGGGAAAGGCGTATGGAGTATATCTTTGAACATTACAATTATTCTGATCAAAGAAAGGTGTCTCTAGCTGCAGCTCAACTTAGTGAAAATGCCTTAGCATGGTGGGACAGAGACGTGTCCGAGAGAAGAAGGCATAGACATGGACAAATTACTACTTGGGCAGATATGAGATTTGCTATGAGGAAGAGATACGTCCCTGCATACTACTATAGAGAGCTGCAAAAGAAATTCAGAAAGCTTACTCAAGGATCCAGATCCGTAGAAGAATATTTTGAAGAGTTTGAAACACTTCGAAACAGATTGGAGAGTGAAGATTCTGATGAAACTCTAATGGCACAGTTCATTGATGGTCTTCATGATCGTATTGCTAGAAAGGTGGAGAGACAGACTTACCATGATTTAAACGAGCTGCTGTACTTAGCTACTCAGGCTGAGCAACACATTAAAAGGAAAACGATGTCAACAAGCCGTAGCAAACCTGTTTGGAACCAGCAACCGCAAAAAGTTTTAGACAAAGGAAAGAATGTTGAAGCGGATTCTAGATTCAAAAAGTCTGCACCAGAACCGTCTAAATTCAATAAACCGGAACAAGGTAATACTCAAACTCAACGAACTAGAGATATAACTTGTTCCAAATGTCAGGGAAAAGGACATTACACAAGGGACTGCCCAAATCAGAGAGTTATGATTCTCAAAGCAAATGGAGAGTATGAATCTCAAGACGAGGCAGAATACGAGCAAGAAGAGTCTGAAGAAGACATTGTGGATTATGCTGACACCGGAGAGTTGTTAGTTACGAGAAGAGTACTCAGCGCTCTTTTTGAACCCGAAACTATTCAAAGAGAGAATATTTTTCATTCTCGCTGCACAATTAACTCCAAGGTATGTAGCTTAATTATTGACGGAGGTTCTTGTACTAACGTGGCCAGCAAATATTTAGTTGATAAGTTAGGAATTCCAAAGGCCAAGCACCCTCGACCTTATCGACTCAAATGGCTGAATGATGACACCGAGCTTAAAATTTCCGAGCAAGTTACAATTCCATTCAGTATTGGTAAGTATGCGGATCAAGTTTTGTGTGACGTAGTGCCTATGCAAGCTGGACATTTGCTGTTAGGACGTCCGTGGCAATTTGATAAAGAAGCATTACACAATGGGCGGACCAATCATTATACCTTCTCGCAGAACAACAAGAAGCATAGTCTGGCGCCATTGACACCTCAAGAAACATTTGAAATGCAACAAACCATGTCCAAAGGAAGAAAGCTAAGTAAAACCAATCTTTATATCACACCTAATACTGTTTTGAAATCTCTTGAATTAAAAGAAGAGGTGCTCCTAATGATCTTCAAGGAAGGTTTGTTTTCAGGTCAAGAAGAACAAGAATTACCACCAGCTGTTCTAGAGCTACTTAACAGATTTTCTAATGTATTTCCTGAAGAAATTCCGCCAGGGCTGCCACCAACAAGAGGAATCGAACATCAAATTGACCTAGTCCCTGCAGCCCCATTGCCAAACAGAGCGGCCTATAGGGTTAATCCGGCAGAAGCAAAGGAGTTGGAAAAACAAGTTCAAGACTTGATGTCTAAAGGCTATATCCGAGAGAGTCTAAGTCCATGTGCTGTTCCTGTGCTTCTAGTGCCAAAAAAAGATGGAACTTGGAGGATGTGCGTTGATTGTAGAGCCATCAACAACATCACCGTCAAATATCGACATCCCATCCCGAGGCTCGATGATATGCTAGATGAGCTTCATGGAGCAACTATTTTCTAAAAAATCGATTTAAGAAGCGGATATCATCAAGTGAGGATGAAGGAAGGAGATGAATGGAAAACGGCGTTTAAAACCAAGAGAGGTTTGTACGAGTGGCTGGTTATGCCATTTGGACTCACTAATGCGCCAAGTACATTCATGGACTCATGAACCATGTCTTACGGGCATACATCTGTAAGTTCATAGTAGTTTATTTCGACGACATTTTGATTTATAGCTCTAACCTTGCAGATCACTTGAATCATCTCGAACAGGTCCTTGAAACACTAAAGGCTGAAAACCTCTATGCAAATCTAAAGAAATGCACATTTTGCACTGATCAAGTTGTCTTTTTAGGATTTGTTGTGAGTTCACAGGGTTTAAAGGTCGATGAAGAGAAGATCAAGGCAATACAAGACTGGCCGACTCCAACTACTATCGGACATGTGAGGAGCTTCCATGGTCTGGCTAGTTTCTATCGGAGATTTGTAAAAGATTTTAGTACCATTGCTGCACCCCTAACCTCGGTGATCAAAAAGAATGTGGAGTTCAAATGGGGACCAGCACAAGATGAGGCATTCGCCAAGCTTAAAGACAGCCTCACACATGCACCTGTTTTGGTACTTCCTAACTTTGACAAAACTTTTGAGATTGAATGTGATGCTTCTGGTACAGGCATAGGAGCTGTTCTTACTCAATGAGGCAAACCAGTAGCATATTTCAGTGAAAAACTCAGTGGAGCGTCTCTTAATTATCCCATCTACGATAAGGAGCTCTATGCTTTGGTAAGATCTCTTGAAACTTGGCAATATTACTTATTGTCCAAAGAGTTTGTTATTCACACAGATCACGAAACGCTCAAACATCTAAGAGGCTAAACTACACTAAAGAAGAGACATGCTAAGTGGCTCGAGTTTGTAGAAACTTTTCCTTACGTGATAAAGTATAAGAAAGGGAAGGAGAACATTGTAGCTGATGCACTATCAAGGAGACACGCCCTAATCAGTACAATGGAGGCTAAGATTATGGGATTTGAACATGTCAAGAGCTCATACGAAACTGATCCAGATTTTCAAGAAATTTTCCAAGAAACAAGCAAGGCTGCTCGCGGATCATTTTATCAACATAATGGGTTTTTGTTCAAAGATAAAAAAGGTTGTGCATTCCTCAAGGGTCAATGAGAGAGCTGCTGGTTGGAGAAGCTCACGGAGGAGGCCTCATGGGACATTTTGGACGAGACAAGACTTTGAGTGTTTTAATGGAGCATTTCTATTGGCCGCATATGAAAAGAGATGTGGAGAGATTCTGGGCCAAGTGCATCACTTGCCTAAAGGCAAAATCCAGGTCACATCCTCATGGTTTATATATGCCTTTGCCTATTCCTAACCTGCCTTGGGTAGACATTTCTATGGATTTTGTTTTAGGTCTACCAAAAATCAACCACAAGGATTCCATCTTTGTAGTTGTAGACAGGTTCTCAAAAATGGCTCATTTTATTCCATGCAACAAGACAAATGACGCTACTCAAACTGCTGATCTCTTTTTCAAAAGAAGTAGTCTTACATGGAGTGCCGAGGACCATTGTATCCGATCGCGACACTAAGTTCCTAAGCCATTTCTGGAAAGCGTTGAGGGGAAAGTTGGGAACCAAGCTGCTTTTCTCAACCACTTGTCACCCCCCAAACAGATGGCCAAACTGAGGTAGTAAATCGTACTCTATCTACTTTGCTTTGAGAGCTGACGGTTGGTAAGAATTCTACGTAAATTGGTTATCATGCTTACCTTTCATTGAATTTGCTTATAATCATGCTAAGCATTCTGGTACTAAATTTTCTCCTTTTGAGATTGTTTATGGATTTAATCCAGAAACTCCAATTGATCTAATATCCCTGCCCCGAGCTGTTTATTCTAATGAAGGAGAAGCCAGAGCAGATTTTGTGAAGAAGCTTCATCAAAAGGTCACAAAAAATCTGGAAGAGAAGACCGAGAAATACAAACAACATGCTGATAAGCACCGAAAGGAGGTCACATTCAAACCAGGAGATTGGGTTTGGTTGCATATGAGGCATGAGAGATTTCCAGAGAAAAGAAAATCCAAGCTCGCACCAAGAGGCGATGGCCCATTTCAAGTGCTAGAAAAGATCAACGATAATGCTTACAAGCTTGATCTACCGGGTGAGTTCACTATTTCTCATACCTTCAATGTTACTGATTTAGCTCCTTTCCATGCAGATTTACCTGTTCTGAGGTCATAACCTTTGCAAGAGGGAGGAGATGATGAGGACATCAATACAAGCTCAGCTGGATCAAAGGAAGAAGCTGTACACATAGCAACCATGGAACAAGCACCAAGAACAAGAGCTGGAACAAGGCGTGTGAGAGAGGAATTTATCAAGTCCATGAACAGCCTCATCATTAATGGAGTGCAAGAAGACGTGCAAGAATTACACATGAGTCATACGACACCTTTCTTGCCAGTTCTTCAAGGAAACAAGGAATTTGCTATTTTTACTATCACCAAGCAAATTCAAGAGGCCCAAAGAAATCACTAAATGGGTATGTGCTCCATTTGTGCTCTTTTTCCCTTCACCAATTTTTGTCCCAATGGGTTTTGTTGGTAAGGTTTTTAACGAGGCAAATGGATCGCATTATCATCGGCCCATTTAGTTGATTTTCCGCAAGCCCAACAACACATTTCGGCCAAGGAGTTCAAGAGACAGTTTCGAATTTTCAAACTCTAATTTTAATGTTGTCTCTTTCTCTCTCCTTCATGCAGACTATCACTTGTCTTTTAATTATTTTATGTTGGACCATTTTTCAGATTCAGTCTGATTTTTAGAAAAGAAACTGGAGAGTTTTCTCTTTGATATTTCTGGGAAGGAAATATTTTCTCTTATAAACTTCTTGTGTGTGAATCCTTGAAGCTTAGAGTGTATTAGACTTATCATAGATCCTTTCACAGATCTGTGTGGTGTCTCTCAATCCACTATCACGTCCGTTCATCCCTTTGAATCTGTTGAGAGTGACCTTAGTCCAGCAACAGCTTCACCATCAAACCACTTCACCATCCATTCAATCGGAACTGTTGAGACTGACCTTAGTCCAGCAGCAATTCCTCCATCAATCTATCATTTAGGATCCGATTCATTTGGGTTCCTATATCACTTGGTGTGTCCTTTCATCTTACAGTGATCACACAAAAAGTTCTTCTTGTCAGACATCAATCTGACATCCTTTGCTTTGCTCACATGAGCAACTTCACTTGTCCCTTTAAAGAGACCCCTGGAGCCTTCCTCCTTTTGAATCATCATGCACACTTGGTTGAGAGTAGGCAGCTTATCAAACCTCAGAATGTGCTGAACCAGTCCAAAGTAGGACTCATCAAGAGTGAGGAGCAAACCAAACACTTGATCTTGCTCTCTCCTCTCCACCATCTCCTTGATATCAATAGTAGGGGGCCTAAGCACGTCAAGCTCTGCCCACAGTCCCCTAAACTCACCAAAGAGATCCTTGAAATCCTTCCCCCCTTGTTGAAGATTGCTGAGAGCCTTCTTGATCTCATAAATCCTACTGAGGTTGGATTCATTTCCATACACTCCCAAGAGTGTATCCCATAACTCCTTTGCAGTCTCTACATAAGAATAAGATGCTAGGATGGTCGGCTCTAAGGAGCTCTGAAGAACAGTCAATACCAACTGATCTTCTTGGATCCACTTGGAATCCTCTTTGCTAGAGCTTATTTGGGCTGGAGACTCTAGCTCTCCCTCTGTAGCTACAGCGCCAGTCCCTTCAACTCCCCCTGAAGTGGTGCCAGCTTCTGTTTGACTCAGAGGAATCTCCTCAGATGTAAGACACTGGATCCATAATCCACGGCTTCTGAGTGTTGTCTTTGTGGTTCTGGACCACAAGAGATAGTTGTCCCCTTTAAGAACAACAGGTAAGGTGAAGAACTTGAGATTATCCATCACAAAGGCTTGATACAATGAAAGATTGAGAAAAACGTGGTCTTTAGGAGCTTATTGCTCTGATACCATGTAGAAATACAAAGATCTGTTGCTTGAGATTTTGGAGAATTTTGGAGAATTATGAACAGTACCCACGAAAATGAAGAAGAAGAAAGTGAGAGATATTTTTTCTTCTTATCTCATCTCATTAATTTCGTGTATGGATCCTTTACAATCATATATCCACTCTAAGCAACCTAAACAAGTGGCTAAAATTAATTAACATGTGGGAAAAATGACAGCCACAAAATATAAAGTCAAACAGACCTCACTTCTTCTAAGACCAATTCAATCTTGACTTCAATAATTCCCATATGGTCTTCACTTCAATAATCAGTCCTCACTTCAACATTATCAGGTGCTTTGGGAGCTTTGGGAGCATGGATGAGCTTTGAGCAAAAGACTTGGATCATGGAGAGGCTTGCTGGCCATGAAGAGATGATGGACAAATGACTCGGCAAGACTTCACTCGACTAGGCAACTCGATCAGATCGGTCGAGTGGAATCATTCTTTCCCTTAAAACTCAGAATTTGTATTTATTCTTGTTTTGTCATTTAGTATAAAAGCTCCTGATTAGGTTAATGTCGGGGGAGAGTAGTTTTAATAGTGTAAACCTAGTTGAGATCTGTTTCACTTTCTTGTTCTTCATATGTTCTACATTGTTCTCAGATTTTCAGATGTTGTAACTCTCCTAACTTTTTATTAAATCAGTATTTGCACTTTATTTCTTCATCAAAGTTGTTCATCGGCTCATTATCTATCTGATATGCCGATTTCAGAGTTTTCTGGGTTTGAACCTTTGATGATGATTTATTTGTGTGAGTAGTTTTATTAGGGTTTTTAGGGATGGATTACGTCAGTTTGCTCTATATTGTTATGGGTTTCTTTGATTGCTCATCAATTCATTTTTATTCCCTCTAGGGTGAGTGATTTTAATGTTTATTCTTTTCTGGCCAAGAAGAACATGATTTCAGATGATTTCCACAACAAAACTAGGATGAAATCATCATATCTGCTTTTTCCAGGGATCTAGATACAATAACATGAGACCTAAGTATATAATATAGATTTACATCATATATTAGGCTCTCATTTGTTCAGAATCTTAATTGGCATTAACAGACTGATTCTTTATGCCTGCTCCTTTCACGAATCTCTAACAAAACCGGGTATGATTTAGTGTTGGATCTTGAGGCTCTCTGTCACGATAGTAGATTGAGGTGGATGTGATGTCTGTTGTCAAGGGAAATTCCCTATGGATGAGTTTTTATAGTTACCTATGATGATATAGAGCATTTATGAACAAGTGAATCTGTCCCTAAAGTCCCTCTAGTTTTCCCTATAGTCTTAATCGTCATTTTAATCATTTAATTTCATATTCCGACTCTTTAGAATTTCCACTCGACCAACCTACTCGATCAGTTTGGTCGAGTCGTTAGTTTATTTCTGTTTGTTCGTGTTTTAAGTAGATGATTTGCTAAAGTGTGATAGACTTTAATATCACGAATGAGTCAACTGATCGAGTACACCAACGATTGAATATCACGATCAATAAGAGCACACGAGACTCCAATTAACTATACACAGAGGTGCAGAATAGTTACACTAGCTGCAGATGATGATTTTGAGATCAAGAGTAGCCTCATTTCTATGATCAAGGACAACAAGTTCCATGGTTGGCCCATAGAAGATCCTTTAGAGCATCTGGATGTGTTTAAACAACTCTGTAGCCTCTCCAAAATACATGGTATCATCGAAGATGGATACAAATTGAGACTGTTTCCTTTCTCTTTAGGAGAAAAAGCCAGCCTCAGGGAGTATAATCTTACACATGTATCCATCACAACTTGGGACTCATGCAAGAAGGCGTTTCTCACCAAATTATTTTCCAACACAAGAACAGCAAAATTTCGACATGAAATATCAACCTTTTACCAGAAGCAAGGTGAGACATTATCTGATGCTTGGGAGAGATTCAAAAGCTACACCATCAAATGTCCTCACCATGATTTCTCCAAAGAATCCTTTCTCTGCACACTATACAGAGGTGTCATGCCTACAATCAAGATGTTTCTCGATACTACTAGCAAAGGAAACTTTCTTAGCACTAATGTGGAAGATAAATGGGAATTGGTGGAGAATCTAGCTAAATCAGATAGTAATTACAATGAGGAACATGAGAGAAACTTATACATCTGATGACAACACCAGAGCAGAGATTCAAAGTTTTCATCAGAAGTTTGATATGATGATCCTCTCAACCAAGAAACATCAGGAACAAGCTGCACCAGATCTAGACATCAAATTCTTATAACAAAAACTCATCTGTACTCACACTCTTAATATGAGAGATCAGACTCTTGATATTAAACAACAGATCACCAACCTTTGCACCAGAGTTCACTCTCTTGAGAATTGCCAAATATCTACTACAAATCACCAACAACATTCTCATAGCAAATCACCACCTCCACCAATAGAGAAAGCTCATGCTATCACACTGAGGAGCGGTACTTAGCTACAACTACAAGAACTAGTTCTAATCACTGTGTACAGTGATATTCAGGATGGGGAGGATTTCTATCAAGAAGAGTTACACAATGATAAAGCTGCACCAGAGACATCACTCAACCAAGCTACTCCAGCAACTGGTCGAGTAGCTCCTATTTCCAAAAAGAGTCCTGTGAAGTTTAAGGAAAATGAGAAACCCTATGAATCACCTTCTTATGTGGCTCCACTACTATTTCTAGGAAAAAACAAGAAGCAGCAAGTAGCTAAGTATAAGGCACTCTTTGAGAAACATCTAAAAGATGTAGAGCTTCAGATATCCGTTTTGGATGCTTTTATGCTTATTCCCCCAGCTCAGAAGTTTTTGAAAGACTTAGTTATGGTAAAGACTAAAGAGGTTTAAGGCGTGGTACTGCTCACATATGAATGAAGTGCTATCATTCAGAAGAAAATAGTATTCAGAGAAAAACTCCAAGACCCAGGCTCTTTCACTCTGCCTTGCTCCATAGGTCCTCTCATCTTCAAAAGCTGTCTATGCGATTTAGGAACCTCAGTGAGCCTCATGCCACTTTCTGTTGCAAGAAGACTAGGATTTACAAAATTCCCTCTCAACAAGATCTCTTTGATCTTAGCAGACAGGTCTGTTAGACAACTCCATGGCCTCCTGGAAGACCTACCAGTCAGAATAGGACATATAGAAGTTCCCACTGATTTTGTAGTTCTGGAAATAGATGGAGAACCCAAAGACCTTTTGATTTTGGGAAGATCATTCTTAGCAACTACTTGAGCTTTAATTGATGTGAAGAACGACATGATTGATCTGAAGCTAGGAAAAGATGTTATGATGAAATTTGACATCAACAACTCAATGAAAAAGCCCACAGTAGGAGGACAAATATTCAGGGTTAGAGATATGGATGAATTGAAAGAAGATCTATTTGGAGAGTTAGTTGAATATGATCACCTAAAAACAACTTTGACCAAAAGTAATAAAGAAGAATATATACATTATGGGCAATTATTGGAAGATGATGATGTTTTTAAGAGTCTGCCAAAATCAGAAGAGATTTCAGCATTTGAAGATGTCACTCATCCTAGCCACTCGAGCTCTGGGTCAAGTTCTCCTGAGACAAAAAAACCTCTACGACACTCGATTGAAGGAAACAAGCAGCAGTTTGAGTCCATCAAAGGTGAATCTTATGAGTAGTTTGAACATAAGGCACCAAATATGGAGTTCCGGCTTGACTTAGTGTGGAGTTATTTTTCCAAAAATTATATGGTTTTCGGTCATGAGTTTAGCTTGTGCTTGTTAAGCTTGTGGTGGATAGAGAACCATGGATTGGTGTTTAATTAGTTATTACTAAGTTGTGGTACAGCTTTTCTTGGTGTGAAATGCTGTAGGATATTGGAAATAATAATTGTCGATATTGATTTCCTGTTGAATATGGTTATTTGATTAGCCTTGTAAGTTCAGTATAATCTGTTGTTTGAGATGAAAAATCTCACTCAGCATTTGGTTTTTTTCTAAATGTTGACCTAGCACTTTTGTGGTTGTAGGTACAGATAAGTCGTGATCGTGGAATCGAGGAGGTGAAGAGGGGATGCCTAGGACCTTTACTTTTGTGGTTTTTGTAAATCGTCAAAGTGAACCTGTGGGTTGTATTATGTTAACGTTAAATGGTTTATGTTTAATATTAACGTATGGGCGTTAATTATGATGTTTTCCATTTTATTGTGGTGTGGTTTTAAACGTTAATGTATGGGCGTTAGCGTTGTTTTAGCCACGTGTTAAAAAAAATTTTTTATTTAAGTGTGGTCGTGTCAAACTATACTCCGTGCAAATCTATATATGAATTATTGAAAAAATTGAATTTGATACCTGAACTTACAAAATTGAGCCAATATACACATTTTGCGTAACACTGTTAACTCTCGATGACATGTAATCCACGTAATTAACGACAAAAATGCATTGTTCTAATACCAACCCTCGAACCTAGGACATTTGACTCTCAACTCCAACACTTAGTACCAGTTTCGCTACGAAAATTATTGTTATTATTGCCAATACATATATATATATATATACTGTAGCTAAAAAAATTGTTTCATCACAGTAATAAGAAATATTCAGATCGAAGATGTGTTTGTATTGATGATGAATCATGATTTTAAGGGTTTTATACATTTGATTTCATATGTTTTTAATGTCTTTATTGAGTCTAGGATTAGAATTCGTGTCTTTTTTGTCCTTTTCAGTGTCTTAACAGGTTTATACTTCATCGGAGCAAAATAGATGAAATGGAGCAGCTTTGGACGTTTATACACTTCAAAGAATTCATGAAGATGCTCTGCGATCGACCGATCCTGAAGAGGATCGACAGATTGATGAATTAATGAAGTGGTGCGTTTTGAAGAAGGAGATCGACTGATCCACGAGGATCGATCGATCCCGATCGCGAATATTCTCCAAATCAAACATTTACTCTAATTTTTTCTACCAATTTCTTTGGTTTCTTTTCAGTTTTTAGATCTGTATTCTTTTCCTTTGAATATTGGATCTTGTTCTTATTTCTACTCTTTCTATGCAATCAGTACTTTCTTCCACTATGATTTCTCTGTCCTTTGCCATGGTTGAGTAGATCTGTTTGTTGGGAGAAGGGATCTATTCAAGAGGATTTTAATGGTTACATAGGATGTTGTTATAGATTAGGGTTATGATTATTAGATCTGTATTTCTATGTTAATATTCGCATACGAAAGGTGGTTTATTTGTTTACTGTGTTATGAGTTCTAGTTCTATTTCATTGAACTGCTAATCCGGTTAGATATCTTTTTAATTATTAAATCCCTGAGATTTCCCCGATCCCAACTCTTTGTTTTTATTAATTTAAATCTTATTTTATTTTCAGATTTTTTGTGACACTTTATATTCTTCATTCTAGCTCTGTTTAGATATGTGGATCTACAGCACACTCTATTCCATGTGGATTCGATCCCAACACTATACTACCGCACACTTTACCGTGCACTTGCAGTGTTGATTGTTTGGGTTAAAACCTGACTCACATCAATTGATCCGATTTTCACTAGGTTTGTATTGATTCGATTTTCAGATCGGAGATGTGTTTCGTTTGGGTTTGGATGACGGAGAAATCCAAAATTGAATCACATAAATAAAAAAATTGGCTCTTAATTTTGACTAATGGTTTGTCATTTATTGCTCGAGTTCAATTGTTTGATACCTGAACTGCTAACTTGTCATTATGCTCTTGATTATCCATTAATTGGTTTTGATTTTATCTCCTCATCTATGTTTATTAGTTCAGTAGTATCTTAATTAGTTCTGATGATATTGATCGTAGAACGCAATTAACTAGGAGAATCACACAACGAGATAAAGAAGATGGATCTCGATCTCACAGATCTAGTAACGGAGAATGCTAGAAAAAAATAGACCGATCGGTATATATATATAAATCGGATATTGGTTGATCTAAATGGTTAACCAGGATAAAATCTGGTGTGTTAATTTATTATCGATAAGCTATTGTATATATATTTGTATGTTGACGAAAATAACAAAAATTGTCATAGCATAACTGGTATTGACTAATGAGTGACAGGCTTGAGTTTTAAAGATCACGGGTTCAAGTGTTAGATTCAGCACAATTTTTTTTATCTTTAATTACATGGATGCCACATCATCGTCACATCATCGAAAGTTAAAGCAAAGTTAACAGGGTTACACAAAATATATATATTCGCTCAATTTTATAAGTTTAGGTATCGAATTTAAAAAATTTAATAGTTCATGTATAAATTCGCACGAAGATATAGTTCATGTATAAAATTAACACATCGGATAACTTCAGGCATGAATTGGCTGATTTTTCGTGACCGGTAAGTCAAGTTAGAGTAATTATTTTGACATACAAGTTGTTTTCAGCTTAATTATGTTTGAATATTGCCAATCAAGATAAAACTTTTTCTGCAAGTGTGATTGAATATCACACATAGCGCTATAAAAGTAGAGATCATATATATTTACTCTCACTTCCGCTAAACTTATCCAATTAAGATAATAATAAAAAGATATTTTATTTTCTCTTTCTACTCAGTTACGCTAAAAGTAGAATAAACGTGTCTTTTATTTAGCATGGGAGTAAAACTTATTACTCCACTTTTTTCCTCTTCTTCTTTTTACTCTAGTTAGTGTTCAAAATTATTTCTTCCTTCTACTCTGATTATTTTTCTGCCCAATTACTCCAATATTCCCAATCAGACCTACATATTTATGCTGGAGTAGTAATTATTTCTTCCTTCTACTCTGTCTTTTTATGTATATACCGTTTGTACACCACATTTGTACACTGTATTTATACACAACTTGTATACCATATTTGTAACGTCCGTGTTCCAAAAATTAATTAATTTAATTGATTTTGGAAGTTCTTTCTAGTTTATGAACATTAGACAAGTTTCGAAAAATTAATTATGGGGTGAAATAATTAATTTAGATTTGTTCTGGGGGTGTCATAAATCGAATAGAAAATTGTGGGTTTTTTTCTCAGAAGGAAGTCAAAATCATTTTGACTTCTCTTCTTCTTCTTCTTCCTCCTTTGTTACGCCATTTGTGGCAAAGGAAGAGTGAGCTTGAGAGAAAAGAAGAGAGAATAAGAGAGAGAGGCTTGGAAAGCTTGGTGAAGCTTGGATCTTGTGAGATCAAAGGGTGTGGAGCTTTGAGAAGCTTGGGAAAAAGGAAAGATTGGAATGAGGCTAGTTGGCGTGAGCTTTGGAGGAAGAAAAGAAATCTTTCTTGAGCTTGGGGAGTCCATCTAAGCATATATCCATCCATTCTAAGGTGAATTGTGACCAAAGGTTAACATTAAGCATATGTAGGGGCTTGTGGGGTTGTGCTAAGCTTTATGGGTGTTCCTAAGTTGCTTAGAAACTTTGTGGTCATTTGTGGAGCTTTAGCTAGAGTTTGCTAAACTTCTGGTGGTTAAAAAACCATGGATTTGTGCTTGTTGTGCCTTGTTAAGCTTTGATTATGAGTTCTTATGCTTGCTTGGTGATTGTGTGTGTTGTGGTTTCTTGGTGATTTCATGGCTTGTTGGGAGTGTTTTTCTAGTTGTTTGGTGTGGTATTGCCTTGCTTGGTATCTGTATTGGTTGTGCTTTAAAGGTTTGGCCTTAGGATTGTGCCTAGGCTAAGTTGAGAAGTTGGAAAATTGGACCGGCTACTGACCAGGTGTGGTCGATAGGGCGAGGTCGATAGCAGCTATCGACTAGGGCAGGTCGATAAAGCGAGATCGATAAATCTTGTTGGACGTTTTTCCTAGTGCTTATTGGTCAGGTGTGGTCGATAGAGCGAGGTCGATAGGGTGTATCGACTAGATGTGATCGATAGGTAAGTCGATGAGTTTCTTCAGATGGTTTTTAGGATGGCTATCGACCAGATGTGGTCGATAGGGTGTGGTCGATAAAAGGTATCGATGGTGTTGGTCGATAGGTTGTGGTCGATTGACCTTGTTATTCTGTGACTTGTGTTTTTAGCATATCTTGATGTTGTGAATGGCTAGGTGGTTAGTCATGGATTTGTTTGATTAGCTTTGCATGAGGTTACGTGTTAGCTGTTTATTTCAAGTAATACGTGGTGTTATTATTTCGTGTTGGTGTGGTTGTTTGATTTGTGTGGGTTTTCATATAACATGTTGTTAGGAGGATCAATCTCACTCAGCGTTTGGTTTAGCAAATGTTGATACATCACTTTTGTCGATGCAGGTAAAGATAAAGCGTGATCGTGGAATCGATAAAATGTTCAAAGACACAAAGAACTTCATTGCTCAATGTGATGCTTGCCAGAGAATAGGTAATATAAGTAGAAGAAATGAGATGCCTTAGAATCCCATTCAAGAAGTGGAGGTTTTTGACTGCTGGGGAATAGATTTCATCGGCCCTTTCAATCCACCATCTCATGGAAACAGCTAGGTCTTACTGGCAGTTGATTATGTCTCTAAATGGGTGGAAGCCATAGCACTCGACCATGCGACTCAGGCAGACTGGTCGAGTCAACGTATACGAGGAAAAGCATGGAAGAAAGCACTGATTCCTTCTTCACAGGATATAACTAAGGTACCACCCGTATCTCATACCATTATGAATACCATTTCATAATTTTGTTTATCTTTGTTTTAATCTCTCAAACTTTCTCTTGAATTTTTATTTACACAAGGGACTGTGTAATTTAAGTTTGGGAGAGGGTCTGAGAGAAAAATTTGACATATTTATTCTATTCTTATTCAAATTTTGCATCATCTATGTGCATATAAAAACCATAAAAATTTGAAGATTTTCGAAAATTATTTCACTAAAACAGAGTGTCATGTAGTTTCATTTGCATTTTAGGATTGAGTCTAGTAGCATTTTATCCAGGATTGTGCATTTGCATAAGGGATAATAATGATTTAAACCTCATAAGTTTGCTGTTTCATTATATAGGTTCTGTCTCCTTGTTCCTAGTTGTTTAATGCATGCATTTGAGCTTGAAAATTAAGGCAGCACCATTCTTGGAATCTTTATTTAGCTTTCTTGTTTTGACTGAAGCTTGCGGTGATTTGTCAAGTAGTCCCTATTTGTAAGAACCTTAATCTGAATATTAATTATCATGTCTACTTGTTGCATTTGAAGTCATGGATACCATATACATACATACTTGTTGATCCAAGTAGCTGCTTCCATCTTTGGAGCAGTTCCCCAAAGAACCAAACCTTACATTCTTTCAAACCATGAATCAATTCAGAGTGTGAGGCTTATTTTCGGATTGAACTTAAGAGAAATCGGTGTTTGGTTGTGTTTGGGAGTGAAAATAAAAGAATAAAAGAACCAAATCGGTGTTTGGTTGTGTTTAATTAAATCAGTACTTGCACTTTATTTCTTCATCAAAGTTGTTCATTGGCTCATTATCTATCTGATCTGCCGATTTCAGAGTTTTATGGGTTTGAACCTTTGATGATGATTTATGGGTTTCTTTGATTGATCATCAATTCATTTTTATTCCCTCATGGGTGAGTGATTTTAACGCTTGTTCTTTTCTGGCAAATAAGAACATGATCTCAGATGATTTCCACAGCAAAAGTGTGATGAAATCATCAGATCTGCCTTTTTCAGGGATCTAGATACAATAGCATGAGACCTAAGTATAAAATATAGATTTACATCATATCTTAGGTTCTCATTTGTTATGAATCTTAATTGGCTTTAACAGACTTATTCTTTATGATTGATCCTTTCACGAATCTCTGACAAAACCGGGTATGATTTAGTGTTGGATCTTGAGGCTCTCTATCATGACAGTGGATTGAGCTGGATGTGATGTCTGTTGTCAAGGGAAATTCCTTATGGCTGAGTTTTTATAGTTACCCAAGATGATATAGAGTATTTACGAACCAGTGAATCTGTCCCTTAGGTCTCTATAGTCTTAATCGTCGTTTTAATCGTTTAATTTCATATTTTGACTCTTTAGAATTTCCAGTCGACCAACCTACTCGATAAGTTTGGTCGAGTCGTTAGTTTATTTCTGTTTGTTCGTGTTTTAAGTAGTTGATTTGCTAAAGTGTGACAGGCTTTAGTAGGTTTGATCTTTAGATTTCACTTTTTACTGCATTCACCTAGGTTTCTAGTAATCACAAAATCATTTCTATACTTGGCTTGAATTAATTGTCAATGAACACATCCTTTTTGCATAGTGCTATTCACCTAATGGATTGACTCATATCTATACTATGATTAATTTAAAAACTTCTATTATCTCTACTTGCTTGGTTTGATTGTTTTCATCCTTTGCACATAGGAAAAATACATGTTTCACCCTTTCAATAGAAAAAAGACTATGGTTCACCAAGTACAAACCTAGAAATATCTCCTTAGTTCTGGCTGATCGGTCAGTCAGGCTGCCTTATGTTCTAGTAGAGGATTTACTCTTCAGGATTGGGCATGTTGAGTGCCTACAAATTTTGTGGTCTTAGAGATGGAGCATTGATAGATGTTATGAATGGAAAGATTGACCTAAAGATGGGGAAGGATGTCATAATGAAGTTTGACATCGAGAAAGCGATGAAGAAACCCACAATTGGTGGAAAACTCTTCAGGATTGAAGAAGTGGATGAGTTAGCTGAGGGAATGCTAGAGGAACTTGTTGAGAAAGATCACCTCAAAACAACTTTGACCAAGAACATTGAGAATGGGTATCATCACAGCGAGGCATCAAGGTATGAGAAACGAATGGATTCACGAAAAGTTAGATACATTTGAGGACCTGGTTGGAGCAAGATCAGAAGCTATGGCAAAATTTGAGGGCAGTCCTGCAAGCACTCGACCAATCCATGCGACTGACAGCTCGAGCGTCTGAACTCAAGGTATCAAAGGTGGACCTCAAACCACCACCAAGCGGGCTAACGTACGCCTTTCTAGGACCTTACTCTACTTACTTTGTCATAGTGAATGATAAATTTGGGCCTGATGAAGAAAAATTGATGTTAACTGAATTAAAAAGGTTTAGAAAAGCAAAAGTATACTCAATATATGGCATTAAAGGAATTTCACCTAACCTATGCACTTATAGGATTTATCTAGAAAATGAAACCCAATCCAGCATTGAGCCTCAAAGAAGATTGAACCCAAACTTAAAAGAGGTAGTAAAAAAGAAAATCCTCAAACTTTTAGACGCTGGTATAATCTACCCCATTTCCGACAATACATGGGTGTCCCCTGTACATTGTGTCCCTAAGAAAAGGGGAATAATAGTCATAAAAATTATAAAGAAGAACTCATCCCCACTAGAACTATAACTGGTCATCGCATGTGCATTGACTACATGAAACTGAATGTAGCATCTAGGAAAGACAATTTCCGCTTACCAATTATAGATCAAATGTTGGGTATAATTGATTGTTTCAAACCACCCTTACTACTATTTCCTTGATGGGTATAGTGGATTGTTTCTGATCCCTATACATCCCAACGACCAAGAAGAACCACTTTTATATGTCCTTCGGGCGTTCGCGTATAGGAAAATGCCCTTTGGCCTCTGTAACGCACCAGCCACCTTCCAAAGATGTATGACATCTATATTCTCGGACTTGATCAAGGAAATGGTCGACGTGTTCATGGATGATTTCTCTGTCTATGGTTCCTCCTTCTCCTCTTGTTTGTCTAATTTATGCAAGGTTTTAGCTAGATGTGAAGAGACTAACCTAGTGCTGAACTGGGAGAAGTGCAACTTCATGGTTAGAGAGGGTATAGGTTTAGGACACAAGATCTCTGAAAAAGAGATAGAGGTGGACGAGGCCAAGATAGAAGTGATGATGCAGCTGCAGCCTCCCAAGATGGTCAGGGACATCAGAAGCTTCTTAGGACATGCTAGGTTTTATAGGTGCTTCATCAAGGATTTCTCTATGTTGGCCAGACCACTTACCAGACTCCTTTGCAAAGAGACAGAGTTCATTTTTGATTCTGAGTGCTTGAAAGCTTTCCATCTCATCAAGGAAGCCCTAGTATCTGCACCAATATTCCAGACCTTAAACTGGGATTATCCTTTCAAGATCATGTGTGATGCCTCAGAGTATGCAGTAGGAGCGGTTTTAGGACAGCGTGAGATTTAAAGGGATTAATGCGGAATAAAGGAAGAGATTTGATGAATAGTGGAGAGAATGAAGAGAGTAAAAAAAAAGAGGCGGCACAGCCTTCTTCTTCTAGCTAAAGGAGGCTAAAAACTTAGGTTCTTACAAACAAAAGGATGGCTCCTTCCTTTTACAGGAAAAGAGAAGGAAAACCTAAAAAATAGCAGCAAAGCAAAATAGATGACATCACATGACTAATAAAGGACATATCCTTTTATTTCTCAATACTCCCTTGAAACTCATTATTTTTGGTCGTTTTCAATTGATAGATAGTATAGAGGGTGAAATGTCGAACCTACTCTAGACCATGTCTGTAGCACTTAACATGTGGATTAAGCTAACAAGTCAAGCAATATATTTTAGGGGTTTTTCTTACTAACAACCTAAAATACAGAAATTTAAACTAGAGATGCAGAGTCTGTCACATTCTAACAAATTATGAACTAAACATGCGAAATCAAAGACTAATTATGAAACTTAAAGTAGCTCGAGTGGGTCACTCGATTGGTGCACTCAAGTGGGTCACTCGAGTGGTGCACTCGAGTGGATTAGTCGAGTGGTATAAGAACTCTAATGAAAGCAATAAAAAAGAGATCGAAAAATGACAACTAGTTCAAATAAAAGACAAAGGGATCTTGGGGATAGACTCATAGGATCATCTACACTCTCACGCCATGGATGCTAATTTACTAAACTCTGGGTGAATCCCTTGACGACGGATCTCACTTCCAATCCAACCCACTTCCGTGGTGAAGGGTCTCCACAAGTGACTAAGGATCGATCCGTCAAAGCCAAGAAAGACTCATAACAAGTGAGTAGTTGGGTCGTGACGTAAATCAACATCTGATGCACCAACTCTCACGCTATTGTGTCTTAAACCCTGGAAAAACTATATCTGATGGTTCAAGGCACTTTTGATGCTCATGAAGTCATCTATAATCATGATCCTCTTGATCAGAGAGGTACAAGCATGAAAAACAAGAACCCAAGAGGGATTTTAAAACTGAATCAGCATAAATCAACAAAAACCCATGGCAATCGAGTGAGACTACCTAATCCATCCCCGAAAACCCTAAAACGACTACTCACTCATCGAGATCATCATCGAAGCCAAAAGCCCAGTAAAGCTAAGACTTGTCATAGATGAAGGATGATCTGATGAGAAAGAAATTTCGAAAAAGGAACAGTAAATCAAAAGTCGATCTTATTAAATCTCAAAAAGTCATAGAAAATCCAAATCGAAATCTAAAGATAAACTAAAAAGAGAAAACTAAGAGAGATAAACTAATTATGCTTAAGCGGCGTGGAAAATAAAAGTTGTGTCCAAAACCGCCCCCCGCCCGAGTTATCATTAACCTCGGTATTTATACATAAGAATAAGGGATAATGAAAATTCGCCCTCATTTGCGGAATCTTCTCGAAGCGGTGCTCACCACTTGACCCAGCAGTCAAGTGGTCTGGTCGAGTAGGCTCCTCGAGTCTTCATCCGAGTAGCCTCCTCGAGTAACTTGAGCTTCCTTTGCAGTCTTCAACTCTATGGCTCCATGTCACTCGAGTCATGACTCCTCACAGAAGTTCTCACTTCGCTTCATAGCCTGAAAGGTCACACAAGTGATGACTCCTTGCAGCTCCAAGTACCTGAAAGTACCACATGTATGCAAAATGCATGCAAACTAATGCAAAGAGACTAAATATCCTAAATGTCAAATAAATGCAATAAGTAATAAGAGTAATGCTTAAAACCTATGCTAAGTTGCAATAAAACAATAGTAAAAACATGCCAAAATGCAATGTTATCAAACTCCCCCAAACATATCCTTTGCTTGCCCTCAAGCAAATAGAAAGAATAAGATGAAAGGAGTAGGGTTGAAAGTGGGGACTCGGAACCTAGCAAACTAAGCAAACCTCTGAGGTCAACACCACAGTTAATAGTTCTAGCATGCAAATCACAACAGTTTTACTTAAAAGCCTTAGCCATACTCATCACATAGAATTCGACACTAAGGCTCAGCCAAAACAAGCATTCAAAGTAAACTATCCCTTTAACATTTATTAAGCACGAACTGGTGGATCATGATATGCAATAACTAAAACTCATTTGGTTGAGGGACAAGTTTTAAGAGATTAAAATGATCTCTTCTTCCTCTGGTTTAAGCGCAAGTATCAGGATCTCTCATTGAAAAGGATTGAATTTTAAGAGAATGCTAAAGGTAAAGCCAACTGATGCATACAGGAGCAGACTATCATCTACCCATGACCATACAATGACTTTCCTAACTCTAAAGCCCCTGAAACTGATCCTAACTCTACCCTTTGGTGTTTAAAGACTTTCTTTCTTTTTAATGACTTCAAGGATCATCTTTCTGCTTTTCTTCTAAGGAGAGGATGTTTCTACATTTTCTTTAACTTCTAGCGGATTTGGGAGATTTTATATTTTTTTCTAAGACTTGACTCGACCAAAGTGGTCTAGTCAAATACTCGACCAAAGTGGTCGAGTCAAATACTCGAGTGGTATGGCTATATATATATTTTTTTTCTTTTTATTTGCAAGATTCAGAGCCAACTCTTATCTTTTTCTTCCAAATCATTTACTAGACTTATACATTTTCTTTGAACTACCCTCTCCAAAGGAATAGATTTTTTTTAGCAAACTCTTTTCCTTCCGAAACCCGAAACCCATTCGAACCCCTTAGCCTAATCTGATTCAAAAACTGTGAACTAGAGACTAGGTGAGAGGCTACTTCTGTCGGCAAAACCTAACACTTTCTCTATAATTCAATCCGAAAATAGGCCTCACTTCTCTCACAACTGATGTATTGGTCTGAAATGAATTTTTTGGTTTGGCTTTTGTGGAACTGTCTCAATAATGAAGACAGCTACTTGGATTAGCAAGAGTGGTAAAAGGTGAAAGAAAATCCAAGTATTTTGAGGTATCCATGAGTTTTAAGTTTTGGAACATATCATGATAATTAAGTTTTCAAATTTAAGGTTCAAATTTATAGGGATAGATTTACAAGTCACAGTATGTTTTTAACCAAGTGAGAGTGCTAAATTTATTTCCAAGCAAGGTGCAGCCTTATGTTTCAAACTAATGTGAATGCATAAGACAACTTATAACTAATGGCACTGAAATCATATGTTTGGATATTAAGCCTTAATTGGTTAACTCGTCATCATCCCATGACACTCTGTTTTTTTGTGAAATCATTTTCTAAAAATTTTCAAATTTTTATGGGTTTTAGATGCACATAGATGGATGCAAAATTTGAATTAAGAAAACAAAGAAAACATGTCAAATACATCTCTTAGACACTCTCCCAAACTTAAATTACACAGTCCCTTGTGTAATAAAAATTCAAAGGGAAGCCTAAAAGATTAAAAAAAGAAAACCAAAAAGAGTTATGCAATGGTATATACAAAGGGAAGGTTGTGGTACCTCATTGGTGTGGAGTGAAGTAGGCGCCAATGCTGGCCAGCATGCTCTCATGGGTGTAGGGTGGAATGACTGGGGAGATTCCTTGCATCGGCTCAGCTCCCTCGTGCGACTCGAGTGGACCACTCGCCCAAGGTTAGTCGAGTGGTGAAGTCTGTTGAAGTCTGGGGTGTGACTCGAGTGGACCACTCGACCCAGATGGTCGAGTGGCATCTTCTGCGTGCTCAACTTGACTTGGTTGGACGTGAGGAGTAGAGGCTTCTGGTGATGAATGCTCCAAATGCTCGACGGGATGGTCAGGACGTCTCTTCCTCTGCATCTGATCAACAGATGATCTCCGTGATGGCGAGGCAAAGGGGAATCTTCTGGAGAAACCCCTAAGTGAGCTTGTTCTCCTCAAGTAGGTGGGGACTAGTCTTGGCTTCTTCTGCTTGTTCTCAGCAGCTACCAACCTCTTGGTGAGGTTTGTAACCTTTTCCTTCAAGGCGTTGAATGCCTTATCCTGCCACTTGTTCTACTTCTGAAGAAACCCAATCTTCTGATTAGCTTCGCGTACGGATGTACACTCCGAGTCATCAAAATGGAAGGTTTGAGGCGCCTGAGTGCTTCTTCAGTGTAGATCTTGGGCAATCCTCTATAAGGTAGGAGGATTTTTGCCCTTCCAACTCATGGATGATGTGAAGTTGAAGGCGTACTTGTCCTCTTCATGGTTTGCGCTGATAGTCTGCGTGTCACGCATATGCTCCAAATCCATCCAAAGTGGTGGTGTAGGGTGAGATGTGATCTCCTTTCCAGCCACCTGAAGAAAAGGAGTGATACCTCCCACAGCAAGTTCGGCTTTATTCACCATTCTTTCATTTTTGATGGCGTTCGCCTTGTAGCTCATCAGATGTTTCACCAAAAATATGGCGTTTCCATTATCAGCCATGTCTCCTCGCATCTCCTCTCCATTGTCTCTCTTTTCCCGGGAACAATAGACCAAGTACTCTTGAAGGGATTTGTCCAGCATCCTCAATTCCCCTTCATTAACTGTCCCAGTGGCCCTTCTTGCAAACATAGTGTTTGCAAGCGTCCTGTGGAGATATCTCACTGAGGGATGCCTAATCTCACTACTTTTAGCCCGTGAAGACTGATACTTGTCTTTGCCTCCCAACTCCAACCACAACTCGTTGAGCTCTTTCTATCAACCACACTCAGAGGCAATGTGTACTGTGAGCCTCTGATCTTGAAGCTGACAAACCCAAGTTCATACTGGAAACCATCAAAGGGTCTCTGAGTGAGCCCAATGATGTCAGCTGCTTGGTAAAGCTTCCCAACTTCTCTATAAATTCCAAGAGTTTGCATAGTGGGGCGGTGTGGGTATCTAGTACCAAAGAACTTCATCCGCTTCAGTATTGAGATGATCTGATCCTCCTTAGAGTTATCACTCTTACTCCCATCTGAAGTTTCGGAATCATCACTGTCTTCGACATTCCTTTGCATCGATTCTTCTTCTAAAACTGTCTTCCCGCGAGCTATGTCTCTTCGGGATCTCGAGAATCTACTCTCAGCGTGTGTAGTGCTTCGAGTTGCTCGAGTCCTGGTGCTATCTGAGTACCTGAAACAATGGCAAAAATTGTAAGTTTTAGCAAAAATTTGGGCTAGTCGAGTAAGTCACTCGACCAGTCAGGTCGAGTCGACAAAAATTTCCAAATAATTTTTGTATTCGACTTGACTAAACCGAGTGCTTGACTCGAGCAACTAAACAAACAATCAAAGACATTGAAAATTCAAAGCAATTTATGTTTAAACACCCAAAGTTAAAGAATTTCATAAATTTTCAATGTTCATCACGAGTTCTATGAGGTTGAGTTATAAATTTCAAGATTTTGCTTAAATTTGACAACGAAAACTACTAGTGAGTTCTCATAGCAACAAACAAGCAAACAGCAATGGTGAAATTTTATGTTCTAACTCAATATGTAGTTCCAAAAATTATATGCACCAATTAGAACAAAATGTTCACAATTCTAAGCAATTCAACCATGAGGTTCACTTCCTATGCCAAGTTCTACTCATAACCAACCCGATTTAACAACATGCAAGTGAAAAATTTTCAAAAATTTTCAAAAATTTCGAAAATTTCAAACCCAGATTTTCGTGACAAAATGGATCAAAAAGTTGTAAAAAAACACTTACAAGTTGGTGTCGGAATGGTGCGAGTGAGATGACATGATGAAAATTTTATGAAAACTTTGAAGAATTTCGAAAAAATTTTAGAGAGTTTTTGGGAAAAATTTCGATGAAATCGTGAAATGGGAGAGGAGGAGTCGAGTGGAATGACAAAAGATATGTTAGATGAATCGAGTGGTTGAGATTAAAAGTTGAGTTTTTTCGAATAAACCTGGACCAGTCGACTAGTTTGGTCGAGTGGTGTGGTCGAGTGGAGTACTCGAGTGCTTTGGCATCTTTAAGCCTCCGTCTCTTCATGCACACTAAGCTGATCTCATATCCCTGAATTCAAAAACACTAAGGAAAAACATCAAAATAACAAGATTCATAAAAACTTAAAAAGATATATACAATGATAGTCAAGGGACTTCTCCTAAGTGAGCTTGTTTATAGTCACATACTTGACTTCTTACTCTTTTAGGCTGAAAAAGTGTCCTTGAGAGTCGGTGTTGACCTCTCTGGACTTGGCTTTGAATGATGGTAAGATGATGATCGGATAGCATTATAGAACCTTTGACTCATCTCTGGTGGCTTAGGATTCTTGTTGAAATCTTCTGGTGGAGTCTGAATCTGCTTAAGCTTTGAAACCTCCAGAGTCAACCTTTCCACTGAGAGTGAGAGTTCAGCTACCAAACTATGTAGGGCAAGAATTGTACCCTTATCTGCACCATGTTGAGTTGTAGACGTTGGCACAGCTACATGATGAGAAGAGTCCGAGTGGAGCATGTGGTGAGAAGTGTCTGAGTGGTATACTCGACCAAGTCGAGTCGAGTGGTTTGCTATGTTACTCGAGTGGTCACTCAAGTCAGATGGCCGAGTGACCGGTGCGATTCCCACAGTCGGTGTCCCATCTTCAGCAAATATGACAAAAGATTGCACTACTCCTTCAGAATGACTCCTCGTATTGACTGAATAACCCAGGAGTCGACAGTTATGCTCAAACATTTCTTCATCATCGACTTCTTCCACGGAGTATAGCTGACCTTCAAAGGTTGAGCTCTCCAATCTGGATGAAGTGTTGAATCTCACCTCTAAACCGTTTCTAGCTAGAAGAAGTATCTCTCCAGTCTTGGCATCGAGGACAGCTTGTGAGGATGCTAGAAAGGGTCTCCCTAGAAGCAGAGGATCTTCGGGTTCTTCATCCATCTTCATGATGATGAAATCCATGGGTATTTTAAGTTTTCCTATCCTTACTGGGACATTCTCAAGTAGTCCATGTGAAAATCTCACCGTTCTATCAGCTAAGACTAGTGAAAACATGCTTGGCAAAAACTTATGATAACCAAGCCTTTCTGCCACAGAGAAAGGCATGATGCTAACAGAAGCACCCAAGTCGCAGAGAGACTTACCAAATGCCTGATTGTTGATTGAGCATGGTAAAGTGAAAGATCATGGATCTTCTAACTTCTCTTGTACCAAAACCTTCTGCTGAGCAATTACTTGGCATTCATGAGACTTAGTAGTTGTTGCTCTCCTATCTTGAATTCTCCTCAAGGTTCTTTCTCTCAAACCATACCCAAAAGGTCCCAATTTCTCAACAGCTTTATCGAAGGTCATTGACTCTTCCAGCTCCAGAAGTTCTTCTTCTAACATGATCTCATATTCCTTCTCAATATCTTCGGTGAATCTTTCTGGGAAAGGACTCGTGATCATGGCATGCAGGTTTAGAATTCGCTTCTCGTTCACTGAGACGAAGTCGACTCGATCACTTACTCGAGTGGGTTGCTCGAGTGGTGTGCTCTCAGCGATCACAGCAGCAGCTTGACAGGATACCCCCCCCCACCTTGAAGATCACCATCCCAGGTGATGTGTGAAAATCTTTTCTTGAAAGGAATGAGATGGATAGCTGGGGCTATGGAGACTGCATAGACATTTGCAGAGTCTTTGGGGTTTTGCACGGCTTTCCCAGGAAGTTGACATGTGGACTTAGTGGAAGCTGTGGGAGAGTTGGACTCAACATGCTTCAATCTGCTGTTCAAGATTTCAAGCTTGTGGTTCAAATCGTCATAAGAGCAATCAATGTGAGTTCAAAGCTCAGTGAACCGCTTGGTGGTATCTTGAGTTGCAGCGTTTTGACCATGAAGAAGTTGGAGAAGTAATGCCTTAAGCTCACTATCAGACTGCGGAGCAAGTCTTGGGGCAAATCCAGGTGGATTTGTTGGAGGATTTTGAACAAAAGTCTTGTTTGGAGCAGGTTGCTGAGTAGGATACACATGGTCTTGAGGGTTTGCAACGTTGGTGTTACGGTAAGATAAGTTGTGGTTGCTCCTGTAGTTAATGAAGCCTCTGTTAAAACCAGCTTGATTCTGAATGTAGAGTATCTCTTCAACCTGATCGTCATCAACGGTTGGATCCTAAGGTGAGGATGACTCTCCCACAAAGTGGACTTGTTTTGGCTAAGCAAGAAGAAGCTTATCAAGCTTGTCGTTCGGTGCTTGAATCTCCTTGCTGTTGGAAGTAGCAGAGGTAGAAGATCCCCTGATCGTTCTGTCAAAGTCTTCATTGTAGATTCCATCAGAAATGGCTAGATTCTCAACTAAATCCCATCCAGAAGTGACATCTTCGTTCAGGAAGTTGCCATTGCTAGCAGTGTCCAGATGCAACCTGATCTTCGGACTTGCGCCTCTATATAGTGTGTAAAGGAGTGATTCCTTGCTGAATCCATGATGAGGGCATTGAGTGGTATACATCTTGAACCTCTCCCAAGCTTCTGAGAAGCTTTTATTGTTCCTCTCAGTAAAGATTGAGATGTCATTCTTTAGCTTTGCAGTTATGGAGTTGGAAAAAAACTTCAGGAGAAACGCCTTCTTGCAATCATCCCAAGTAGTGATAGAATTCTGGGGCAAAGCTCGTTCCCATTGAGAGGCCTTGTCGCCTAGAGAGAAGGGGAATAGACGAAGCTTGAACCCGTCTTCAGATATACCGTTGATCTTCGTGAGCTCACACAAACGGTCGAATTGGTCAAGATGTTCCAATGGGTTCTCCATGGGGAGACCGTGAAATTTGTGGCTCTGGACCATGCTAATGAGACCAGATTTGATCTCGAAGTTGTTTTTCACCAATACAAAATCTGATGCGATTCAAAGAACTAACGGAAATGTGGGATAAGCTATAATGTTTGTTTCATACTTTGATTTACTTCTCCACCTTGGTACCATGCTTCAACTACTTTGAGACTTCAACACTTGTATTCACTCTCATTTCTATTTTGAAGGGTCATAACACCATTTTTGGGATTCTCAGCTGAAAAATGGTCAAATCCTTGGAAGTAAAAGCATTAACTCTTCATATTCACTTCAATAGGTGTTGTTTCAGCCTCCATATGTGTCTTCTTGCTACAACTCCCAAAGTCATGAATAGAAACTTCTATGAGATTCAAAGAACTAACAAAACAGTGGGATAAGCTAAAATGCTTGTTTCTTACTTTGACTTGCATCTCCACCTTGGTAGCATGCATCAAATACTTCGAGACTTCAACACTTATATTAACTCTCATTTCTATCTTAAAGGGTCATAACTCCGTTTCGGGATTCTCTGCTGGAAAATGGTCAAATCCTTGGAAATGAAAGCATTGATGCTTGATATTCACAACAATAAGTGTTGGTTCAGCCTCCATATATGTCTTCTTGCTACCACTCCCAAATTCAGCAATAGAAACTCCTATGAGATTCAAAGAACTAACAGAACTGTGGGATAAACTATAATGCTTGTTTCTTACTTTGACTTGCTTCTCCACCTTGGTAGCATGCTTCAACTACTTTGAGACTTCAACACTTATATTAACTCTCATTTCTATCTTAAAGGGTCATAACTTCGGTTTTGGGGTTCCCACAAGTTATGAGGAAGCATGCTTAAGCGAAGTATGGGTTAAAGCAATGCAAGAAGAAATTGCATCCATGCGTAAGAATGGTACTTGGAGTATGGTTAATTTACCAAGTAATAAAAAAGTTGTGGGATGTCGATGGGTTTACCCAATCAAGTATACATGTTCAGGAGAGATTGAAAGGTACAAGGCTCGGCTAGTTGCCAAGGGGTACACTCAAAAATATGGTGAAGACTACACAGAGACATTTGCTCATGTGGCTAAGCTGCACTTAGTAAGAGTTCTTCTTTTAATAGCAACCAATCTATCATGGGATCTCTGGCAAATGGATGTCAAGAATTCCTTCTTGCAAGGAGACTTAGAAGAAGAAGTTTATATAGCACCACCTGAGGGGTTTCATGATTCAGCTGATAAAAGCAAAGTGTGCAAGCTCAAAAAGGCAATATATGGTCTTAAGCAATCACCTAGAGCTTGGTACCAAAGGTTAAGCACCTGCCTTCTTGAAGATGGATTCAAGAGATCCGAAGCAGATCATATCTTATTCACAATGCAAGGAGAAAAAGGTATAGTTGCAGTTCTCATCTATGTTGATGATATAATCATAACTGATGATGATGTGGATGGTATTAAGCACACTAAGGAGCTTCTTAAAGAGTCTTTTGATATCAAAGACTTAGGTGAGCTTAGATATTTCCTTGGGATTGAAGTTTATAAGCTTGATGATGGATTATTTCTCTCACAAAGGAAGTATGCTCTAGATCTACTGTCAGATACAGGAAAGCTTGGTTCAAAGCCATGCAAGACACCTATTGAGGAGAACTATAAGGATGAGCCAAAGGGGGAACCAGCTGCGAATGAGAAACAATACCAAAGGATGATGGGTAAGCTGATATATCTCACCATTACTCGACCTGATATATGTTTTGCAGTCAACCAAGTGAGCCAGCATATGCATGCTCCAAGCAGGGAAAGGTATATGGATGGGTTGCAACTCCAACACTGATATTATGGGGTATTGTGATGCTGATTGGGCAGGAGATAAAATTGATAGGAAGTCTACAACTGGGTATTGTACCTTTATTGGAGGTAACTTGGTCACCTGGAAAAGCAAGAAACAGAATGTCATCTCAAGATCAAGTGCTGAGGGAGAATACCGAGCCATGGCAAACATTACTGGAGAGCTTGTTTGGTTAAAGAATCTTCTTAAAGACCTTGGTATTGAATCATCTCAGCCTATTGTCTTGCATTGTGACAATCAAGCAGCAATACACGTAGCATCCAACTCTGTGTTCCATGAAAGAACAAAACATATAGAGGTTGACTGCCACTATGTCAGAGAGAAGGTTCGTGAAGGTGTCATAGTTCCATCCTTTGTGAAGAGCTCAGATCAAGTGGCAGACATTTTCACCAAAGCAACATCTTCAAAGGTGTGTGATACATTACATTACAAGATTGGCTTGTTGGATTTTTCCCAGCCTATCTTGAGGGGGAATGTTAAAAGGGAGCAAACACACACCTCTCCACCATTAAACATTATTGGTGTGGAAAAAGACCCAAGAGGAGAGCCCAAAGAAGACAAGCCTGATTAGGTCCATCAAATTTCTTTTTAAATTGGCCCAATAGGAGGAAGAAGGTACACAAGCATGTCAAGAGAAGCCCAATAGGAGGAAGAAGGCACACAAGCATGTCAAAAAGCTCAACAAAGGCTGTGTGATATTTTTCTAAACAAGCGGTGCTTCTTGTTGTATTTTGAGCTGCTCCTTTTGTTATCTGAACTAGAAAGACTTATGTAACTATTATTGATTGTTGGAGAAAAAAAAACACGTTCAGCCAAAAAGGAAAAACATCAAACTTGTTTTCTTTGCTAATCTTCAAACAAATTTAACCCAAAATCTACAACCTGAAGTATGCTACCAAGGTAGAGAAGTAAGTCAAAATAAGAAACAAGCACTAGAGCTTATCTCACAGTTCATAAAGTTCTTTGAATATCATAGGAGTTTCTACTGGTGAATTTGAGAGTTGTAGAAAGAAGACACATATTGAAGCTAAAACAACACATATTTATGTGAATATGAAGAATCAATGCTATTATTTCCAAGGATTAGACCATTTTCAAGCTGAGAATCACAAAACTGAGTTATGACTCTTCAAGATAGAAATGAGAGTGAATACAAGAGTTAAAGTCTCAATGCTTTTAAGAGTTAAAGTCTTCAAGAAGTATGCTACCAAGGTAGACAAGCAAGTCAAAGTTAAAGTCTTCAAGAGTTAAAGTCTTCAAGAAGTATGCTACCAAGGTAGAGAAGCAAGTCAAAGTAAGAAACAAGCATTATAGCTTATCTTACAGTTCATATAGTTCTTTGAATCACATAGGAGTTTCTATTGGTGAATTTGGGAGTTGTAGAAAGAAAAGACATATGGAGGCTAAAACAACACCTATTAAAGTTAATATGAAGAATCAATGCTTTCATTTCCAAGGATTTGACCATTTTCAAGCTGATAATCCCAAAAATGGAGTTATGACTCTTCAAGATACAAATGAGAGTAAATAGAAGTATTGAAGGCTCAATGTACCTGAAGTATGCTACCAAGGTAGAGAAGCAAGCCAAATTAAGAAACAAGCATTATAGCTTATCTCACAGTTCATATAGTTCTTTGAATCTCATAGGAGTTTTTATTGGTGAATTTGGGAATTGTAGAAAGAAGACACATATGGAGGCTAAAACAACACATATTTATGTGAATATGAAGAATCAATGCTTTCATTTCCAAGGATTAGACCATTTTCAAGCTGAGAATCACAAAAACGGAGTTATGACTCTTCAAGATAGTTATGACTCTTCAAGTATGCTACCAAGGTAGAGAAGCAAGTCAAAGTAAGAAACAAGCATTATAGCTTATCTCACAGTTCATATAGTTCTTTGAATCTCATAGGATTTTCTATTGGTGTATTTCATTGTTGTAGAAAGAAGAGATATATGGAGGCTAAAACAACACCTATTAGTGTGAATATGAAGAATCAATTCTTTCATTTCCAAGGATTTGACCATTTTCAAGTTGAAAATCCCAAAAACAGAGTTATGACTCTTCAAGATAGAAATGAGAGTTAATAGAAGTGTTGAATGTTGAGCAGAAGATCAAGAGTGAAGACCAAGAAGTTATCAATGAATCCCAAGAGATTAAAAGTCCAAGAAGTGGGTGAATTGGGCTTGGTGAACAGTACCTACCAAAATCATTTAATTAATTTGTGGTTAGTGTTTTAGTTACATGTTAATTATTTGTGGCCACATGTTTGGCTTTATTACTTAAGATGTTTTTCCTTCTTGTAAAAAGTAGTGAGATCGGATATAGAGAAAAATAATAAGAGAAAAAATTCTCCATCTTCATCTTCTTTGTTTTCTCTATATTCCAAAAATTTCTCTTGGGGTTTCTACAAATTTCTCTTTGTTTTTCTACATGGTATCAGAACAATAAGTTCCTTGTGACCTTATTTCTTCAAGTCTTTTCCTTGAACCAAGTCTTTGGGATGGAGAATCTCAAGTATTTTACTTTACCGGTTGTTCTCAAGGGGAACAACTATCACTTGTGGTCTAGAACCACCAAGATGGCGCTGAGGAGCCAGGGAGTGTGGATCCACTGTCTGACGGCTGAGGAGATGCTTCAGGGTCAAGGAGAAGGTGGCGCCACCTCAGATGGAGCTGAAGGAAGCAGCGGAAAAGCTAAGGAGGGGGAGGTAGAGTCTCCAGCCCAAATTAGCTCAAGTAAAGGGGATTCCAAGTGGGTCCAAGAGGATCAGTTGGTGCTGGTTGTGCTTCAGAGCTCTTTAGATCCGAGTATCTTATGTAGAGACAGCTAAGGAGTTGTGGGATACACTCTTGGGAGTGTATGGAAATGAATCCAACCTTAGTAGGATTTACGAGATCAAGAAAGCTCTCGCCAATCTGCAACAAGAGGGGAAGGATTTCAAGGATTTCTTTGGTGAGTTTAGGGGGTTATGGGCCGAGCTGGAAGTGCTCAGACCTCCCACTATAGATATCAAAGAGATGATAGAGAGGAGAGAGAAAGACCAAGTGTTTGGTTTGCTTCTCGCTCTTGATGAGTCCTACTTTGGACTAGTTCATCACATCTTACGGTTTAAGAAGCTGCTTACTCTTAATCAAGTTTGCATGATGATTCAGAAGGAGGAAGGCTCCAAGGGTCTCTTTAAAGGGACAAGTGAAGTTGCTCATGTGAGCAAAGTAAAGGAGGTCGGATGGACTGTCGACAAGAATAACCTTGTGTGTAATCACTGCAAGATGAAAGAGCACTCCAAGGACAAGTGTTGGACACTCTATCCACGTTTAAGGCCCAAGAATTTCAAGGGGACGGGTCAGACATCAAGGAGAGTGGCTAGAGTAGCTACTTCAAACTCAGACGACTTGGCAAGAAGATCAGATTTAGATGCTCTCATCAAGAGCATCACCAAGCTTTCAGATTCTGCTAAGGGATTCTTTTCCTCTAGAACTCGCAAACCGGTTATTGTAGATTCCGGTGCTTCTCATCACATGATTAGTGATAGGGAATTGTTGTCTGATGTTGAGCCGCATGGTGGAAAGGTTACAATTTCGAATGGACAGGATGTTGAGATTAGAGGAATTGGGAATTTAGAGTTCTTTAAGAAGAAATTGAAAGCTCTATACTTGCCAGATTTTTCCAATAATCTGTTATCTGTTTAGCAAGCTGCTAAGGACCTTGATTGCTTGGTTGTGTTTAGTTCTGATGATGTAAAATTTCAAGACAATAAGTCTGGGGAGACCATCGGGGAAGGTTGCTCCAAGGGTGGTCTCTATGTTTTGGATAAGGCACAACCAGATGTTGATAAGTCGGCTCTTAGCTCTTTTTGGCATCAAAGGCTGGGACATCCTCATCTCAAAGCCCTTCAGCTTGCTCTTCATAATCAGAAAGTTCAAGATAATCAAAAGTGTGAAGCTTGCATTTTAGGAAAACATTGTAGGAATGTGTTTCCGGAATCTTCAACTTTGTATGATGAGTGTTTTGATCTGGTACATTCTGATGTATGTACAGCACCTTGTGCAACTCGTGATCAATATAAATATTTTGTGTCATTTATCGATGAGAAGTCGAAGTACACATGGATTACGCTTTTGCCTTCAAAGAGTCACGTTCTTGACGCCTTCTCCAAGTTCTATAACTATGTATTGACTCAGTTTGGAACTAAGATCAAAAGCTTAAGGAGTGACAATGGGGGAGAGTACACGAGTAATGCCTTTAAGGAATTTGTTGGGAAGCTCGGAATTGTGCACCAGACCTTTTGCGCCTATACTCTACAACAAAATGGAGTAGCTGAACGCAAGAATAGAAATTTTATGGAAGTTGTGAGAACGATGTTGTTTGATAGAAATGTACCTAAACAATATTAGGGAGATGCAGTAATGACAGCTTGCTATCTTATTAACCGGCTACCAACTGTATCTCTTGGAAGCGTCTCATCTCATGAGGTACTGAACAAAACTAAACCATCTCTTAATCATCTACGTGTTTTTGGTTGTACCTGTTATGTGTTTGTTCCAGATGCTCTGAGGAACAAGCTAGAGCCAAAGAGTGTCAAGTGTGTGTTCATTGGATACTCTACTACACAAAAGGGATATAAATGCTACAACCCCACTACAAAGAGGATGTATGTCTCAAGGGAGGTTAAGTTTGTTGAAGAGAAGGGTTACTTTGATAGGCGGGATTGGAATAACTTAGAAGACCTTGTCACGCCAGTTGAGAGTGCATCAACTCTAAGGGTTATTTTGGAGGGGATAGCTCCTCGGGTTGATTCTATGGAACATGTTGAGGCTGAGGAGAATGACAGTGGTAACTCTGAAGCAGAAACAGTGGGTAATATTGGGGATGAAGAATCACCGAGTGTTGCTCCTGATCAAGGTTCAGTGGAAACAGAGGCTGAAGAGGAATCTGAAGGATCAGATCCTGAAGAAGAAGAAGTTGTACCTCCATTGAGAAGAAGTACAAGGATGAGATTTCCTCCTGAAAACTGGAAAACACAAGGGTATATTACAATAACCAGGCGGTAGCTCATCCAATTCAGAATCATTGTACCATGGATCAGTTTCCACCAGAGCACCAAGCCTTTATCTCCAAGATTAATCAACATAGGATTCCTGAAAGCTATGAAGAGGCTTGTTTGGATGATGTGTGGGTTCAAGCTATGTTGGAAGAGATAGAATCTATGGTTAAGAATGGTACATGGGAAGAGATTGACAAGCCTGACAAGAAGAAGCTAGTAGGCTGTAAGTGGGTTTATACCATCAAGTATACTAGCACCGGAGAAATAGAGAGATACAAAGTGAGGTTAGTGGCCAAGGGTTACACACAGAAGTATGGAGTGGATTACACAGAAACTTTTGCGCCGGTAGCCAAGCTCCATTCGGTACGAGTTCTTCTCTCTATTGCTACTAATTTGAGTTGGGACTTGTGGCAGATGGGTGTGAAAAATGCATTTCATCAAGGAGAGTTGAAAGAAGAAGTGTATATGGTTCCACCAGAAGGGGTGAGCATTGGTAAGAACAGGGTTTGCAAGCTTAAAAAGGCAATCTATGGTCTTAAGCAGTCACCTAGAGCTTGGTATCACAAGCTTAGTGGGTGTCTCCTTGAGAATGGATCATACATTGTTTACAACTCAGGGAGAGAATGGAATCGTTGCGGTGCTAGTTTATCTGGATGATATCATAATCACAGGAGATGATGTTGAGGGAATCAAGAGAACCAAGAGTTTACTCAAGGCTACATTTGATATCAAAGACTTGGGTGAGTTCAAATATTTCCTTAGGATTGAGGTATGTAAGTTTGCTGATGGACTCTTCTTATCCCAAAGGAAGTACACTCTTGATTTGTTGGAAGAGACAGGGAAACTAGGAGTAAAACCAGCTAAGACACCTATCGAAGACGGGTACAAGATATGTCCTGAAGGGGAGCCACTTGTGGAAGTGAAGCAATATCAGAGACTTGTTGGGAGGCTGATCTACTTGACTATCACCAGACTTGACATCTCTTTTGCGGTGAATCAAGTAAGTCAGCACATGCAAGCACCAAGTAAGCATCATTGGGGAATGGTGGATCGTATCCTCAGATACTTGAAAGGCACACTAGGCAAAGGTATTTGGATGGGTCGCAATAACTCAACTGATATAGTAGGGTATTGTGATTCTGATTGGGCAGGAGATAAGGCAGATCGGAAGTCAACCACCGGTTATTGCACCTTTGTTGGTGGAAATCTTGTTACCTGGAGGAGTAAGAAACAGAAAGTGATATCTAGATCAAGTGCAGAGGCTGAGTATCGAGCTATGGCAAACACAACGGGGGAACTAGTTTGGATAAAGGCTCTCCTCAAGGATCTAGGTATTAAATCTTCTGAACCTATTACTCTCCATTGCGACAATCAAGCAGCAATTCATATTGCCTCTAACTCTGTATTCCACGAGAGGACAAAGCACATAGAAGTTGATTGTCACTATGTTAGGGAGAAAGTTGAAGTCAGGATTATTCTTCCAACATTTGTTAGAAGCTTGGATCAGTTAGCTGATGTCTTCACCAAGGCTACATCATCTAGAGTGTATAGTGATCTTCGTGGCAAGATGGGTTTGATGGATCTCCACCAACCTATCTTGAGGGGGAGTGTTGAGCAGAAGATCAAGAGTGAAGACCAAGAAGTTATCAATGAAGCCCAAGAGATTAAAAGTCCAAGAAGTGGGTGAATTGGGCTTGGTGAACAGTACCTACGAAAATCATTTAATTAATTTGTGGTTAGTGTTTTAGTCACATGTAAAATATTTGTGGCCACATGTTTGGCTTTATTACTTAAGATATTTTTCCTTCTTGTAAAAAGTAGTGAGATCGGATATAGAGAAAAAGAATAAGAAAAAAAATTCTCCATCTTCATCTTCTTTGTTTTCTCTATATTCTGAAAATTTCTCTTGGGGTTTCTACAAATTTCTCTTTGTTTTTCTAAATTGAAGTCTCAATGTACCTGAATTATGCTACCAAGGTAGAAAAGCAAGTCAAATTAAGAAACAAGCATTATAACTTATCTCACAGTTCATATAGTTCTTTAAATCTCATAGGAGTTTCTATTGGTGAATTTGGGAGTTGTAGAAAGAAAAGATATATGGAGGCTAAAACAACACCTATTAATGTGAATATGAAGAATCAATGCTTTCATTTCCAAGGATTTGACCATTTTCAAGCTGATAATCCCAAAAATGAAGATATGACTCTTCAAGATAGGAATGAGAGTTAATAGAAGCGTTGAAGTCTCAATGTACCTGAAGTATGCTACCAAGGTAGAGAAGCAAGTCAAAGTAAGAAACAAGCATTATATCTTATCTCACGGTTCATATAGTTTTTGGAATCTCATAGGAGTTTCTATTGGTGAATTTTGGAATTGTAGAAAGCAGAGACATATGGAGGTTAAAACAACACCTATTGATGTGAATATGAAGAATCAATGCTTTCATTTCCAAGGATTTGACCATTTTTATACTTAGATTCCCAAAAACAGAGTTATGACTCTTCAAGATAGAAATGAGAGTATATAGAAGTGTTGAAGTCTCAATGTACCGGAAGTATGCTACCAAGGTAAGAAGCAAGTCAAAGTAAGAAACAAGCATTATAGCTTATCTCACAGTTCACATAGTTCTTTAAATCTCATAGGAGTTTCTATTGGTGAATTTGGGAGTTTTAGAAAGAAGACACATCTGGAGGCTAAAACAACATTATTTATGTGAATATGAAGAATCGATGCTTTCATTTTCAAGGATTTGACTATTTTTAAGCTGAGAATCACAAAAACTGAGTTATGACTCTTCAAGATAGAAATGAGAGTGAATAGAAGAGTTGAAGTCTCAATGTAGCTGAGGTATGCTACCAACGTAGAGAAGCAAGTCAAGGAAAGAAACAAGCATTATAGCTTATCTTAGAGTTCATATAGTTCTTTGAATCACATAGGAGTTTCTATTGGTGAATTTGGGAGTTGTAGAAAGAAAAGACATATGGAGGCTAAAACAACACCTATTAATGTGAATATGAAGAATCAATGCTTTCATTTCCAAGGATTTGACCATTTTCAAGTTGATAATCCCAAAAATGGAGTTATGACTCTTCAAGATAGAAATGAGAGTTAATAGAAGCATTGAAGTCTCAATGTACCTGAAGTATGCTACCAAGGTAGAGAAGCAAGTCAAAGTAAGAAACAAGCATTATAGCTTATCTCACGGTTCATATAGTTTTTGGAATCTCATAGGAGTTTCTATTTGTGAATTTTGGAGTTGTAGAAAGCAGAGACATATGGAGGTTAAAACAACACCTATTGATGTGAATATGAAGAATCAATGCTTTCATTTCCAAGGATTTGACCATTTTTATACTTAGATTCCCAAAAACAGAGTTATGACTCTTCAAGATAGAAATGAGAGTATATAGAAGTGTTGAAGTCTCAATGTACCTGAAGTATGCTACCAAGGTAAGAAGCAAGTCAAAGTAAGAAACAAGCATTATAGCTTATCTCACAGTTCATATAGTTCTTTAAATCCCATAGGAGTTTCTATTGGTGAATTTGGGAGTTTTAGAAAGAAGACACATCTAGAGGCTAAAACAACATTATTTATGTGAATATGAAGAATCGATGCTTTCATTTCCAAGGATTTGACTATTTTCAAGCTGAGAATCACAAAAACTTAGTTATGACTCTTCAAGATAGAAATGAGAGTGAATAGAAGAGTTGAAGTCTCAATGTAGCCGAGGTATGCTGCCATAGTAGAGAAGCAAGTCAAAGGAAGAAACAAGCATTATAGCTTATCTTACAGTTCATTTAGTTCTTTGAATCACATAGGAGTTTCTATTGGTGAATTTGGGAGTTGGAGAAAGAAAAGACATATGGAGGCTAAAACAACACCTATTAATGTGAATATGAAGAATCAATGCTTTTATTTCCAAGGATTTGACCATTTTCAAGCTGATAATCCCAAAAATGGAATTATGACTCTTCAAGATAGAAATGAGAGTTAATAGAAGCGTTGAAGTCTCAATGTACCTGAAGTATGCTACCAAGGTAGAGAAGCAAGTCAAAGTAAGAAACAAGCATTATAGCTTATCTCACAGTTCATATAGTTCTTTAAATCCCATAGGAGTTTCTATTGGTGCATTTGGGAGTTTTAGAAAGAAGACACATCTGGAGGCTAAAACAACATTATTTATGTGAATATGAAGAATCGATGCTTTCATTTCCAAGGATTTGACTATTTTCAAGCTGAGAATCACAAAAATTGAGTTATGACTCTTCAAGATAGAAATGAGAGTGAATAGAAGAGTTGAAGTCTCAATGTAGCTGAGGTATGCTACCAACGTAGAGAAGCAAGTCAAGGGAAGAAACAAGCATTATAGCTTATCTTACAGTTCATATAGTTCATTGAATCACATAGGAGTTTCTATTTGTGAATTTGGGAGTTTTAGAAAGAAAAGACATATGGAGGCTAAAACAACACCTATTAATGTGAATATGAAGAATCAATGCTTTCAATTCCAAGGATTTGACCATTTTCAAGCTGATAATCCCAAAAATGAAGATATGACTCTTCAAGATAGAAATGAGAGTTAATAGAAGCATTGAAGTCTCAATGTACCTGAAGTATGCTACCAAGGTAGAGAAGCAAGTCAAAGTAAGAAACAAGCATTATATCTTATCTCACGGTTCATATAGTTTTTGGAATCTCATAGGAGTTTCTATTGGTGAATTTTGGAGTTGTAGAAAGCAGAGACATATGGCGGTTAAAACAACACCTATTGATGTGAATATGAAGAATCAATGCTTTCATTTCCAAGGATTTGACCATTTTTATACTTAGATTCCCAAAAACAGAGTTATGACTCTTCAAGATAGAAATGAGACTATATACAAGTATTGAAGTCTCAATGTACCTGAAGTATGCTACCAAGGTAGAGAAGCAAGTCAAAGTAAGAAACAAGCATTATAGCTTATCTCACAGTTCATATAGTTCTTTAAATCCCATAGGAGTTTCTATTGGTGAATTTGGGAGTTTTAGAAAGAAGACACATCTGGAGGCTAAAACAACATTATTTATGTGAATATGAAGAATCGATGCTTTCATTTTCAAGGATTTGACTATTTTCAAGCTGAGAATCACAAAAACTTAGTTATGACTCTTCAAGATAGAAATGAGAGTGAATAGAAGAGTTGAAGTCTCAATGTAGCTGAGGTATGCTACCAACGTAGAGAAGCAAGTCAAAGGAAGAAACAAGCATAATAGTTTACATTACAGTTCATATAGTTCTTTGAATCACATAGGAGTTTCTATTGGTGAATTTGGGAGTTGTAGAAAGAAAAGACATATGGAGGCTAAAACAACACCTATTAATGTGAATATGAAGAATCAATGCTTTCATTTCCAAGGATTTGACCATTTTCAAGCTGATAATCCCAAAAATGGAGTGATGACTCTTCAAGATAGAAATGAGAGTTAATAGAAGCGTTGAAGTCTCAATGTACCTGAAGTATGCTACCAAGGTAGAGAAGCAAGTCAAAGTAAGAAACAAGCATTATAGCTTATCTCACAGTTCATATAGTTCTTTAAATCCCATAGGAGTTTCTATTGGTGAATTTGGGAGTTTTAGAAAGAAGACACATCTGGAGGCTAAAACAACATTATTTATGTGAATATGAAGAATCGATGCTTTCATTTTCAAGGATTTGACTATTTTCAAGCTGAGAATCACAAAAAGTTAGTTATGACTCATCAAGATAGAAATGAGAGTGAATAGAAGAGTTGAAGTCTCAATGT
>CM051370.1:16306112-16354522 GCA_028015245.1 Cardamine occulta | reverse complement strand
CACAGTCTCTTTCCGGAGAATTGGGTAAGTTGTCCTGAATTCGATACTTAGTAAGATTCAGAGAACCGTATAACTGCTCTTTGATTCGACATGCAGTCAAGATCTAGGGAACCGGAGAACTTGTCTCGGAATTCATACTCGGTCAAGATCCAAATAACCGTGTAGCTGGTTGAAGATTAAACGAGTCGAGTCATGTTCTAAGAACTGGGTAACTTGTTCCGATTCAACACTTCGGTCATGATCCGGAGGCAAGTACATGTCAAGATCTGGTTAAGCTGGTAGCTTCTCCCAGATTCCACACTAAGTTAAGATCCAAAATAGGGTAACTGGTCTTGGATTGAACACTCGATCCAAGAACCATAAAGCGGGTAACTTATTGCGGATTCGACACTCGATTAAGAACCGAAAAACTAGGTACTTACTGTTCCCGATTTTAGAAAATTGGGTAACTTATCCTGATTTGAAACTCAATCAAGATCCGAGAACCGGATCGCGATCACGGATTCGACATATAGTCAAGATCCTGAAAATTGGGTAAATGGTCTCGGTTTGACACTCCATTAACATCGAGCTGGGTAATTGGTCCCATTTATTGTTCCTTGATTTGATAATCAATCAAGATTCGAGATAACCTTGTAAATTATCCCAGATTAGACGCTTAGTCAAGATTGAGAAGGCGGATTGGCGATCGGCATAGACACTCGGTCGAGATCTAGACAACTGGTTAACTATTCCCATTTACTATTCCTAGATTTAACATTAGTCAAGATCGAAAGAATATTGTAACTTTATCACGTATTACTACGATATATTTCATGAGAATTGGGTAAGTTGTCCCGATTCAATACTTAGTAAGATTTAAGAACCGTATAACTGCTCTGGATTAAACCGCGTAGTCAAGATCTAGGGAACCGGATAACTCATCCCACTTGAATCTGGGATCGAGTGTGTCCAAATTAACACTTTCGGTCAAGATCGAGAGAACCGGATGGCTGGTCCCCTTACGAGTCCCCTGATTCGACGATTAGTTAGGATCGAGAACACGGTAGCTGGTCCTGATTAAACCGCTGTTAAGATCTGAGAACTGCATAACTATTCACCGATTTCCGCTAAATCATGATTTAGAGAACAAGGTAGCTTGTCCTAAATTCGACACTCGGTGATGATCGGGAGAATCGGATGGCTGCCGATTTGACACTCGGTCATGCTCGGGATAACGTAGTAATTGTTCTCGCTTAGTTGTTCCTAGATCCGAAGAACATGGTAATTATTCCTATTCTTGTTCTGGATTAACAATCGAGTCCAACTCCAAGAACCGGGTAAATTATCCTGAATTCAACACTCAGTTAAGCTCTAAATAATTGGGTAACTCTTCCGACTTACTATGCCCCAAGTCGACTGTGACACCCGTGTTAAGGCAATGGAGTCTTAATGCGGGCAATGTAATGGTTAATCGAGCAATTCAGAGGTTTTGTCCTTCAGAAAGATTCATTCACTCGGACATGTGTGTTCGGAAAAACATGTTTGGTCGGAAAATAGAGTTTGGTCTGGAAATGGACATGTTTGGTCTGGAAATTGACAAGTATGGTCGGAAAATGAGGTTTGGTCATGTTCGGATAATTCTGGTTGGATCCGGACAGGTTTGGTCGGATTTAGGACAAGTTTGTCCGAAAAATGAAAATGGTCAGCTCAGTCTGGGGAAGTCATGATTGAATTATTTTGGAAAATGATTAAGTTGGGTTGAGGTGGAATTTGGCTGGGCCATCTAGAATTCTTGATTGGACCAAGATTCATTAAAGAAGGACTGCGGACCAAATAGAGGAAATTGTTGGGCTTGGACCAATTAGCTCGGTCAAATCAATTTCTGTTTCGATCAATCCTAATATTTTGGGAATTAATGACAATTGAACAAGCTGGAATCGGTTTAAGGAGATTTTGATATTTTGGGTTGGTTATGAAATCGGATATGCGGATTAGCGTGTTTTGAGACCCAAATTTGATTGGTTCGATAAAATCGAGTTTTGTCAAGACCCAAACTTGTGAAATATATTCTAAGGATGGAATAAAGGCGGTGGTGTGAAGGGCGAGTCATATTATGAAGATGGGCCATTATTTGTGAGTTTTGGTGGGTTTTTCTTAAGGTCGGAGGGGCCAATTACGTAGATTAAACTTAAGGGCGATTAGTATAAGAGTTTTGAGGGTTTTAGAGTCGCATAACACAGAGAGTTTAGCAGCCAGAGCTAAGAACCCTAGAGCTTGAGTTTTGGAGAATTTGGCGAGAATCATGGTTACATGAAGGGGTAGCGATTCCTTTGTGATTTTTGTGATTCTGTTTCGATCAGATCTCGTTATTAATGTAGTAATGTTGACCTATCACAGAAAATCTGCCAGTTGTTGATCTTTTTGAGGAGTTGTTTGTGAACCCTTAGAGCTTTACCGTTAAGTCGAGGTTAAATGGATTGGTAGCGAATATCATCATAAATCCGGTGTTCTAGTCCGATAGTTTTGGGTTATTTAAGATGTTTGGTGGTTCTGTGGCGGAGATATTGAGAAGCTTGAGTAGTTTGGGGATTTGGTTAGCATAGCTCCGGACCTGAACGGTAAGGGGTTTTTGTGATTGTGAGTATGTATTTTGTTTTGGTTTTGGTTAGATATTTGTATTGATTGATTTTATGTGTTTGTAGGTTAATCAAAATCTTTTTGAGATATTAAGGTGAGTCTTGTGACCGTGGTTGGTGTATTTGAGGCGGTTTGTTTGTGTGGTTGTTTTGTTGTGTTATTGGTATTGCGTTTGATGTCTTGACAGTTTGGTTCCATTTGTTGTGTTGTATGTGCTTTGGCATATCGTTTGAGAACCGTTGCTTTACAATAATATTGACATAATTAATCGCATGTAATTGAACCTTATTTGATCGTTAAACCGGTTAGGCGGGATGATCGCTTCACTAGGCAACTTTTTGTTGTTTACGCATCCACTCATTGATGCAAGTAATAAAGATTATTGAGGTGCTCGCGGGACCTGGGCGTTGGATGGGACATATGGTTTTTATTAGGAGTTTGAGTTTAGTTGATTTTATTATTTTGTGCTTTAAGTTTGATGTTTAGTTGCTTAGAACCATGTTAGCGAGTGTTTGAGATATTTGAGTTATTGAATTATTGAGGAATTCTTTTGTTGAGATTTGGTTAGTTGAATGGAATTTATTTGAGAAATTTTGAGATTACTTGCATGACTTAAGTGTTGTAGTTCGCTGTGCATATAAACTTTGAATTTGAGAAATCCGGAAACCTCGTTTGAGACTTAGAAATTATCGAGAAAATTTTTGAGGTCTGCCAGTTAACACCATTGTTAGGGCAGATTTTACGGATAGGGGTGTTACAAATTAGTATCGGAGCATGGTTGGATCCTAGGATTGTTTGGTTGTGCATTTGCTTGAGTTTATTGTAGTAATCTGTATCTGTAACATAGTATGTTACAAATTGGTATCAGAGCATGCTTAGTTCTTGGGCTGTGTAGTTAGTAATTTGCTGAGGTAAAACCATCCTTCGCAAAATCTCGTGGTAAGTCTTTTGTGTTGTTGTTAATTTTGAAAATTGATTTGATGAATGGTTTATGAAGCCGTTTGGCGTGGTGTTAGTTAAGTTAAGTGTGAACTTAGCTTTGGGGTTTGGGGTTGCAGATTGTCCCTACAATACATTGAGTATGGGTGGAATAGAGACCCATGTTTTGTTTGATTAGGGAGCTTCGCATTGTTTAGTGAAACGGAGATGATCGGTAGAGGTGGTTTCGGGAAGGAACGGGAGGCCATCAAGGATGGGTTAGGGCGGCGGTTGGGCAACTCATGAGGACTTTAGGAAGGGTCGAGACGTGCCTACTTGGATTAGGGGAGTAGATATGCGAGCCGACCTAGTGATCTGTCCGGTGGAAACATACGACGTGATCCTAGGCATGGATTGGCTCGGGAAGTACAAGGTTCACTTGGATTGTCATCGGGGAAGGGTGAACTTTGAAATGGGGAAACAGATGTTGGTTTACCAAGGTGTTAGACCGATGTCTGGAAGTTTGATTGTATCGGCCATTCAAGTGGAGCGTTTGTTAAAGAGAGGATGGGAGGCGTATTCTGCTACTATCGCTACAATGAAGGAGGGTAGTGAGTTAGAGTTGGAGGATATTCTGGTTGTCAAAGTTTTTCAAGATGTGTTTCGTGAGATAATTGGATTGCCACCGTCAAGGTCGGATCCATTTACAATTGAGCTCGAGGCACGGGTGCGGCTCCAATTTCTAAGGTTAGTATGGGATGGCTTTTTCTTTGAGATGGCTGAGCTTAGGAAGCAGCTGGGTGAACTTATGGAAAAGGGATTCATAGAGCTAGTAGTTCACCGTGGGGAGCTCCGGTATTGTTTGTAAAGAAGAAGGATGGAACCTTTCGACTTTGCATTGATTACCGATGGATTGAATAGGGTGTGGTGAAGAATAAGTACCCATTGCCAGGATTGATGAATTGTTGGATCAGTTCACGGGGAGCCACATGGTTTTCCAAGATTGATTTGGCATCGGGCTATCATCAAATTCTAATTGATGAAGTGGATGTGAGGAAGACAGCCTTTAGGGCGTTATGGGCATTTTGAGTTAAGTGGTCATGCCGTTTGGGTTGTGAATGCCCCAACAGCATTTATGAAGTTGATGAACAATGTGTTTGGGAATACTTAGATGAGTTTGTGATAGTATTCATTGATGACATTTTGGTTTATTCCAAGACTACGTGAGGACCACGAGCATCATAAGGGTTGTGATGAGTAAGCTCCGTGAGCATAAGTTGTTTGCTAAATTGAGTAAGTTTAGTTTTTGGCAAAGGGAGATTGGATTCTTGGGTCATGTGGTCTCGGACAAAGGAGTGTCCGTGGACTCGGAAAAGATTAGGGCAATTAAGGATTGGCCGAGGCCAAGAAATGCTACCGAAATCTGAAGTTTCTTAGGATTAGCCGGGTATTATAAAAGGTTTCTGAAAGGTTTTGCGCATATTGCTAACTCGTTGACCAAGCTTACAGGGAAGGATGTACTGTTTGTTTGGTCCGAGGAGTGCGAGTTGGGTTTTTGTAAGCTTAAGGAGATGCTTACCAATATGCGGTGTTGGCATTACGGAAGATTATGCGGTATGTAGTTTATATGGATGCATCTAGAATAGGGCTTGGGTGTGTTGTGATGCCAAAGGACAAAGTGATAGCTTATGCTTCTAGGCAATGGAAACAGCATGAAGGTAACTATCCCACCCATGATTTGGAAATGGCCGTGGTTATATTTGCACTTAAGATTTGGAGATCATATTTGTATGGGGAAAAGGTGCAAGTATTCACGGATAATAAGAGTTTGAAGTACATCTTCACTCAGCCCGAGTTGAATCTTAGGCAAAGGATATGGATGGAGTTTGTGGCTGATTATGACTTGGTAATAGCTTACCATCCTGGTAAGGCTAACTTAGTGGCCGATGCTTTGAGTAGAAAAAGAGTTGTGAGAGATACCGAGAAGGAAATGGAAGGTCTTATTGGTATGATTGGCTCATTGAGATTGAATGTTTTAACGGATGAGACAGAACCATTGGGTTTAGGAGCCCGCGGATCAAGCCGATCTATTGACTCGAGTGCGGATTGCCCAAGGAAGGATGCTCTATTAGTAGGAGTGGCACAGAATGATAAGATGGAGTATCGAACTTGAGCGATGGTACAATTTTGGTTAATGGTCGGGTGTGTGTTCCTAATGATAAGAGTTTAAGGAAGAAATTTTAAAGGAAGCACATCGGTCCAAGTTGTCGATACATCCAGGTACCACCAAGATGTATCACGACCGTAAGCGTTATTACCATTGGAATGGTATGAAACGGTATGTTGCGGGTTGGGTGGCAAGTTGCCCCGTTTGTCAGCAAGTTAAGGTGGAACACCAAGTTCCGTGTGGGTTATTGAGAAGTTTACCAATTCCCGAATGGAAATGGGATTGGATCACTATGGATTTTGTGACCGGATTGCCGGTGTGTGACAAGAAGAATGCGATTTGGGTAATCGTGGATCGATTGACTAAGGCTGTATATTTCCTTCCGATGTGTAAAAGGATAGTCAGAAAGGTTAGCGAGTTGTATGTTAAGGAGATTATCACGGTTACATGGGGTGCGGCTAGTATAGTGTCTGATCGAGATTCTAAGTTTGCTGGTAAGTTTTGGAGAGAGCTTGAGAAGAAGTTTGGCACAAAAGTGCACATAGTACCGTACGTCATCTGCTGACGGATGGTCGATCTGGCGTACCATCAGCGCTAGAGGACATGTTGCGGGCATGTGTTTTGGATTAGGGTCAAAGATGGACAGACCATTTGATTTTGGCGAGTTTGCATACAACAACGGTTATCATGCAAGCATTGGTATGTCACCGTTCGAGGCCTTATCACGGACGACTTGTGTTACCCGTATATTGGACCCAAGTTTGGGGCGAAGCATTTTGGGTCGAGATTTTGTTCAAGAGACCACGGGAGAAACAAAGTTGTGAAAGCTAAAATGAAAGAATCTCGGGATAGACAAAAGAGTTATCGCGGATAAGCATCGTAGAGATTTGGAGTTCTTGGTAAGGGATCTAGTGTATCTAAAGATGATCACATAAAAAGGGAAAGATCCGGCATTGATGAGCTCTAAGCTTTCGCCGAGGTATATAGGACCGTATAAGATTCTGGAAAGGATCGGACCGGTTACCTATAAGTTGGAATTGCCTCTGGCAATGTTTGCATTTCATAAGGTGTTTCATGTTTCTATGCTAAAGAAGTGCATAACCTCTAGAGACACAATTTTGCCTAGTGTACCTTCGGACTTGCAGCCGAACATGAGTATTGCAGGGAGGCCGGTCAAGGTGATAGGCCAAAAGAAAAAGGTTGTAAAGAAAAAGTCCATTAGGATGTTGAATGTTGTTTGGGATCGTGGCGGAGAGGAAGAAGTCGATTGGCAACCGTAAGAGGTTATGAAAGTCCATTTTAAGAAGTGGTTTGGTAAGCAAATAAAAACTAAGAAAGGCGATGGATCCGAGGACGAATCCAATTGAGGTGGGGGAGAATGGTAACACCCGTGTTCCGGGCAATGGAGTCTCGGTACGGGCAATGTTACGGTCAGTTGAGAAATTCCGAGGTTTTGTCATTCGGACAGATTCATTCGTTCAGACATGTGTGTTCGGAAAAACATGTTTGGTCAGAAAATGGAGTTTGGTCTGGAAATGGACATGTGATGGTCTGGAAATGGACAAGTTTGGTCGGAAAAATGGAGTTTGGTCACGTTCGGACAATTCTGATCGGATCCGGACAGGTTTGGTCCGATTTATGACAACTTTTGTCCGAAAAACAAAAATGGTTGGCTCAGGCTGGGGAAGTCAGGGTTGAATTATTTTGGAAAATTATTAAGTTTGGTCGAGGTGGAATTTGGCTGGGACATCTAGAATTCCTAATTGGACCAGGATTCATTAAAGAAGGACTCTGGGACCAAATAAGGAAATTGTTGGACTTGGACCAATTGGCTCGGTCATATCAATTTCTGTTTCGATCAATCCTAATATTTTGGAAATTAATGACAATCTAACAAGCTGGAATCGGTTTAAGGAGATTATGATATTTTGGGTTGGTTATGGAACCGGATATGCGGATTAAGGTGTTTTGTGAACCATATTTGATTGCTTCGGTCGAATCGAGTTTTGTCAAGACCCAAACTTCGTGAAATATATTCTAAGGATGGAATAAAGGCGGTGGTGTGAAGGGCGAGTCATATTATGAAGATGGGCCATTATTTGTGAGTTTTTGGTGGGTTTTTCTTAAGGTCAGGGCCAATTCGTGGATTAAACTTAAGGGACGATTAGTATAAGAGTTTTGAGGGTTTTAGAGTCGCGTAACACGAGAGTTTTAGCGCGGAGCTAAGAACCCTAGAGCTTCGAGTTTTGGAGAATTTGGCGAGAATCAAGGTTAAATGAAGGGTAGCGATTCCTTTGTGATTTTTGTGATTCTGTTTTGATCAGATCTCGTTATTAAGGTATTAATGTTGATCTATCACAAAAAATCTGCCGGTTATCGATCTTTTTGAGGAGTTGTTAAGTGAACCCTTAGAGCTTTACCATTAGTCAGGAGTTAAATGCGATGGGTAAGCGAATCTCATCGTAAATCAGTGTTCTAGTCACGATAGTTTTGGGTTATTTAAGATGTTTAGTGGTTCTGTGGCGAGAGATCTTGAAAAGCTTGAGTAGTTTGGAATTTGGTTAGCATAGCTCCGCGGACCCGAACGGTTAGGCGGGGCGATAAACGATAGGCAACTTTTGTTGTTTATGCATCCCTTTCGTTGATGCAGGTAATAAAGATTAATAGAAGCTCGCGGGACCTGGAGGCGTTGGATGGGACGGATGGTTTTATTGGGAGTTTGAGTTTAGTTGATTTTATTATTTTGTGCTTTACGTTTGATGTTTAGTTGCTTAAAAACCATGTTAGCGAGTGTTTGAGATATTTGAGTTATTGAATTATTGAGGAATTATTTTGTTGAAATTTGGTTAGTTGAATGGAATTTATTTGAGAAATTTTGAGACTCGCTTGCATGACTTAAGTGTTGTAGTTCCGCTGTGCATATAAACTTTGAATTTGAGGAAATCCGGAAACCTCGTTTGAGACTTAGAGAATTATCGAGAAAATTTTTGAGGTCTACCGGTTAACACCATTGTTAGGGCAGATTTTACGGATAGGGGTGTTACATCAACACTTAGTCAAGATCCAAAGAACCGAGTAATTGGTGCCTGATTCGACCTTTCGGTGATGATCTGGAGAACCGTATAACTGGTCATGGTTTTGACACTTTCGATAGCGATCCGAAAGAACCATGTAACTTCGTCCCAGATTTGACACTTCGTTTAAGATCGGAAGCTGGGAAATGGGTCTCACTTACTGTTTCTAGTTTAGACGATCACTCAAGATCGAAGAACTGGATAACTTGGCCGAATTCGACACTTTCGGTCAATATCCGGAGAACGGGGTAATTGGTTGTTGATTCGACTCGTGCGGATTCGACACTTTCGATCAAAAGTGTCGGGTAACGGTTTGGTATTCGACACTCGCTCAAGATAAAAAGGATTGGGTTATCTTAATAAGAAGGACTGGGCTATCTTGAATCATCCCAATTCGACACTTTCGAGACAAAGCAAGAAATGCTGGTTCCGTGTTACGTGATCGGTCAAGATTCAAAAAGCGAATGCAGTTCCCATTCTTTGTTCGAGTTTGACACTCGGTCAAGATCTAGAGAACCGGATGGCTGATCGACCTTATGATTCCCCAAATTCGACAATTAGTCAAGATCCGAGAGAACCTGGTAGCTGGTTCTAGATTTGACATTCGATCAAGATCTTGAAAACCGCGTAAATGGTCCCAGATTGGACACGGTCATGATCCTAAGGAACCGGGTGGCTGGTCGCTGATATAGCGATTAGTCATGATCGAAAAAAGCTGAGTAGCTGCTCCTGGCGGTGTTAGGACAGTAAAGTCTTGGTATGGGCAATATTACGGTCGATCGAAAATTCCAAGGTTTTGTCATTCGGACAGATTCGGTCGTTCGGACATGTGTGTTCGGAAAAACATGTTTGGTCAGAAAATAGAGTTTGGTCTGGAAATGGACATGTTTGGTCTAGAAATGGACAAGTATGGTCGGAAAAATGGAGTTTTGTCACGTTCGGACAATTCCGGTCGGATTCAGACAGGTTTGGTCCAATTTAGGACAACTTTTGTCCGAAAAATGAAAATGGTCAGTTCAGGCTGGGGAAGTCAGGGTTGAAGTATTTTGGAAAATTATTAAGTTGGGTCGTGGTGGAATTTGGCTGGGCCATATAGAAATCCTGATTGGACCAGGATTCATTAAAGAAGGACTACAGACCAAATAAGGGAAATTGTTGGGCTTGGACCAATTGGCTCGGTCAAATCAATTTCTGTTTCGATCAATCCTAATATTTTAGGAATTAATGACAATCGAACAAGCTGAAATTGGTTTAAGGAGATTTTGATATTTTGGGGTGGTTATGGAACCGGGTATGCGGATTAAGGTGGTTTGTGATCCAAATCTGATTGGTTCAGTCAAATCGAGTTTTGTTAAGTCCCAAACTCGTGAAATATATTCTAAGAATGGAATAAGGCGGTGGTGTGAAGGGCTAAGTCATATTATGAAGATGGGCCATATTTGTGAGTTTTTGGTGGGTTTTTCTTAAGGTATGAGGTCCAATTAAGTGGATTAAACTTAAGGGATGATTAGTATAAGAGTTTTGAGGGTTTTAGAGTCGCATAACACAGAGAGTTTGCGGCCAGAGCTAAGAACCCTAGAGTTTGAGTTTTGGAGAATTTGGCGGAGAATCAAGGTTAAGTGAAGGGTAGCGATTCCTTTGTGATTTTTGTGATTCTGTTTCGATCAGATCTCGTTATTAAGGTATTAATGTTGATCTATCACAGAAAATCTGCCGGTTAATCGATCTATTTGAGGAGTTGTTACGTGAACCCTTAGAGCTTCTTTGTTCATCCGGGGTTAAATCGATTGGTGGCGAATTTCATCGTAAATCCAGTGTTCTGGTCTGATAGTTTTGGGTTATTTAAGATGTTTAGTGGTTCTGTGGCAGAGATCTTTGAGAAGCTTGAGTAGTTTGAGGATTTGGTTAGCATAGCTCACGCGGACCCAAACCGGTAAGGGTTTTTGTGTTAGTTGTGAGAATGAAGTTTGTTGGGGTTTTGGTTAGATATTTGTATTGATTGATTTTATGTCTCTGTAGGTTAATCAAAAGCTTGCTGAGATATTAAGGTGAGTGTGTGACTGTGGTTTGTGTTTGTGGTGATTTGGTTGTGTTGGTTGTCTTGTTTATGTTAAGGGTATTGCGTTTGATGTCTTGACAGTTTGGTTCCAGTTGTTGTGTTGTATGTGCTTCGGCATATCCGTTTGAGGGAACCGTTGCTTTACATTGACTTAACTTGATTAATCATGCACATATATTAAATTGTCTTGACACTAAAACCGGTTAGACGGGACGATCACTTCACTAGGCAACTTTTGTTGTTTACGCATCCACTTTCGTTGATGCGGGTAATAAAGATTAAGGAGGGCTCGCGAGACCTGGGGCGTTGGATGGGACGGATATTTTTATTGGGAGTTTGAGTTAGTGGATTTTATTATTTTGTGCTTTGAGTATGATGTTTAGTTGCGTAAGAACCATGTTAGCGAGTATTTGAGATAGTTGAGTTATTGAATTATTGAGGAATTCTTTTGTTGAGATTTGGTTAGTTGAATGGAATTTATTTGAGAAATTTTGAGACTCGCTTGCATGACTTAAGTGTTGTAGTTCCGCTGTGCATATAAACTTTGAATTTGAGGAAATCCGGAAACCTCGTTTGAGACTTAGAGAATTATCGAGAAAATTTTTGAGGTCTACCGGTTAACACCATTGTTAGGGCAGATTTTACGGATAGGGTTGTTACAAATTGGTATCAGAGCATGGTTGGATCCTAGAATTGTTTGGTTGTGCGTTTGCTTGAGTTTATTGTAGTCGTAATCTGATACAATCTGTAACAAGTATGTTACAATTTGGTATCAGAACATGCTTGGTTCTAGGGCTGTGTAGTTAGTGATTTGATTGGGGTAAAACCATCCTTCCTTGCGGTAAGTCTTTTGGGTTGTTGTTAATTTTGAGAAATTGTTGTGATGAATGGTTTATGAAGCCGTTTGGCATGGTGTTGGCTAAGTTTGTGTGAACTTAGTTTTAGGTTTGGATTATGCAGATGGTTCATAAACCAGAAACATGCGTAGGAACAGTGAGAATGGTGAGAATTCTAGAGTTCACTCTAGTGAGGGGAATGGAGCCGCGAGAGCCGGCGAGAATGCGACTGTTGATAGTGCGGATAACAGCGGTGTGGATGTGGTAGCTGCGATTCAGGCAGCACTGGCCCCTGTGATGGTGACACTGGCTCAGTTGGCTGAGAGGTTGCCAGTAGTTGGACAAGCGCCCGGGGTGCAACCGGTGGGTGCGAATGGTATTGGTGGGGGCAATGGGTTGCCCGGAGCCAATGGTGTGCATGCCGATGTTCGGGTTGATATTCCCGTGGAAGGTGTGGGGAATGTGAATGTGGAGCCGGATGTGCCACCGTACCTTAAGGTTATGGAGCATATGCAAAAGATGGGTACTCGGTATTTTTCGGGTGGTGTTAAACTGGCTGATGCCGATGAATGGAGAAATCGTGTGGAAAGAAATTTTGCTTCGGTAAGATGTCCAGAGAACTATGTTACTTGTCCGGGATTCGACACTCAGTCATGATCGAGAAAACCGAGTAATTTTTTCCCCTTACTGTTCCTGGATTCAACACTCAATCAAAATCAAAAGAACCGGGTAACTGTTCCCACTTACTATTCTTGGATTCGTCACTCAGTAATTCTCAAGAGAACCGCGTAACTTGTCCCAGATTTCACACTAAGTCGAACTCGGGAGAATCGGGTAACTATTCCCCTCACTTTGTTGCAGATTCGATGCTCGATGAAGATCCGAACAATCGAGTAACTTCGCCCTGGATTCGACGTTCGGTCAAGATCCAAGGAACTAGGTAACTGGTCATGGATTCGACATTTAGTTAAGACACGGAGAACCGGGTAACTGGTCCCAGATTCAACACTTAGTCATGATACAGAGAACTGAGTAACTGTTTCCACTTACTGTTCCTGGATTCGACACTCAATCAAGATCTGGATAACTGGGTTTTTGAAACTAGTATTTTACTATCTATGCGGAGAATGAAAGCAAACAATCAAACTAGGTAAGAGATAAAATACAGTTTTAATCAATTGTAGTATTGGGGGTGGGATGAGTGTGAAATGTTGAACAAGGTTGGGTGTAGTGTACAGTAACTAGGATGTTATCTAAGCAAGCTATTTAAGTAAATATGGGGGATTGGTTTGCTACCAACCTAAATGAATTCTACCAAACCCTAATGTGAGCTAGAGATACTTTAGCAAATCATGGAACTAAACAAGAAAAGAACAAAATGTGAACTGACGACTCCACCAGTCTGATCGAGTAGAGTGGTCGAGTGAAACTTTAAAGACTTAAAACTACAAATTAATCGATGTTAATAGAGATTTAAGCTATATGAAAATTGTAGGGACCTTAAGGATGGATTCACTGGCTCGTAAATACTCTATATCATCATGGGTATCTATCAAAACATATCCATAGGGGATTTTGCTTGACAAGGGACATCACATCCAGCTCAATCCACTGTCGTGACAAAGAGCCTTAAGATGAAACACTAAATCAGACATAATCCGGCATAGATTTGTGAAAGGATCAGGAATAAAGAATCAGTCTGTTAAAATCAATTAAGATTCATAACAAATCAGAACCTAAGATATGATGTAAATCTATATTTAATACTTAGATCTCATGCTATTGTATCTAGATCTCAAGAAAAAGCAAACCTGATGATTTTATCACACTTTTGCTTTGGAAATTATCTAAGATCATGTTTTTCTTGATCAGGGAAGAACAAGCATTAAAAACACTCACCCAAGAGCGAATAAAAACGAATTGATGATCGATCAAAGAAACCCATAACAATATAGAGCAATACGAACCTAATCCATCCATAAAAACCAATAAGAACAAGCATTAAAAACACTTACCTAGAAAAACTCATAACAATATAGAGTAATACTAACCTAATTCATCCATAAAAACCCATAACAATAAAAAAAAACTACTCACACAATTAATTCATCATCAAAGGTTCAAACCTAGAAAAACTCTGAAATCGACATATCAGATAGATAATGAACCTATGAACAACTCTGATGAAGAAATAAAGTGCAAATACTGATATAATAAAAAGTTATGAGAGTTCCAAAATCCAAAAATCTAAGAACAATGAAGAATATATGAAGAACAAGAGAGAGAGAGAGCTAAAGTAGGGTTATGCTAATAAAAAAGGTGACCCCTAAAATAAAACTAATCAGGAGTATTTTGCTCAAAGCTCATCAATGCTCCCAAAGCTTTAAAAGCACCTAATAAGACCCCATATATACTACATGCATGTAATGCTTGTGTATAAATGCCTAAATGAGCTAAGTGGAGGAAACTGACACATTATAATGTGAACAAATGATGAAAATAAGCTACAAAGATGATAAAAAGATGCTAAAAATATATAAAATATGGTGTTATCAGTTATTGGTCATGGATTCGACACTCTGTAAAGATCCAAAGAACCGGATAACTGGTCCCGGATTCGACACTCAGTCAAGATCAATAGAACTGGGTAACATGTCCCAGATTCGACACTTAGACCAGATTCATAGAAAAAGGTAATTGGTCTCGGATTTGACAATAAGTCAAGATCTGGAAAACCATGTAACTAGTCCTAGATTTGGCTCTCGGTTATGATCCAGGGAACCGCGTAACTTGTCCCAGATTCAACACTCAATCAAGATCCAAAGAATTAGGGAACTTGTCCTGGATTCGACACTCAGTTAAGATCCAGAGAACTGGGTACCTTGTCTCAGATTTGACACTCAGTCAAGATCCGAAGAGTAGGGTAACTTGTCTACTTCTTTGTTCCTGATTGATCAATCGATCAAGATCTGAGAACGGGTAACTAGCCCATCATTAGACCTTAGGTCAAAATCCTTAAAGCGGGTAACTTGTCATGGATTCACTCGGTGAAGATCGAGAATTGTGTAGTTGGTCTCGGTTTTGATACTCGGTTAATATCGAGGAGGCGGAGTAGCTGGTCCCCTTACTATTCCATATTAGACAATCTGTCAAGATTAAGAGAACTTAGTAAATTGACCCATATTTGACACTCGATCAAGATTAGGGAAGCGGATACCTGGTCACGGATTCGACCTTTCGAGTTAAGATCTAGAGAGTCTGGTAACTTGCCCCATATTTGACACTCAGTGAAGATGTGGAGAACCCGGTACCTGGCACCAGATTCTACACTTAGTCATGATCTAGAGAACCAAGTAAATATTCCAACTTAATGTTCCCGGATTCAATGCTCAGTCAAGATCCAAAGAACTGGGTAACTGTTCCCACTTACTGTTCTTGGATTCAACATTCAGTCAAGCTAAAAAAAATGGGCTAACGTTTCCTGGATTTGACACTCAGTCAAGCTCCAGAGAACCAGGTAACTGTTCCCAAAATTAACACTCAGTAAAGATTCGAAGAACCGGGTAACTTGTCATGGATTTGACACTCGGTCAAGATCCAAAAAATTGGTTAACTCGTCAAAAATTTGAAACTAAGCCAAGATAAAAAGAACCTGGTTACTGGTCCCAGATTCGACACTCAGTTAGGATCGATAGAAATGGGTAACTGGTCCCGGATTCGACACTCAATAAAGATCCAGAAAACTGGGTATCTTGTCCCAAATTCTACAATTAGTCAAGCTCCGGAGAATCATGTAACTTGTCCCGGTTTGATACTCGGTCGAAATCAAAGAACCAGGTAGCTTGTTCCCCTTAATATTCTTGGATTTGACATTGAGTCAAAATCAAGAACAAGGTAATCTGGTCTTAGATTAGACACTTTCGATCAAGAGCTAAAGTAGGGTTATCCTAATAAAAAAGGTGACCCTAAAATAAAACTAATCGGGAGTATTTTGCTCAAAGCTCATCAATGCTCCCAAAGCTCCAAATGCACCTAATAAGACCCCGTATATACTACATGCATGTAATGCTTGTGTATAAATGCCTAAATGAGCTATGTGGAGAAGCTGACACATTATAATGTGAACAAATGATGAAAAAAGCTACAAAGATGATAAAAAGATGCTAAAATATATAAAATATGGTGTTATCGGTTATTGGTCATGGATTCGACACTCTGTAAACATCGAAGAACCGGATAAGCTGGTCCCTGATTCGACACTCAGTCAAGATCAGTAGAACTGGGTAACATGTCCCAGATTCGACACTTAGACCAGATTCATAGAAAAAGGTAATTGGTCTCGGATTAGACAATAAGTCAAGATCCGGAAAACCATGTAACTAGTCCTAGATTTGGCTCTCGGTTAAGATCCAGGGAACCGGGTAACTTGTCCCAGATTCAACACTTAATCAAGATCGAAAGAATAAGGGAACTTGTCCTGGATTCGACACTTAGTTAAGATCCAGAGAACCGGGTACCTTGTCTCAGATTTGACACTCAGTAAAGATCCGAAGAGTAAGGTAACTTGTCTCACTTACTAATCCCTGATTGATCAATCAGTCAAGATCTAGAGAACCGGGTAACTAGCCCATGATTCGACCTTAGGTCAAAATCCTTAGAAACGGGTAACTAGTAATGGATTCACTTTCGGTGAAGATCGAAGAATTGTGTAGTTGGTCTCGGTTTTGATACTCGGTTAATATCGGAGGCGGGTAGCTGGTCCCCCTTACTATTCCGTATTAGACAATCTGTCAAGATTCGAAGAACTTAGTAAATTGACCCATATTTGACACTCGATCAAGATTGGGAGAAAGCGGATGCCTGGTCACAGATTGACACTTTCGGTTAAGATCTAGAGAGTCTGTAACTTGTCCCATATTTGACACTTTCGGTGAAGATGTGGAGAACCCGTTACTGGCACCGATTCTACACTTTCGGTCATGATCTAGAGAACCAAGTAAATATTCCAACTTAATGTTCCCGGATTCAATGCTCAGTCAAGATCCAAAGAACTGGGTAACTGTTCCCACTTACTGTTCTTGGATTCAACATTCAGTCAAGCTAAAAAAAATGGGCTAACGTTTCCTGGATTTGACACTCAGTCAAGCTCCAGAGAACCAGGTAACTGTTCCCAAAATTAACACTCATTAAAGATTCGAAGAACCGGGTAACTTGTCATGGATTTGACACTCGGTCAAGATCCAAAAAATTGGTTAACTCGTCCAAAATTTGACACTAAGCCAAGATAAAAAGAACCTGGTTATTGGTCCCAGATTCGACACTCAGTTAGGATCGATAGAAATGGGTAACTGGTCTCGGATTCGACACTCAATAAAGATCCAGAAAACCGGGTATCTTGTCCCAAATTCTACAATTAGTCAAGCTCGGGAGAATCATGTAACTTGTCGGTTTGATACTCGGTCAAAATCCAAAGAACCAGGTAGCTGTTCCCTTAATATTCTTGGATTTGACATTGAGTCGAGATCCAAGAACAAGGTAACTGGTCTTAGATTCGACACTTTCGATCAAGAGCTAAAAGTGGGGTTATACTTAATAAAAAAGGTGACCCCTAAAATAAAACTAATCAGGAGTATTTTGCTCAAAGCTCATCAATGCTCCCAAAGCTTTAAAAGCACCTAATAAGACCCCATATATACTACATGCATGTAATGCTTGTGTATAAATGCCTAAATGAGCTAAGTGGAGGAAACTGACACATTATAATGTGAACAAATGATGAAAATAAGCTACAAAGATGATAAAAAGATGCTAAAAATATATAAAATATGGTGTTATCAGTTATTGGTCATGGATTCGACACTCTGTAAAGATCCAAAGACCCGGATAACTGGTCCCGGATTCGACACTCAGTCAAGATCAATAGAACTGGGTAACATGTCCCAGATTCGACACTTAGACCAGATTCATAGAAAAAGGTAATTGGTCTCGGATTTGACAATAAGTCAAGATCTGGAAAACCATGTAACTAGTCCTAGATTTGGCTCTCGGTTAAGATCCGAGGAACGGGTAACTTGTCCCAGATTCAACACTTCGATCAAGATCCAAGAATTAGGGAACTTGTCCGTATTGAACACTTCGGTTAAGATCGAGAACCGGGTACCTTGTCTCGGATTTGACACTCGGTCAAGATCCGAAGAATAGGGTAACTTGTCTCGCTTCTTGTTCCTGATTGATCGATCGGTCAAGATCTGAAAGACCGGGTAACTAGCCCGTGATTCGACCTTAGGTCAAAATCCTTAAAAGCGGGTATTTTGTCATGGATTCACTTAGTGAAGATCGAGAATTGTGTAGTTGGTCTCGGTTTTGATACTCGATTAATATCGAGGCGGGTAGCTGGTCCACTTACTATTCCCGTATTAGACAATCTGTCAAGATTGAGAGAACTTAGTAAATTGACCCATATTTGACACTCGATCAAGATTGAGAAAGCGGATGCCCGGTCGCAGATTCGACACTTCGAGTTAAGATCTAGAGAGTCTGGTAACTTGTCCCATATTTGACACTCAATGAAGATGTGGAGAACCCGGTACCTGGCACCAGATTCTACACTCAGTCATGATCTAGAGAACCAAGTAAATATTCCAACTTAATGTTCCTGGATTCAATGCTCAGTCAAGATCCAAAGAACTGGGTAAGTGTTCCCACTTACTGTTCTTGGATTCAACATTCACTCAAGCTAAAAAAAATGGGCTAACGTTTCCTGGATTTGACACTCAGTCAATCTCCAGAGAACCAATGCTATTCCCCAAAATTAACACTCAGTCAAGATTCGAAGAACCGGGTAACTTGTCATGGATTTGACAGTCGGTCAAGATCCAAAAAATTGGTTAACTCGTCAAAAATTTGACACAAAGCCAAGATAAAAAGAACCTGGTTACTGGTCCCAGATTCGACACTCAGTTAGGATCCATAGAAATGGGTAACTGGTCCCGGATTAGACACTTAATAAAGATCCGAAAAACGGGTATCTTGTCCCGAATTCTACAATTAGTCAAGCTCGGGAGAATCATGTAACTTGTCGGTTTGATACTCGATCAAAATCCAAGAACCAGATGCTGTTCCCATTAATATTCTTGGATTTGACATTGAGTCGAGATCCAAGAACAAAGATGGCTGGTCTTAGATTCGACACTTTCGGTCAAGAGCTAAAAGTAGGGTTATCCTAATAAAAAAGGTGACCCTAAAATAAAACTAATCAGGAGTATTTTGCTCAAAGCTCATCAATGCTCCCCAAAGCTCCAAATGCCCTAATAAGACCCCATATATACTACATGCATGTAATGCTTGTGTATAAATGCCTAAATGAGCTAAGTGGAGGAAACTGACACATTATAATGTGAACAAATGATGAAAATAAGCTACAAAGATGATAAAAAGATGCTAAAAATATATAAAATATGGTGTTATCAGTTATTGGTCATGGATTCGACACTCTGTAAAGATCCAAATAACCGGATAACTGGTCCCGGATTCGACACTCAGTCAAGATCAGTAGAACTGGGTAACATGTCCCAGATTCGACACTTAGACCAGATTCATAGAAAAAGGTAATTGGTCTCGGATTTGACAATAAGTCAAGATCTGGAAAACCATGTAACTAGTCCTAGATTTGGCTCTCGGTTAAGATCCAGGGAACCGGGTAACTTGTCCCAGATTCAACACTCAATCAAGATCCAAAGAATAAGGGAACTTATCCTGGATTCGACACTCAGTTAAGATCCAGAGAACCGGGTACCTTGTCTCAGATTTGACACTCAGTCAAGATCCGAAGAATAGGGTAACTTGTCTCACTTACTGTTCCCTGATTGATCAATCAGTCAAGATCTAGAGAACCGGGTAACTAGCCCATCATTCGACCTTAGGTCAAAATCCTTAGAAACGGGTACCTTGTCATGGATTCACTTAGTGAAGATCGAAGAATTGTGTAGTTGGTCTCGGTTTTGATACTCGGTTAATATCGAGGGCGGCTAACTGGTCCCCTTACTATTCCCGTATTGACAATCTCTCAAGATTAGAGAGACTTGGTAAATTGACCCATATTTGACACTCGATCAAGATTAGGGAAAGCGGATACCTGGTCACAGATTCGACCTTTCGGTTAAGATCTAGAGTCTGGTAACTTGTCCCATTTTGACCTTTCGTTGAAGATGTGGAGAACCGGTACGCGCACCAGATTCTACACTCAGTCATGATCTAGAGAACCAAGTAAATATTCCAACTTAATGTTCCTGGATTCAATGCTCAGTCAAGATCCAAAGAACTGGGTAAGTGTTCCCACTTACTGTTCTTGGATTCAACATTCAGTCAAGCTAAGAAAAATGGGCTAACGTTTCCTGGATTTGACACTCAGTCAAGCTCTAGAGAACCAGGTAACTGTTCCCAAAATTAACACTCAGTCAAGATTCGAAGAACCGGGTAACTTGTCATGGATTTGACAGTCGGTCAAGATCCAAAAAATTGGTTAACTCGTCAAAAATTTGACACTAAGCCAAGATAAAAAGAACCTGGTTACTGGTCCCAGATTCGACACTCAGTTAGGATCCATATAAATGGGTAACTGGTCCTGGATTCGATACTCAATAAAGATCCAGAAAACCGGGTATCTTGTCCCAAATTCTACAATTAGTCAAGCTCCGGAGAATCATGTAACTTGTCCCGGTTTGATACTCAGTCAAAATCCAAAGAACCAGGTAACTGTTCCCACTTAATATTCTTGGATTTGACATTGAGTCAAGATCCAAGAACAAATAACTGGTCTTAGATTAGACACTCGATCAAGAGCTAAAGTAGGGTTATCCTAATAAAAAAAGGTGACCCTAAAATAAAACTAATCGGGAGTATTTTGCTCAAGCTCATCAATGCTCCCCAAAGTCGAATGCACCTAATAAGACCCCGTATATACTACATGCATGTAATGCTTGTGTATAAATGCCTAAATAAGGCTAAGTGGAGAAGCTGGCACATTATAATGTGAACAAATGATGAAAATAAGCTACAAAGATGATAAAAAGATGCTAAAAATATATAAAATATGGTGTTATCAGTTATTGGTCATGGATTCGACACTCTGTAAAGATCCAAAGAACCGGATAACTGGTCCCGGATTCGACACTCAGTCAAGATCAGTAGAACTGGGTAACATGTCCCAGATTCGACACTTAGACCAGATTCATAGAAAAAGGTATTTGGTCTCGGATTTGACAATAAGTCAAGATCTGGAAAACCACGTAACTAGTCCTAGATTTGGCTCTTGGTTAACATCCAGGGAACCGGGTAACTTGTCCCAGATTCAACACTCAATCAAGATCCAAAGAATTAGGGAACTTGTCCTGTATTCGACACTCGGTTAAGATCCAGAGAACCGGGTACCTTGTCTCAGATTTGACACTCAGTCAAGATCCGAAGAATAGGGTAACTTGTCTCACTTACTGTTCCCTGATTGATCAATCAGTCAAGATCTAGAGAACCGGGTAACTAGCCCATGATTCGACCTTAGGTCAAAATCCTTAGAAACGGGTATTTTGTCATGGATTCACTTAGTGAAGATCGAGAATTGTGTAGTTGGTCTCGGTTTTGATACTCGATTAATATCGAGAAGCGGGTAGCTGGTCCCCTTACTATTCCCGTATTAGACAATCTGTCAAGATTCGAGAGAACTTAGTAAATTGACCCATATTTGACACTCGATCAAGATTGGAGAAGCGGATACTGGTCACAGATTCGACACTCAGTTAAGATCTAGAGAGTCTGGTAACTTGTCCCATATTTGACACTCAATGAAGATGTGGAGAACCCGGTACCTGGCACCAGATTCTACACTCAGTCATGATCTAGAGAACCAAGTAAATATTCCAACTTAATGTTCCTGGATTCAATGCTCAGTCAAGATCCAAAGAACTGGGTAAGTGTTCCCACTTACTGTTCTTGGATTCAACATTCACTCAAGCTAAAAAAAATGGGCTAACGTTTCCTGGATTTGACACTCAGTCAAGCTCCAGAGAACCAGGTAACTGTTCCCAAAATTAACACTCAGTCAAGATTCGAAGAACCGGGTAACTTGTCATGGATTTGACACTCGGTCAAGATCCAAAAAATTGGTTAACTCGTCCAAAATTTGACACTAAGCCAAGATAAAAAGAACCTGGTTACTGGTCCCAGATTCGACACTCAGTTAGGATCCATAGAAATGGGTAACTGGTCCCGGATTCGACACTTAATAAAGATCCAGAAAACCGGGTATCTTGTCCCAAATTCTACAATTAGTCAAGCTCCGGAGAATCATGTAACTTGTCGGTTTGATACTCGATCAAAATCCAAAGAACCAATGTTCCCCTTAATATTCTTGGATTTGACATTGAGTCAAGATCCAAAGAATAAGGTAACTGGTCTTAGATTCGACACTTTCGGTCAAGAGCTAAAGTAGGGTTATCCTTAATAAAAAAGGTGACCCCTAAAATAAAACTAATCAGGAGTATTGTGCTCAAAGCTCATCAATGCTCCCAAAGCTCCAAATGCACCTAATAAGACCCCATATATACTACATGCATGTAATGCTTGTGTATAAATGCCTAAATGAGCTAAGTGGAGGAAACTGACACATTATAATGTGAACAAATGATGAAAATAAGCTACAAAGATGATAAAAAGATGCTAAAAATATATAAAATATGGTGTTATCAGTTATTGGTCATGGATTCGACACTCTGTAAAGATCCAAATAACCGGATAACTGGTCCCGGATTCGACACTCAGTCAAGATCAATAGAACTGGGTAACATGTCCCAGATTCGACACTTAGACCAGATTCATAGAAAAAGGTAATTGGTCTCGGATTTGACAATAAGTCAAGATCTGGAAAACCATGTAACTAGTCCTAGATTTGGCTCTCGGTTAAGATCCAGGGAACCGGGTAACTTGTCCCAGATTCAACACTCAATCAAGATCCAAAGAATAAGGGAACTTATCCTGGATTCGACACTCAGTTAAGATCCAGAGAACCGGGTACCTTGTCTCAGATTTGACACTCAGTCAAGATCCGAAGAATAGGGTAACTTGTCTCCTTCTTTGTTCCTGATTGATCGATCGGTCGAGATCTGAAAGGCGGGTAACTAGCCCATCATTCGACCTTAGGTCAAAATCCTTAAAGCGGGTAACTTGTCATGGATTCACTTAGTGAAGATCGAGAATTGTGTAGTTGGTCTCGGTTTTGATACTCGAGTTAATATCGAGAAGCGGGTAGCTGGTCCCACTTACTTATTCCCGTATTCGACAATCTCTCAAGATTAAGAGAACTTGGTAAATTGACCCATATTTGATACTCGGTTAATATCGAGAGCGGATACCTGGTCGCAGATTCGACACTTTCGGTTAAGATCTAGAGTGCTGGTAACTTGTCCCATATTTGACACTTTCGGTGAAGATGTGGAGAACCGATTACTGGCCCAGATTCTACACTCGATCATGATCTAGAGAACCAAGTAAATATTCCAACTTAATGTTCCCGGATTCAATGCTCAGTCAAGATCCAAAGAACTGGGTAACTGTTCCCACTTACTGTTCTTGGATTCAACATTCAGTCAAGCTAAAAAAAATGGGCTAACGTTTCCTGGATTTGACACTCAGTCAAGCTCCAGAGAACCAGGTAACTGTTCCAAAATTAACACTCAGTAAAGATTCGAAGAACCGGGTAACTTGTCATTGATTTGACACTCGGTCAAGATCCAAAAAATTGGTTAACTCGTCCAAAATTTGACACTAAGCCAAGATAAAATGAACCTGGTTACTGGTCCCAGATTCGACACTCAGTTAGGATCCATAGAAATGGGTAACTGGTCCGGATTAGACACTTTCGATAAAGATCCGAAAGCCGGGTATCTTGTCCCAAATTCTACAATTCGTCATGCTCCGGAGAATCGTGTAACTTGTCCTGGATTTGACACTCAGTCAAAATCCAAAGAACCAGGTAACTGTTCCCACTTACTATTCTTGGATTTGACATTGAGTCAAGCTCCAAAGAACAAGGTAACTAGTCTTAGATTAGACACTCGGTCAAGATCCGGGAGAAAGGTATAACTTTTCTTGCATTCGACAATATGTCAAGATTTGGAGAACTGGGTTACTTGTCTTGGGTTCGTGATATGTCAGTATTTTACATGATTTATGCATACATTTTCCTTCCTATTTGCTTAGTTTCACTTTGAATTCACAGCATTTATAGTCCAATTTCATATGTTTTTGCCCTTAGGAGAATTTGCACTAGCATTTGCATACGTGTTGCATTTTGGAGCTAAAACAGGTACAACTTGGAGCATGGATGCTAGGACAGCTCGAGTCCCACCGAGTCCCCTCGAGTCCATGCTTGCCATGCCGCTCGAGTCCATGCTCCTGCGCCGCTGATGCCTGTTCGAGTCCCCGCTCGGGTCCCCACTCGAACCCTGCCGTGCGATGCTCCCCCTTGAGCCAACCTCCCTCGAGCCCGCTTTCGAGATCGCATCCCGATTCGACCTCGGCTCCCTGCGTACCTACTCGATGCTGCACTCGGCGTTACCACTCGATGCTACACTCGGCGTTACCACTTCGGCGCTTTCGAGTCCCAACTCCACTTGATGCCGCACTTGACGTTACCACTCGACGCTGGGAGGCGAGTCCCCACTCCACTCAACATACTCGACTTTCGACCGGACTTGGTAAGCTACTCATCCTGAGGACTTAGCTATTTTTTCTTTGTCTTTTTCTGTTTTAGGGTTTTCCGACTTTACTATAAATACCACTGTTGGGTATTATCCACGAGACATGTCTTTTATTTTTAGGGTTTTTCTCTGCCTCCAAACCTTGTTCTTGGTGTTCTTGGTGTTCTTCATTTTGTAATTAAGATCTCTCTTAATCGAGTATTTAGTTTGCTTTGATTCCTTGCAAACTATTCTCATCCTAATCTATCTTTCAAAACTATTTTCAATGAATTCTGAGATGTTTGTTTTTTCTGGGTTTATGTTCTTGATGATGATGATTGTTCTTGAGTAGTGATTTAGGGTTTCTGAGGATGGGATAGGTTAATAGCTTGCTTATGATCGGATATGGTGTTTAAGATTGCTTGATTGTTGAATTTCCCTTCTGGGTGTGCTTAAAGCTTGTTGTTTTCTGATTAATTGGAACAAGATCTGAGATGATTTCCACATGGGAATGTGATGGAATCATCAGAATCAACTTTTTCCAGAGATTAGCACATCCTAGCCTAAGAGATTAGATGTTTAGGGTGCTTTTTGGCTTTAGCAAATAGGTTCTTTGTGCCTATCTCATCATGGTGGCCCAAGCAAAAGTTGGTATGTCAGTGATGAGATTTGAGGTTTCTTACCACGAGAGTGGGCTAAATTATTTTAGATATTTGCTGTCTAGGGAGTAGCCTTTATGGTTGGCGTTTGTTGAACACCGGTGATGATCATGAGCTCTTATTGATCGATTACCCCATCCTTAGACCCTATTTACATCTTCTTGCTTTATCATCTTGTTCTAAAGTCGTTTACTTGTTTAATTGCACTTTGCCTCTCATCTCTATCAACTCGGTCTTGAACCCGAGTGCATAGTTATTGTCATTTTCAGGCTCCACTCGATCCCATTGACTTCGTTCGAGTGGTCGAGTGCACCTTTTGTCATTTTCTCATTGACTTCGATCACTTGACTCGATGCTAGGACTTGAGTCAAGCACCCATCTTACTGCATTTTGTTTTTATTTCACTTAGGTTGTTAGATAAACATTTCCTTTCTATCTGGCTTGACTTAGTTGTATCTGATCACATCTTGATTGTTAGCATCACACCCATTTGGATTGACACCTTAGTATTACAATGACAATGCTAGGGAATTGATACATCCTTCTGCGTACACACGTACATTAGATATATTGTTTTTACTTGGGGATTGCATAATGGCGGGGATTTACATCGATGGGACAAATTCTATTGGTAGATCTCCCTTGTTACAAGTAGTCACTGAGTAAAAACACTAATATCAATTTGGGTGTTGTTTATTCTAATTAAGTTTCACATCTTTTAAGATCAAGTTCTTTTCCACCTTACGGATACTTACCTAGTGTTCCCTTCTTTGTCTTTGCATCTCGGTACTGTATAGCCTAAACAGTTTTAGCTTCACTGTATCTGAGCTTCGATCACGAAAACCAGAACCTCCTACCTTTCATTGATAACGTTAATCGGACTAAGTTACTTACGTCAACCGTGAGCAAGCGAGTGGATCAGAGTAGCACAACAAAACATAATGGCAGAAGAACCTTTAGAGGGCCAAGATTGATTGGAGGAGGAGATGCTCCTAACACTCACACTTTCGAGAGGCGAGGATTGTACCCCTACGATCCAAAACAACAACCGAAATCAAGAGTGGCTTGATAGCTATGGTGCAAGGCAACAAATTCCATGGGTTGCCTATGGAAGATCCCTTGATCACTTGGGCGAGTTTGATGGGCTCTGCGGCCTCCGAAGTTCAATGGAGTCGGTGAAGATGGCTTTAAGCTGAGACTTTTTCCCTTTTGTCTTGGTGACAAAGCTCATCGTGGGAGAAGAACTTACCTCATGGCTCCATCACCTCCTGGGATGACTGCAAAGCTTTCCTTGCAAAGTTTTTTCTCGATGCTTTCGAACAGCTAGACTTGAACGAAATATCCGGCTTTGCCCGGAAAATGGGAAACCTACGTGATGATAGGAAAGATTCAAAGGCTATACCACTCGATGTCCTCACCATGGCTTCAGCAATGAATCCCTACTCAGCACCCTTTATAGAGAGTTCTCCCATGGATAAGAATGCTTTTAGATACAGCAAGCAATGGTAACTTCCTCGACAGCGATGTTGATGAAGGTTGGGAACTTGTTGAGAACCTTGCTCGATCGGATGGGAACTACAATGAGGATTACAACGCGGCGTGGGAAGAAGTGTTGATTCTTATGAAAAGACTAAGAAGGATCTTAAAGCTTTGAATGAGAAGTTGGATATCCTTCTCATTAGCGGAACGCCGTTCATTTTGCAAATGAGGAAGAGATCTTTCAAGTTCAAGATGGGGAGGGTGATCGAATGGAAGAAGTCGGCTATGTTCAGAACCAAAGGTAGCTACAACAAGGGCTTTATCAACTCGAGAACAATCCCGACTTGTCTTATAGAAGTACCAGCGTGGCCAACCCATGACCAAGTCTATCCTAAATAACAACAGAACCAGAATAAACCTTTTATCCCTTACAGTCAAACTCAAGGTTTTGTTCCTAAGCAAAATTTCCAGCGTAGCTACCAACAGCAAGGCGTAATGGGTATCCCACCTGGTTTTTGCACAGCAAGCTCGACCTTCTATTGCCCCGGACCGGGACCTCACGGACCATGATGCAGCTTCTCTCCAGGAGTGGCGACCGTACTGGCAAACTACAAAAAGCTTGCTGAAATGAAAAACCGGATGGATTACTCCTACAATGATCTCAATAGCAAGATTGAGGCGCTGCACTCAAAATTAAATACATGGAGAACAATACGCATCCTTGTCCACAAAGCATATTGGATAGCTGCCGGAAAAACAATCCAAAACCCTAAGGCTTTTGCTCGAATCAACGTAATCACCCTAAGAAGTGGAAGAGCTACCTCAAGGAATGACTAACGCCCGTCACTGCGGACGGCGAAGACCAAGATGGGGAGGATTTTTTGTCAAGAAGAAAAACAAGCTGAAAAGACAAATTTGCACTTGTCGGCCAACTCGACACACCGACTCGACCTTCGGTCGAGTCCAGCCTCCCAGTTGAAAAAGCTGCGGTTGTGAAGGAGGAAAAGCACCATTTGTTCCTTTCCCTTACAAACCTAAACTCCCTTCCGGGGAAGATTCAGAAGGACAGATTAGAGAAGTACAAAGCTATCTTGACAAGCGTATTAAAGAAATTGAAGTCAAGATGCCCGTACTAGATGCATTAGCACTTCTACCTCAATCTCATAAGTGGATAAAAGATGCAATTGTGGAAAGGATCCAAGAAGTGCAAGGAATGGTAGTAGTGAGTCATGAGTGTAGTCTTTATCATACAAAGGAAGGTTGTCGAAGCTAGATGACCCGGGTTGTTTCACATTGCCATGCTCGCTAGGTCCATTGACCTTTAAAATTTGTCTTTGCGACTTGGGAGCATCCATAAACCTCATGCCACTTTCGGTAGCTAAGAGGTTTGGTTTCAGCAAGTTCAAAGCCACCAACATTTCTCTTATCTTGGCTGATAGGTCCGTAGGGATACCGCGTGGCATGTTAGAAGACTTGCCTCTCGGAATTGGAGCTGTAGAGATCCCCGCTGACTTTGTGGTGTTAGAGATGGATGAAGAGCCAAGGGATCCCTTGATTTTAGGAAGACCCCTCCTTGCCCTGCTTGGAGCTCTCATTGACATCATGAATGGAAAAATTGAACTCAATATGGGAAAAGATCTCAAGATGCATTTTGACATCAAAGACCCAATGAAGAAGTCTACGATAAAGGTTGACTCTTTTGGATTGAAGAAATGGATCAGCTTGCGGACCGGTTACTCGAAGAGCTTAATGAAAAAAGATCATCTCCGGACAGCTTTGACCAAGGATGGTAAAGATGGCTACTTACACAAGAAACCTTGGGGTATGAGATAATGTTAGACTCGTCTGAGAAATTGAAGGTGCAGAAGTCTTTGAAATCTTGGTTAAAGCTAAATGGAGAGGGCATCGCATCAATTGAGGCTGAAACGCCAAAACTCAGTGCTTAAGTTTGAGCAACAGCTCAAGACCGACCCGTCGGACCCGGACAGTGCAGCCTAGACCCTAGAACTTCGACATCAGCTCGAGTCCACTCACTCGATGACTGGTCAGAACTTAGAGCACCTAAAGTTGAGCTCAAACCACTTCCGGCAGGGCTAAGATGCGCTTTTCTTGGTCCTAACTCCACTTATCCTGTTATAGTAAATGATAAACTTAGTGAGGATGAGTTGCATTTGCTGTTGACTGAATTGAGAAAGTATAGGAGAGCAACTGGGTATTCTCTTGATGACATTAAAGGCATATCACCAAGTTCATGCACTCATAGAATTCATCTTGAAAATGACTCAGTACTCATAGAATTCATCTTGAAAATGACTCATACTCTAGTATTGAACCTCAGAGAAGATTAAACCCTAACCTCAACGAAGTAGTTAAGAAGGAAATTCTTAAGTTGTTAGATGGTGGAATTATCTACCCTATCTCTGATAGTACGTGGATATCTCCAGTGCATTGCGTTCCTAAGAAAGGTGGTATAACAGTAGTAAGGAATGACAAAGATGAGCTTATACCCACTAGGACAATAACTGGTCATAGGATGTGTATAGACTATAGGAAGTTAAATGCATCATCTAGAAAATATCACTTTCCTTTGCCATTTATTGATCAAATGCTAGAGAGGCTTGCAAACCACCTTTACTACTATTTCTTAGATGGATATAGTGGGTTCTTTCAGATCCCAATACATGCAAATGACCAAGAAAAAACCACCTTTACTTGCCCATACAGAACTTTTGCTTACAGAAGAATGCCTTTCGGTTTATGCAATGCACCTACAACGTTTCAGAGGTGTATGATCTCTATCTTTTCGATTTGATAGGGGAGATGGTGGAAGTCTTCATGGATGATTTTTTCCGTGTATGGCTCCTCCTTCTCCTCCTGTTTGTTGAATTTGTGTAGGGTCTTTACTAGATGTGAGGAGACAAATCTGGTCTGAATTGGGAGAAATGCCATTTCATGGTGGAGAAAAAAGATTGTCTTGGGGCACAGATTTCCGAGAATGGAATAGAGGTAGACAAGGCCAAGGTAGATGTGATGATGCAGCTACGACCACCTAAGAACATCAAGGACATCGGGAGTTTCCTTGGACATCTTTGGGTTCTGGGGCGGTTCATTAAGGATTTCTCTAAAATAGCTAGACCACTCACTAGGCTTCTTTGCAAGGAGCAGAGTTCAACTCGATTAGAGTGCTTGAAGGCTTTCCAACTGATAAAAGAGCATTGATCTCATCCCCAATAGTCCAAGACCCAAATTTGTGATGCTTGGACTATGCGGTTGGAGCAGTTTTGGGTCGGAAGAATAGAAAAAAAGCAATGTGATCTCTATGCAAGTAGAACCTTAGGCGAACCACGGGGAGATATGCTACCACGGAAAAAGAGTTGCTTGCTGTAGTCTTAAGCTTTTAAGAAATTCAAACACCAAGCCCGGGTTCTTGAGATGGATCCTACTACTCCAAAATTCGACATGGAGATAGTTGACGAAGGGGTCAAAAATGGGGTAGCTGATCACTTATCGGGGATGAGGATTGTAGATCCGTTGCCAATCGATGATTCCATGCGGAGGAACAATTGATGTTAGTCAAGACCTTCGTAGGGACCCAGCGCGCAGAGCGGACTTCAGGAAGTCCTAGCAATAAAATAAGAGAAGTTGCCATGGTTTGCGGACCTGGCTAACTACTTAGTAAGTAGTGAAATTCCTAGCGGTCTTGATCGTACAACGGGAAAAAGTTCTTGGAGACATCAACCATTACTCTTGGGATGAACTGTATCTCTACAAGAAAGGTTCAGATGGCTTATTTAGAAGATGCATAGCGAGAGGAAGAAGTCGGAGAGTGCTAGAACATTGCCATGGTTCGCGTATGGAGGCCATTTTGCTACATTCAAGGCGGTCGAGAAAATAGTCCAAGCTGATCTTTGGTGCCGAGTATGTTCCCCTGGGCGCTTGCGCTTTCATATCAAGTGCGATCCATGCCAAAGATGGGGAACATAGGCAAAAGAAGGAGATGCCTCGGAACCCTATTCTTGAAGTTGCAATTTTGGGCGTTTGGGGTATTGACTTCATGGGACCCTTAACCCACCTTCTTATGGGAATAGCTACATATTGGTTGCTGTAGACTCGTCTCGAAATGGGTAGAAGCCATAGCTAGTCCCCTAACAATGCAAAGGTGGTCTGAAGATGTTCAAAACTATCATCTTCCCCGATTTGGAGTTCTCGAGTCGTGATCAGCGATGGAGGTCCCGCTTCATCAACAAAGTCTTTGAGAATCTACTAAGGAAACATGGAGTAAAGCATAAGGTGGCAACACCTTACCATCCTCAAACCAGTGGCCAGGATGAAGTCTCAACCAGGCAGATCAAGGCTAGCCTAGCAAGGGTAGTAGGCATTTCTAGAAGCGATTGGTCAACCAAACTTGATGAAGCTCTATGGGCTTACAGAACTGCTTTTAAGTCTCCAATTGGACAGACTCCATTGAAATCGAGTACCAAGCATTATGGGACTCCGTTGAAATCGAGTACCAAGCATTATGGGCAGCTCCTAAATCTTGACATCAAGACAGCTCAAGAAAAGAGAGTGGTGGACCTACATGAGCTGGAGGAAATCAGACTTGAAGCCTATGAAAGCTCAAAAGTGTATAAGGAGAGAACTAAGGCTTTCCGTGACAAGAAAATTTTCTTGGAGACTTCAAGGGGAGATCAAGTTCTCCTATTTAACTCAAGACTTAAGATCTTTCCTGGAAAACTAAAGTCTAAAGTCTTAGACGCATGGGGTGCAGAAGAAGTTGATCAGAAAGGTAACAGATGGGGTAAAGGAAACAGTGTCTCAGACACTCGAGTCCAACACCGCGTCGAGCCCGACACTACACCCACACCAGGTTCCTAAAAAAAAGAAAAAAAAAAAAAGTTTTCGGTTTACTCACCTTATCTCTTCACTCACCACTCATCACTTCACTCACCTCTCGCTCAGTCCGCCTCGCTAAACTCCAAGCTCACCTCTCGCTCAATCTGATCCAGCGTCTCTCTCATCGTCTCTCTCTAGCTTGATCCGTCGCCGCCGTAGTCACACGAGCTCTTTCTCGCAAGAATCCACCTCGAGCCGCCTCGAGCTCTCACTCGCTTCCATTCCCGCTTCTCTTCGCCGTCGCCTCGAGCTTTCTCTCTATCAATCCGCCTCGAGCTCTCTCGTCAACTCGCCTTCAGCTTTCTCTCTATCGATCCGCTTCGAGCTCTACCCATTTTCGTCGACACTCAAGCCAGCTTTCTCTCTCTCACTTCGTACAACTCGCCGTCGCCACCCAACACGTCGCCGCCTCAAGTAAAGTCTTTCTCACTCGGTCCATCCTCGCCTCGAGCTCTCACTCTCTCTTTCAAATCGCTCCCGTCTTGACCTTCACTCGAGCCGAATCCGTCTATCTCGCCACTCGAGCTCTTTCTCACTAGATCCGCCTCGACCTTCACTCAAGCTCTCTCTCAAATCGCCACCGATTCAAGCTCTCTCGCCTTCACTCAATGATGTGATCATACCAAGCACAATGAAAAAGCAGCTTAAGCAAGACAGCGGACGGGGCAACTTGTGGAGGAAGCTAAGAAGAAATGGATTAGCTCAACAACAACGTTTGATCCAGGAATATTAAGAGGATCACTTGAGCTATAAAGATGATACCCAGACTTCTCTGGACAAGGTGCATGCACAAGGAGCTTGGCAAGTGACCATGAAACACACTAACACTCTTTTTCCCTTACTCTTCGGTTTTTCCCCAGTGGTTTTCGGGAGAAGGTTTTTAATGAGGTTTGTGGGTTTCATGTCTCCTGCTGTCACTTGCTGAGACTGATCCATCTAGGCCCATTTAGAAGACATTATGAGCCTCACCTATCTCTTATCTTTCTATCTTATTTTGAATTCAAACTGTCTTTTAATGTTGCATGGTCCAGTGTTGTTTACCAAGGCATGTCTAAATAAACACACTCTTTATTTCGTCTTCTCTTTCTAATCTCGCCTCCTTCTCTTTATATTGAGGCTGAGACTCCATTATACTCTTATCAAACTTTTTATTCTAAAACTCTTCAGACTTGTTTGATCATTTTTTGCTCAAAGTGTCGGGTCTTCATTCCTTCACACCGAGCAAGCAGATAGTCTTAGAGTCTGTCACAACTCTTAAGAAGTATCACTTCGATTCACCTCTTGTTCATCATGTCCAGAGTCCTTACTCATGTACCAAACAAGTCTGAAAGTCTAAAGGTTCATCATCACCTTTAGAAGTTTCGCATCGATCCATAAAACCCATCAGACCATACTCACCGTTTCACATCATTTCATCACTTCCGCATCACTAATCTCCTCCCTCTGACCATCACAACCTATTGGAGAGCATTCAGGGACTTGATCCTCATCTAGGATCATATCAAGTGGTATCAGAGCTCGCTCCAACCAAGGTTGTGTCGATTCAAAACGTTTTACCCTTTCATATTCTGCAGATCATCTGAATCGATTTGTCTGTTGATTGCTAGAATTTTCATAATTGTTTGGTGTTAGATAAAATCGTGAAATCAATCGAATCTGAATTTATTTTGAGTCTAGTAATTGAGTAAATTGTTTCTGGAATTTTTCGGCAGGTTTTGATATTTCTTTTGTGACTGTTCAACTGCTAGTGTCGAATCCGGAATCACTGTCTGTCACACGTTTTGCTTGAATTTTCATTAAAGACTGGCGTGTGATAAAATTCGAAATTTTTTGTATCTGAACCTAGAAGCAGTCTAGTTTCTAGTAAAATTGATACTCGAATTTTTGGATATGTTTTGATAATTTTTCGAGGTTGATTTCGTCGAACAGTCGCAACTAGAGGTTTTCGGAATTTGAAAAGTTATTTTCGTGTTAACTTGCTAGAATTGTTTAAAATCATTGGTTAACCCTAAAATCGTGAAACCTGTTGCATTGAAACCTGGATTGAGTCTAGTATTTGTTAAAATGGACTCTGGAATTGTTGAACGTCATTTGATATTTTATTCTGTTTGATCAGGTCAAACTGTCGATTAGGGTTTCTTGCCAAGTTTTGTTTTTCTTGTTGTGTTTGAGCATTTTACTTGTTTACTTGTTGGGATTTGAACAGGTACCATGGTGGGAACCAGCCATGACAACCAAGAGTCTTCCAACTCCAACCAGCAACTTATTGACTCCTTCAAAGCTATGATGGTTGAGAGTATGACCACTATAAGCGAACTAGAAAGATCCATCAAGGATGCTGAACAAGAACGATTTGAGGCTATGATGGCTAAGAGGGCTCATAAGTTGTGTGAAAGATTAACAGCCGGAACCGGCGATTTGAAGAAGTAAATCCCAGCGGCATGGTCGTCTAAAAGAAAAACCAAGCGAGAGAGCCATGGAGAGACAAGCCGAGACAACAAAGAAGAAGCAGCCTATGACTACTGTAGATCTGATGGTAAATCGTCTCATGACAGTCAAAAGAAAGCCTAGAAGTGTGAGGAAGGCGAGGAGAATACAGCTACAAATTTGGAGATCGTCACTAGATGTTGTAGCCAAAATCGAAGCCAGCCTTGCAAAAACTGAACCGAAGGTCCCGATCATCAAATCAACGAGGAGGACCATTTTTTCGACCCACCATGCATAAAAAAGATTCTGGGCAAACTAGAATTTCCTTTGATGGATCCCCGTTTCCAGTTACTAAAGACATGCCATTTGAAAGGCAAGGGATGACTAAACCGGCAACACAAAAACAAAATCCGGAAGAGACTAAGTTTAGTGTTGATTTATTCCACACCCGTTGTCTAGTGAAGGAAAGGGTTTGCAGTCTAGTAATCGATGGGGTAGCTGCACCAATGTTGCGAGTGAGTCCATGGTTGAAAAAATTGGAAGAGAGCTAAGCCTTATAAGATGAAATGGCTTAATTATGCGGGAGAGCTGGAAGTCAAGAACCAGGTCCTAGTGCCTCTGTCCATAGGGAACTACGAAGATGAAGTATTGTGCGATGTTATACCTATGGAAACAAGTCATATTCTCCTTGGAAGACCGTGGCAATTAGACAGAAGAGTACAGCATGAAGGCTTCAGAAACCGTTATTTCTTTGAACATCAAGGAAGAAAGATTGTGTTAGTTCCGATGACACCTCAGGCAGTTTATGAAGATCATATTCAGTTGAAGACCAAAGCTGATACCAAAGCCAATAAAGATTGTCAAGATGTCATCAACACCATCTTGAACATAGAAGAACCACAGGATTACCACAAGAAGTTAAACTCCAAGAATCGCGTGAAAGCAACAACGCGTGTGTTAAAAGGGTTCACTCAAGCTGAAGCAGTTCTGGTCTCACGATCAATTACCTACTGCAGTGTCAACCCATTCACAAGCTTGCCGAGCAGATATGTTTGGTAACATCTTACAAGGTACTCAGGTAAGTTTAGCTTGCGGTTTTATTCGATATTGGAATAATTTTTTTTTCACTCGTAGCTTTAAACAACCTGTTTTGAATGTTGAAATTTCAAGTATAATGCACTTGATTTTTCCTTAAGTACCAAGAAAGATACAGGTACCTTAGATGTGTGCAATGGTTTAGGCGGAATCATATCCTACGGAGCTTAACAATGGATCCATCATAGAGAGTAACAAGAACTGAACACATCATTGTGATCAAGGAGAAACCACCAGATGCCTCTCTACAAATAAAAAACCGGGGTAATTATCTAGACTCTCAAAAGCGAATGAAAGCTAACTTGCTCTCTCTTGGCGCGGATTGTACAATGGTGAGTTCAAAATATTTTCAAGAAAAGAAACTACTCTTGTACCATTCTGGCTCATGAGTTTTACTTTGACAAAATCAAACTCAAAGGGAATCAAGAGCAAGGTAAAGCTAATCTTTTTGCTATGGTTAGTAAGGTTAATGATTCTGAATATTTGGCTCATAAAATATTTGTCTCTTTAGATAAATTCTCTTGTGTATCTAACCATGCACGGTGCTGCTTGAGTGAGATGATGTGTCTTTGCAGAATCATAAAAGTGTTTCCAATGGATGATCCCATAAGACTACCACCCATCTGTGATGCATCTCATAACCACATTTGGAGACCTGGACACTATCTAGGACGTTCAAGACTCTTACCCCACGAGATTTGGACCTCTTCACTTCACATGTTCTCCGTAGAACCTAAAATGGATTTTTTCATCATTTTGTTCATTCCAAAATTATCAATGGCGACCAGGGGCGTTCTCATTGTGCAAGCTAACCTCTAGAGTGAAAGCATTCTCACCCACAATTTTCTGATCAAAGAAGAGCCCCCGGATCCAAGACCACTTTCATTTACCGAGATAATTTGTAGCACTGAACACTCCAAGGATCCTATCCAGGTAAGTATCTCTTTAACTTGATTTGTTTCCCATGAGTTAAGGTCTGTGAGTATGAGTTTGTTATCTCCAGGAATCATAGAAAAATTTAGATTTATTCAAGGAATATTTGGAATCAAATCATTGTTGTAAAACACAAGTAAAAGAAACATGATATGGATAATGTTTTGACTCAAGCTGAGATATGTTTACTTGTTTATTGTGAGTCCCGACTGTGATAACATGCTTGCTCTTTTCCAAAAGTGTTGATAAATTTTCAGGTACAAAGAGGAGCCACGGGCGTAAATGTTATCTCATTTAATTTCTTTGCAGAGGCCTGGAATTGGAGATGTTTTCATGAAGGACAAAAAACCCTTGCTTATTTCCAAATGATCTTTGAAATTGAAGAATCCGTGAGAAATTATTGGGGAAAAAAGCGAGTTCGGCTGAAGGAGGTTCACCCCAGTACCAAAGATTGAAGGCCTATTCCCAATCATCGAAAGGATCAATGGCGACAACACCTTTCTCGATTGGTAAGTATAAAGAAATTTCCTTATTTAAAGTTACTTATTCTCTTCTTCCTTTCATTGCAGATTGTTCGGTTGAGGTCAAATCCTTTTCAAGTCGGGAGAGGATGATGTGATCATGCCAAGCACAATGAAAGAGCAGCTTGAACGGAGCAGCTTGTGGCGAGGAAGCTTAGAAGAAATGGATTAGCTCAACAATAATGTTTGATCCGGGAATATTAAGAGGATCACTTGAGTTATAAAAGATGATACCAAGACTTCTCTGGTCAAGGTTCATGCGCAAGGAGCTTGGCAAGTGACCATGAAACACACTAACACTCTTTTTCCCTTACTCTTGGTTTTTCCCAAGTGGTTTTTCGAGAGAAGGTTTTTAATGAGATTTGTGGGTTTCATGTCTCCTGCTATCACTTTGAGACTGATCCATCTAGGCCCATTTAGAAGACATTATGGGCCTCACCTATCTCTTATCTTTCTATCTTATTTTGAATTCAAACTGTCTTTTAATGTTGCATGGTCCGAATGTTGTTTACGAGGCATGTCTAAGTAAACACACCTCTTTATTTAGTCTTCTCTTTCTAATCTCGCCTCCTTCTCTTTATATTGAGGCTGAGCCTCCATTGTACTCTTATCAAACTTTTATTCTAAAAATCTTCATACTTGTTTGATCATTTCTTGCTTTCGAAAGTGTAGGGTCTTCATTCCTTCACAGCGAGCCGATAATCTTAGAGTCTGTCCTGACTCTTAAAAGTATCACTTGATTCACCTCTTGTTCATCACGTCCGAGTCCTTACTCACGTCTGAACAAGTCTAAAAATCTAAGGTTCATCATCACTTTTAGAAGTTTTGCATCGATCCATAAAACCCATCGGGACCATACTCGTTTCATCACTTCGCATCACTAATCTCATCCCTCGGACCATCACGACCTATTGGAGAGCATTGGGGACTTGATCCTCATCTGGGATCATATCACTCCAAACTTCTCGAGCTCTCTCATCTTCCTCAAGCTTCTAGGCTCTCTGTGTAACTTCGTTATCGCCTCGAGCCCCACTCGAGTCGTAGTCACCCTCGAGCCCAACTCGAGTCGTAGTCGCTCGATCCATCTCGTCCTCACCTCGAGCCGAATCCACCTCTCGCCGAGTCGAACACTCAAATCCACCCAAATGGTATGCAGCCCAAGAGTTCTCGCGCAAAAGGGATGACGTAGCTCGCGGAAAGGCTGTCGATCACGGTGAAGATATGGAGATGGAAGCCAAGTTCAAAAAGCGGTATTCACGGAAGTATGAGCCAGAGCTAACTAAGTCAGAAATCGTGCAGTTTTTTCCTTGCTAGGGCTTCTGGGACCGTTTATCCCCATCTCCCCACCATAGAAAAACTCGGCATAAGCGAGGCGTAAGCTGCCTTTTTGCCTTATCTTGGACCAACCAACTTCATAAAGTGCAACATGCCAGCTTATCAAGTCGAGACTTGCCACTTCTTGGCATCCTTTGGAGTGCACTTCTGAAGAACCACGACTCTGAGTCGGGGCGGGGATTAGGGTGGATCACTTTTTTAAAGTCGGGGGAAGAAGTACTCTCATCACCAGGAGCTCGACCGACCATGCGATTTTGCTAGCGGAGCGAGGGTACACCAAGACTTTGACAAAGGGGCTGCAAATGCTTATGGCTGACAATAGGTGCAGAAATGCCGTACTCGTCATCTAGAACCAAGATTTCACAGATTCGACTCGCGCGGTGAGATACTGCACAAGGAGATCGCCCGGCACCATGTTTGGCGTCCTGCGTAGTCTTGTCAATGAAGGAAAGCTGCAAATAATGGATTTGGGATTGAAAAGGATTCTGGAATTTGCTAGGGATGGAAGAACTGGTAGGGGATAAGGCTAATACAAACCTCACCTTTGTCTTGCTGGCTCAGTTCGAGACCTATAGAGAGTTGGCTGTGAAGATGCATAGGAAAAATTCAAAGGGAGACCTCCGCGTTGGGGGAGTGATTACGCCCGTACTCATTGCAGCGTGCTCATAATTTTAGAACCAACCGCGCCAAGGTGGCGGGGCGTTGAACATCTTAGGAGTGCAAAGTTCCTCAGCAGAACCCACATGGACATGGAGGACTACTTTACCAGTTCATTCACCCTACCGTAGGACTAAGCTCATTCTGACTCCCTTGTGACAATACAAAATTCTCTGACTCTAACATTGACTTTACACCTCCGCTTGAACTGCTCCAACTACATGGAGGGGATGGACTCGATCCTGTGATCCGAGTCAGTCCTCAACCCCCAAAATATCTGCACCTAAGACATTTCACTTTGAAGAGTATCCGCATCTAGCCTAATAAGAGTCTATGGGAGGCTCCACGCGGATTGGACTCCTTGAGAAATGGAACAAAGGTCAAACAAAGCGATCAAGGCATTGAAAGGTATCGTGAAAGATTTGTCGGATGGGTGGAAGGAAATGAAGGAATAGCTGAACAAGATTCAAGAGGGGGTAGCCGCTCTCGAAGAGATGATGAACAATGTCAACCAAGCACTTTGCGGAAGAGTGGTTCTATGAAAATAAGCTCAGCGTAGCTCCCCTCGAGCCCCAGAGCTTCCTCCTTGAACTCGACAGCGGAAGAGACATGCGCGAGGTCGGCGAGTGGGCTCGAGCATCTGACCGACCCCTCCCCCACTAGGAATACTCCTGCGCGAGCATGGGAGTCGATCGATTCCTACTCTTCCAACTACTTAGGTACCAATTCCAAACCCATCATTGTATATACAATTGCATTTAGTTTACTCTTTTTTCTATCTGGAGTCTTTTCCAAATTTTTATTACCAAGGGACTGTGTAATTTAAGTTTGGGGGAGGTTCGGGATGTATTGTTTATTGTTTTCTGTTTTCTTAAGTCAAATTTTGCATCATCTATGTGCATCTGAAAACCATAAAAATTTGAAAATTTTTTTGAAAACTATTTCACAAAAGCAGTGTCCATGTAGTTGCATTAGCATTTTAGGATTGAGTCTAGTTGCATTTCATCTAAGATTTCTGCATAGGGGATAATGATGATTCTTGCCTCGCTTAGCATGCGGTTTAAACTGACAAAATCAATGAACCATTTAGTTGTTCGTGGTGCATGTTGATTCGGTTTGAAGCATAAAGCGGTACCATCCTTTGAATTCATTGTGACATTTGATCTTAGCTGAAGTATGTTGTAAAATGCATTTATTCCTATCTATTTGAACCTTAACTTGACCTGTAATTATCATGTTTATGCATTGAAGTTGAACTCATGGATACCTATATACATAGTTGGATATTCTTTCATTTTTTACCACTCTTGCTATCCAGTAGTGATTCCCATCATTGGAACAGTTTCCCCCACCATGAACCTACCTTTTTTTAAGCCAATATTATTCTCTGTGTGTGTGAGGCCTTTTATTGGTGAGCTTGGTAGAAAGTGTTAGGTTGGAGTTGACAAGGATAGGTTAGCATTTAGTTCTAGTTCACGGTTTTCGGACTAGCTTGGACTAGGTGGGAATATGATTCTGGGTAGAAATGGAAATTGGGATATCAAGTCATGGGAATTCATTGAGGATGTGTTAAAATGAAGAAAGGAAAAGGGAAAAAGAAATTTCTAAGTAGAGGGATGTGTATGATTGAAGCTCTAGTAAATGATTGGGTAGTAAAAAAAATAATATTACAAGTATGAATTGCATAAGAGATAGCGCCTCAGATATTAACTCAATCCACTAGCGTAATCAAAAGAAAAGGAACCCCTTAGAACACAAGGAAAAAAGAAAAGATTGATCAAAGAAATTCAAGGCAACAAAGTGCCAAGAGTAGTAATAGGATCATTTTGGGTTTTGATTTAGGGGTTTTGGTTTGATTATGTATATCGTTGGGTAGATGGGACTCTATCCTTGTATGCATTGGTTGGCCCTGACCTTTAGCTCTTCTAAAGCTCAGTTTTTTCTTTGAGAGTCCTGTGTGAGGATGAGTGTAACCAGTTACATGGAAGGACCATCTTTGTCCTTTGATAATTCCCTTAGCCAAATGAGTTCAATGACTCTGCGTAAATTTGATTCATGTTCCTTTGCTTAATGAATGTAAAGGGTATGAAGAATCTGAACACTTGTGTAAGCTAAGGTCATTGTTAAAATAGTGATGTGGCGAGGATGGCTAAGGCTTTAAAAGTAAAACTTGTTAGCATTGCATTCAAGATAACTTCTCGGAGATTTGTTGAAGTCTTTTTAAAGTTGCATTGTAGGTTCTGAATCCTAACTTCACTTCTCCTCCAGCTTATGCTTGTTTTATTGCTTGAGGGCAAGCAAGGATTATGTTTGGGGAGTTGATATGTCAGTATTTTACATGATTTATGCATACATTTTCCTTCCTATTTGCTTAGTTTCACTTTGAGTTCCACGGCATTTATAGTCCAATTTCATATGTTTTTTGCACTTGGGAGAATTTGCACTAGCATTTGCATACATGTTGCATTTGGAGCTAAAGATTTCAACTTGGAGCATGGATGCTAGGACATCTTCGAGTCCCACCGAGTCCCTCGAGTCCATGCTCTTGCCTTACTCGAGTCCATGCTGCCCCCACTCGTGCCGGCTTCGAATCCCCCTCGAGTCCCCTCGAACCCTGCGTGCGATGCTCCCCGCCAGGCCCACCTCCTCGAGCCCGCACTTCGACGTATTATCCCGACTCAGCCTCGGCTCCACTGCGTACCACTCGATGCTGCACTCGACATTACCACTCGATGCTGCACTCAGCGTTACCACTCAGCGCCTTTCGAGTCCCAACTCCACTCGATGCGCTTTCGATGTTACCACTCAATTGCACTCGGGTCCCCTCTCCCTCAACACACTCGACACCACTCGACCGGACTTGGTGAGCTTCTCATCCACGAAGACTTAGCTATTTTTTATTTGTCTTTTTTCTGTTTTGGGGTTTTCGCCTTTACTATAAATCTCTTGTTGGGTATTATCCCACGGGACATGTCTTTTATTTTTAGGGTTTTCTCTGCCTCCGAACCTTGTTCTTGGTGTTCTTGGTGTTCTTCATTTTGTAATTCAGATCTCTCTTAATCTAGTATTTAGTTTGCTTTGATTCCTTGCAGTCTTACTATTCTCATCCTAATCTATCTTTCTAAACTATTTTCAATGAATTCTGAGATGTTTGATTTTTCTGGGTTTATGTTCTTGATGATGATGATTATTCTTGAGTAGTGATTTAGGGTTTCTGAGGATGGGATAGGTTAATAGCTTTCTTATGATCGGATCTGGTGTTTAAGATTGCTTGATTGTTGAATTTCCCTTCTGGGTGAGTGTGCTTAAAGCTTGTTGCTTTCTGATCAATTGGAACAAGATCTGAGATGATTTCCACATGAGAGTGTGATGGAATCATCGGAATCGACTTCTAAAGAATAGCACATCTAGCCTAAGAGATTAGATATTTAGGGTGCTTTTTGGCTTTGCAAATAGGTTCTTTGTGCCTATCTCATCATGGTGGCTCAAGCAAAAGTTGGTATGTCGTTGATGAGTTTGTGGTTTCTTACCACGAGTGGGCTAAATAGTTTTAGATATTTGATGTCTAGGGAGTAGCCTTTGTGGTTGGCGTTTGTTGAACACCGGTGATGATCATGAGCTGCTTATTGATCGATTACCCCATCCTTAGACCCCTATTTACATCTTCTTGGTTTATCATCTTGCTCTAAAGTCGTTTACTTGTTTAATTGCACTTTGCCTCTCATCTCTATCAACTCGGTCTTGAACCCGAGTGCATAGTTATTTGTCGTTTTCAGGCTCTACTCGATCCCATTGACTCGTTCAAAGTGGTCGAGTGCACCTTGTCATTTTTCTGCATTGATTCGATCACTTTACTCGGTGCGGGACTCAAGTCAAGCACCCATCTTCTTGCATTTCGTTTTTATTTCCTTAGATTGTTAGATAAACATTTCCTTTCTATCTGGCTTGACTTAGTTGTATCGATCACATCTTGATTGCTAGCATCGCACTCATTTGGATTGACACCTTAGTATTACAATAACAATGCTAGGGAATTGATACATCCTTATGCGTACACCCATACATTAGATACATGGTTTTTACTTGGGGATTGCATAGCGCCGAGGATTTACATCGATGGGACAAGTTCCTATTGCTAGATTTCCCTTACCCGAAGTAATCCACGAGTAAAAATACTAATATCAATTCGATACTTAGTCAAGATCTGGAGAATCGCGTAGCTGGTCCCTTTACTATTCCCCAAATTAGAGCAATGAGTCACGGTTTAACACTTCGGTCAAGATCCATAGAATTAGGTAACTGGTGCGGAATTAGACACTCGGTCGAGATCCGAAGAAGCGAGTAATTGGATCTGGATTCGACACTCGATCTTGCTCAAGAGAATCGTGTAATTGTTTCCCCTTACTATTCCTAGATTCAACACTTAGTCAAGATCGGGAAAACCGTGTAACTGTTCTCGTGTAATGTTTCCGGATTTGACACTCTGTTAAGCTCCAAGAACTGAGTGGCTGGTCCCAAGTTAAACACTCATACAAGATTCAAAGAACAAGGTATCTGGTGCCATATCGACAATCGGTCAAGATCTCCGGAACAGGGTAACATTTCCCCTTTCTTTGTTCCCGGGAATATGACATTCGATAAATATATGGAGAATCGGGTAACATATCTTGGATTCGATACTCGAGTCAAGATCAAGAGAATAGGGTACCTTGTCCGTGATTAGACGGTTAGTCGATATCTGGTGAACCGTATAATTGGTCCTAGATTAGACCCTCGACTAAGATCGAGGGAAACGGAAATGGTCAAGATTTGACACTCTAACAAGATCCAAGAATAAGGTAACTTGTCCACTTATTATTCCCAGTTTGATAATCGGTCTCGATCCGAGAGAACCGGGTTCTTGGTCCTAGATTCGAGACTCAATCAGATCTTGAGAACCAGGTAATTGGTCACGGATTTGACACTCGGTCAAGATCCGGATAATCGGAGTAATTGGTTTGGATTCGATACTCGATTAACTGGTCCTACATCTTGTTCCCAGTTGATAATCGGTTAAGATTGAGAGAACCTAGTAAATTATCCATGATTTGACACTCGATCAATATCTAGAAAACACTTCGAGAAAAACATATGACTTGCGGCGGAAATTTACATCGAAATGTTTAAACGTCATAACTGTAACGGAATAATGATGAGGTTACAGCAATTTTAGATTCATAAATAAATTAGTCGTAAAATTACGTCTATCTATTAGTAAGTAAAATATATGTAAATACCACGACTAATTAGCGGCGCATTTGACGAATAGAGTATTAGATCCTAAAAGCGTTATAAACTTTACAATTATTTTTACGCAATTTATTTTTGGGAATTTGTGAGATAAACTTTGTATTAAATAAATAAATCGTTGTAAAGTTTAGCAATATTCTGACAATTAATTTAATGAGGAATTTTCAAGGTATATTTATTACATGTAAAACTATGAATGTTACGATGGAAGTTTACCTCGTAAATCAGTAGTAAAGTCGATGGGACCTCCTCGTTAACATGATTTGTTGTAAAATCATTGTAATGTTTCTACCTACCAAACACGAAAAATTCCTATAAATAACACACCTTCATTATCTCAACATCCACATCACGAACAACAATCACTTTGAAACTAAACACGAAAAAATGTCTTGCGGAGGATATCGGGCAGCGAGATGGATGTATAAGCATAGAGATTAGAAGCGTATGAAGAGTTTATGAACAGGGGTGGGCTATTCATGTATAAGGCAGGATAGACTCCACTACCATAGAAACCGGTAAAATGTTCCGTCATGTCGAAAGTGTAAAATTTCAAGATTTCGCTTATTGAAAATGTTTGGAAGCATTTGTTGAATAGAGGATTTATACTGATATTATATTTGGTTTTAACATGGGAAGGTTATGGTCAGAATGAAGCATAAAGTAGTAATAATAGTAATTTTGAAGTTGTGGGTAGAGATGAACCTTGTAATTTGCATAACTATGCTCATCCTTATCATGTAGATCAGGGTGATGTACAACATGATAGGGTTCATGATATAGTTACAGATGCATTTAATCGAACCACTTCATCATTTGCTGATAATACGATTGAGGAACCTAATTTAGATCTTGAAAGCGGTTTTATGAAATGTTGGATCTTTAAAATCAGCCAATCTACGAAGGATGTAAGAAGGTTTGTCAAAATTATCATTGGCATCTAGGATGATGAACATTAAAACTGATCATAATCTAGCGGAGGTTTTATGGATGCATAGGCCAAATTGTTCAAAGTATTTGCTAGAAGACAATTTATCTGCTGAATCATCCTATGAGATTCAAAAGCTGGTTTATAGTCTTGGGTTGCCTTCTGAGATGATAGATGTTTGCATTGATAATTGCATGATCTATTGGAAAGATGATGCTCGATTCAGGAATGTCGATTATGTAAAGCCAAGATTTAAACCTCAAGAGTGGAAGGAATAAGGTCCCTACCAGCGGATGTGGTACCTACCAATAATAGAAAGGTTGAAAGATTGTATCGATTACGAAAGGACAGCTGCATCGATGAGATGGCATGGAGAACATTCACAAAGCGAAGGGAGATCACACATTCATCGGATGCAAAGGCATGGAAACAGTTCAAGCGGTATATCCCTAATTTTGCTAGAAATGTCGGAAATGTCTATCTTGGATTCTGCTGATGGTTTCAGTCCATTTGGAATATCTAGTAGAAATTATTCTTTGTGCCGTGAATAATCAATCAGCGTTACAACCTTTCACTTGAGGATGTGCATAGTAAAGGAAATTTTATTCCTTAGTATCCTAGTTCAGTGGTCCTAAACATCAAGGCGGTCATTAGATGTATTTCTCGACCTGTATATACATGAATTGAAGAAGTTATGGCATTGTGGTGTTAGAACCTATGATTATTCTGTAAAAGGAATTTTACTATGAAAGTTGTGCTTATGTGGATGATAAGTGATTTTTCCTCCTTATGGGATGTGGTCGGGTTGGACAACACATGGAATATTATCTTGTCTGTATTGTCTTGGGAGAACTGATGCACTTGACTGAAGTATGGAAGGAAAACTAGTTGGTTTGATTGGCATATCGGTTCCTCCCAATGCACCATCCTTATAGAAGGAACAAGAAGTTGTTTCGGAAAAGCGTTATTGTACGTGCTCTTCCCCAGTGTATTTAATAGGAGAACAAATTGAAAAGCGAAATTGATCACTATGGTGCTCGAAGCTGTAAGGTGTGGAGGTAATTGGCATACTCACGTAATATGCAGACGGATCGGAGAACATCACCTTGGCACAAGAAAAGCATATTTTGGGATCTTCCATATTGGAAGGATCATCTCCTCGACACAATCTTGATGTCATGCATATTGAGAAAACTTTTTTGATAATATCATGTACCTGATAAGCGTGGCAAAGAAGACAAAAGATTGCAAAACTCAAGGATGGACTTACGCTATATGTTCTAGGGTGAGTTGCAGATTACAGAACGAGTTGAAGTGCCATTTCCAATATTTAGGTTGAAGGAAATGCAAAAACAGCGTTATTGAAATGGGTGAAAGAAGAAGTGAAGTTTCCTGATGGTTATGTTTCTAATCTCTCTAGATGTGTTGAAGAAGGAACAAAATTTTCAGGGATGAAGAGTCATGATTGTCATGTGTTTATGCAACGACTACTTCCTTTTTGCAAAAGAGATAATTGATGAAGATGTTAATGAAGCACTTGCTTGAAGGTCCAATCTGTAAGATAACCACTTTCCGATGTATTTTAGTCGAGGATATCGTTTCGTACTTCGACTATAGTAGACATCATACATCCGTTAACTATGGAGTATGTGTGAAAGGAGAGATCAATGTTTATGGGATCATACAAGAGATAATTGAAGTTAAATTTGCTGGGTTAGTGGGGATGAAATGTGTACTCCTCGAATGTGATTGGTTGGATTCAACAATTGGCATAGGTATACGTTCCAATAAACTTGGAGTTGTGGATGTTAGCATTGGCTAGGCAAGTTACAACAAGTTTGAACCATTCATCTTAGCATTTCAAGCAGACCAGGTTAGCTTCATTTAAGTATCCCGAGTTAGGACCACAGGAGTCCTTAGTTATCAGGTATTAGGGTGAAGCCTGAGAGGCGAATCGTAGGAGAAAAGCATTGCAACAAGATTTATGTAGTGAGATTTGACATCGAATCAAACTACAAATGAGGATCTTACTTATTGATCCATGACAATCAAGTAGTTGAAGACATCCCATATGATGATCAGAAGAAGACAGATGATAAAGGAGTTTGAGAAGTGACAATCTAAGCACTGATTGAGTGAGGCATCGAAGACTTAGTTGATGAGAATAATTAAATGTTTATAATATGTGTTTTGTAATAGTTAACATTTCTAATATAAATATTATTCAATTTCAATTTATCATTTTGTGGTTTAGGTTTATGGTTGGTTCTAAATTTCAAATAACATTTCTAAATTTTCTAAATTATTAAAACATATGTTTTGGTTTAGGTTTGTTGCGTAGGGTTAGGGTATAGAGTATTTAACGCGGAGTTTTGGCGGATTCATAATAAGCGTTGTTAAATGATGAATCCATTACGATGAATTAAGAGGCCGCCTCATCATTTCCTCGTAATAAAACACTTACAAGTTTGAATTTTCCTATAAATACCACATCCTCTCATTTTCAATATAAATACAAGACAGTTTTATAAGTAAAAATTTTATTAGAAAAACACTAATTAATTATGGATGATGAAAGATCTTTGGTTCCTGGTCCAGCAAGGTGTGAGACAAGCTGAAGAAGCGGCGGAGGAAAACTTGAGCGATCAATGCTTCAAGAATATGCTGGTTAAAAGCGAATCTATGTTTAATTCTTATGAGAAACATGTACGGATGGTTAATTGTGTTGTTGAGCCAGAAGATCCTTCTTTCATGGATGTCCTTGGAAGACTACAATTGAATACCTAACCTAACAAGGTAAATTGAAATGTCGTGCATTAATTATTAGAGTTAAATGATATTTTAGATTGCTTCGATAAACAATTATATATATATATATATATTTCACTTATTTTATTTTGAATATAAGTGGACATACATGTGGGGTGGACACTAGTAAAAGAGCTGCATAAGATTTGTGTACCACAATGGTATCCGTACCTTTTGTGGTAGCTATGATTCATAAAATGGTTTTATAATGGATTGGGGGATAATGAAGGTAAACTGTATTATAAGTTTTAGTTTTTAGATGTTCTTAATTAATAAATTAGATATTTAGTAAATATTAATTGTACTTTTTGTTCTTGTAGGATCCATTGGTACTGTACTAGCGAGCATTCATAGGTCCGCTTTATCTTATAACAAATATGGGCACATATAAAGGAGGGTTCAGTGTTGCTACTAAGGAGGTTGTAGTTGTTAAGTTTGAATGGCGACAACATATGTTAACATTACTCTGAATAACATAACCAATGTAAGTTACAATTTTATTGTTAAAGGTTATTTATTTATAAGTATTATCATTAACTTGTTAATTTGGCAGGTAATATCTATAAGCGTTGCTCAGCATTCATACAAATTGAAGATGAGGTTGGGTTGGATGATCTTTGAAGAAATTAGGTAAGTACATTCGTCATGATCTTTGAAGGAAACAAGTATTTATGTTTATGTTTAATATGCTTCCACTTTATTTATATGTATAATTTATGTTAAACTAATGTATAGTATTAATAACTATGTATATTTAATATCAATATATAACATATATTGTAATATCGATATAAAATTAAATGTTTCTATGTGTTTTTGTATGAATTAACATTTCCAATATATAATATTTTAATTTCAATTTATCATTTTAAAGTGTTTCTATATTTTTTTTAAGTTTAGGGAATAGAGTACTTAGCGGCGGATTTACAACATATTAAGTAAATAAACCGAATCGTTATTATCGATGAATTATTACAAGGAATTA
>CM051370.1:16182631-16306012 GCA_028015245.1 Cardamine occulta | reverse complement strand
ATCTTGAAGAGTCATAACTCCGTTTTTGGGATTCTCAGGTTGAAAATGGTCAAATCCTAGGAAATGAAAGCATTGATTCTTCATATTCACATAAATATGTGTTGTTTTAGCCTCCATATGTGTCTTCTTTCTAAAACTCCCAAATTTACCAATAGAATTCCTATGAGATTCATAGAACTATATGAACTGTGAGATAAGCGATAATGCTTGTTTCTTAGTTTGACTTGCTTCTCTACCTTGGTAGCATAGTTTAGGTACATTAAGACTTCAACACTTCTATTCACTCTCATTTCTATCACGAAGGGTCATAACTCCCGTTTTGGGATTCTCAGGTTAAAAATGGTCAAATCCTTGGAAATGAAAGCATTGATTTTTCATATTCACATAAATATGTGTTCTTTTAGCCTCCATATGTGTCTTCTTTCTACAACACCCAAATTCACCAATAAAAACTCTATGAGATTCAAAGAACTATATGAACTGTGAGATAAGCTATAATGCTTGTTTCTTACTTTGACTTGTCTCTACCTTGGTAGCATACTTCAGGTCATTAAAGACTTCAACACTTCTATTCACTCTCATTTCTATCTTGAAGAGTCATAACTTCCGTTTTTTGGGATTCTCAGGTTGAAAATGGTCAAATCCTTGGAAATGAAAGCATTGATTCTTCATCATCACATAAATAGTGTTTGTTTTAGCCTCCATATGTGTTTTCTTTTTAAACTCCCAAATTCACCAATAGAAACTTATATGGGATTCAAAGAACTATATGAACTGTGAGATAAGCTATAATGCTTGTTTCTTACTTTGACTCTCTTTTCCACCTTGGTAGCATGCTTCCCCTACATAAAGACTTCAACACTTCTATTCACTCTCATTTCTATCTTAAAGAGTCATAACCCCGTTTTTGGGATTCTCAGGTTGAAAATGGTCAAATCCTTGGAAATGAAAGCATTGATTCTTCATATTCATCATAAATATGTGTTTTTTAGCCTCCATATGTGTTCTTCTTTTTAAAACTCCCCAAATTCACCAATAGAAACTCCTATGGGATTCAAAGAACTATATGAACTGTGAGATAAGCTATAATGCTTGAGTTCTTACTTTGACTCTTTCTCTACCTTGGTAGCATACTTCAGGTACATAAAGACTTCAACACTTCTATTCACTCTCATTTCTATCTTAAAGAGTCATAACTCCGTTTTTGGGGTTCTCAGGTTGAAAATGGTCAAATCCTTGGAAATGAAAGCATTGGTTCTTCATATTCACATAAATATGTGTTGTTTTAGCCTCCATATGTGTCTTGTTTCTACAACACAAAAATTCACCAATAAAAACTCCTATGAGATTCAAAGAACTATATGAACTGTGAGATAAGCTATAATGCTTGTTTCTTACTTTGACTTGCTTCTCTACCTTGGTAGCATACTTCAGGTACATAAAGACTTCAACACTTCTATTCACTCTCATTTCTATCTTAAAGAGTCATAACTCCGTTTTTGGGGTTCTCAGCTTGAAATTGGTCAAATCCTTGGAAATGAAAGCATTGATTCTACATATTCACATAAATAGGTTTGTTTTTAGCCTCCATATGTGTTTGTTTTTAACCCCCCCAAATTCACCAATAAAACTCCTATGGGATTCAAAGAACTATATGAACTGTGAGATAAGCTATAATGCTTGTTTCTTACTTTGACTTGCTTTTCTACCTTGGTAGCATACTTCAGGTACATAAAGACTTCAACACTTCTATTCACTCTCATTTCTATCTTAAAGAGTCATAACTCCGTTTTGGGATTCTCGGGTTGAAAATGGTCAAATCCTTGGAAATGAAAGCATTGATTCTTCATATTCACATAAATAGTGTTGTTTTAGCCTCCATATGTGTCTTCTTTTTTACAACTCCCAAATTCACCAATAGAAACTTTGATGGGATTCAAAGAACTATATGAACTGTGAGATAAGCTATAATGCTTGTTTCTTACTTTGACTTGCTTCTCTACCTTGGTAGCATACTTCAGGTACATAAAGACTTCAACACTTCTATTCACTCTCATTTCTATCTTAAGGAGTCATAACTCCGTTTTTGGGATTCTCAGGTTAAAAATTGTCAAATCCTAGGAAATGAAAGCATTGATTCTTCATATTCACATAAATAAGTGTTGTTTTAGCCTCCATATGTGTTTTCTTTTAAAACTCCCAAATTCACCAATAGAAACTCCTATGGGATTCCAAGAACTACATGAACTGTGAGATAAGCTATAATGCTTTTGTTTCTTACTTTGACTTGCTTTCTACCTTGGTAGCATACTTCAGGTACATAAAGACTTCAACCTTTATTCACTCTCATTTCTATCTTGAAGGGTCACAACTCTGTTTTTGGGATTCTCAACTTGAAAATGGTCAAATACTTGGAAATGAAAGCATTGATTCTTCATATTCACATAAATATGTGTGTTTTTAGCCTCCATATGTGTCTTGTTTCTAGAACACAAAAATTCACCAATTAAAACTCCTATGAGATTCAAAGAACTATATGAACTGTGAGATAAGCTATAATGCTTGTTTCTTACTTTGACTTGCTTCTCTACCTTGGTAGCATACTTCAGGTACATTAGGACTTACACTTATTCACTCTCATTTCTATCTTAAGGAGTCATAACTCCGTTTTTGGGATTCTCTGCTTGAACATGGTCAAATCCTTGGAAATACCAGCATTGATTCTTCATCATCACATAAATAGTGTTTTTTAGCCTCCATATGTGTTTTCTTTTTAAACTCCCAAATTCACCAATAAAACTCCTATGGGATTCAAAGAACTATATGAACTGTGAGATAAGCTATATAGCATGTTTCTAACTTTGACTTGCTGCCCTACCTTGGTAGCATACTTCAGGTACATAAAGCCTTCCCCACTTTTATTCACTCTAATTTCTATCATGAAGAGTCATAACTCCGTTTTTCGGATTCTCAGCTTGAAAATGGTCAAATCCTTGGAAATGAAAGCATTGATTCTTCATATTCACATAAATATGTGTTGGTTTAGCCTCCATATGTGTCTTGTTTCTACAACTCCTAAATTCACCAATAGAACTCCTATGAGATTCAAAGAACTATATGAACTGTGAGATAAGATATAATGCTTGTTTTTTTACTTTGACTCCCTTCTCTACCTTGGTAGCATACTTCAGGTACATTAAGACTTCAACACTTCTATTCACTCTCATTTCTATCTTGAAGAGTCATTACTCTATTTTTGGGATTCTCAGGTTGAAAATGGTCAAATCCTTGGAATTGAAAGCATTGATTCTTCATAATCAAATAAATAGTGTTTTTTTAGCCTCCATATGTGTTTTCTTTTTAAAACTCCCAAATTCACCAATAAAAACTCCTATGGGATTCAAAGAACTATATGAACTGTGAGATAAGCTATATAGCTTGTGTCTTACTTTCACTCGCTTCTCCACCTTGGTAGCATACTTCAGGTACATAAAGACTTCACACCTCTATTCACTCTCATTTCTATCTTGAAGAGTCATAACTCCGTTTTTTGGTATCTCAGGTTGAAAATGGTCAAATCCTTGGAAATGAAAGCATTGATTCTTCATATTCACATAAATAAGTGTTGTTTTAGCCTCCATATGTGTCTTGTTTTTACAACACACAAAATTCACCAATAGAACTCCTATGAGATTCAAAGAACTATATGAACTGTGAGATAAGCTATAATGCTTGTGTTCTTACTTTGACTTGCTTCTCTACCTTTGTAGCATACTTCAGGTACATAAAGACTTCAACACTTCTATTCACTCTCATTTCTATCTTAAAGAGTCATAACTCCGTTTTTGGGATTCTCAGGTTGAAAATGGTCAAATCCTTGTCAATGATACCATTGATTCATCATATTCACATCTATAGGTGTTGTTTAAGCCTCTATATGTGTTTCTTTTTCTACAAAATTCACCAATAAAAACTCCTATGAGATTCAAAGAACTATATGAACTGTGAGATAAGCTTTATAATGCTTGTTTCTTACTTTCTGCCTTGGTAGCATACTTCAGGTACATAAAGACTTCAACACTTCTATTCACTCTCATTTCTATCTTGAAGAGTCATAACTCCGTTTTTGGGATTCTCAGGTTGAAAATGGTCAAATCCTTGGAAATGAAAGCATTGATTCTTCATATTCACATAAAAAGTGTTGTTTTAGGCTCCATATGTGTCTTGTTTCTACAACCCAAAACTTCAACAATAAAAACTCCTATGAGATTCAAAGAACTATATGAACTGTGAGATAAGCTATAATGCTTGTTTCTTACTTTGACTTGCTTCTCTACCTTGGTAGCATACTTCAGGTACATTACTTCAACACTTCTATTCACTCTCATTTCTATCTTAAAGAGTCATAACTCCGTTTTTGGGATTCTCAGCTTGAAAATGGTCAAATCCTTGGAAATGAAAGCATTGATTCTTCATCATCACATAAATAGTGTTTTTAGCACCATATGTGTTTTCTTTTTAAAACTCCCAAATTCACCAATAGAAACTCCTATGGGATTCAAAGAACGATATGAACTGTGAGATAAGCTATATAGCTTGTTTCTTACTTTGACTTGCTTCTCTACCTTGGTACATACTTCAGGTACATAAAGACTTCAACACTTCTATTCACTCTCATTTCTATCTTGAAGAGTCATAACTCCGTTTTTGGGATTCTCAGGTTGAAAATGGTCAAATCCTTGGAAATGAAAGCATTGATTCTTCATATTCACATAAATATGTGTTGTTTTAGCCTCCATATGTGTCTGTTTTCTTCAACTCCAAAATTCACCAATAAAACTCCTATGAGATTAAAAGAACTATATGAACTGTGGGATAAGCTATAATGCTTGTTGCTTACTTTGACTTGCTTCTGCAACATGGTAGCATACTTCAGGTACATAAAGACTTCAACACTTCTATTTACTCTCATTTCTATTTTGAAGAGTCATAACTAAGGGTCTGTGATTCTCAGGTTGAAAATGGTCAAATCCTTGGAAATGAAAGCATTGATTCTTCATCATCACATAAATAGTGTTTTTTTAGCCTCCATATGTGTTTTCTTTTTAAAACTCCCAAATTCACCAATAGAAACTCCTATGGGATTCAAAGAACTATATGAACTGTGAGATAAGCTATATAGCTTGTTTCTTACTTTGACTTGCTTTTCTACCTTGGTAGCAAACTACAGGTACATAAAGACTTCTTAACTATTTACTCTCATTTCTATCTTGAAGAGTCATAACTCTGTTTTTGGGGATCTCAGGTTGAAAATGGTCAAATCCTTGGAAATGAAAGCATTGATTCTTCATATTCACATAAATAAGTGTTGTTTTAGCCTCCATATGTGTCTTTTCTTTCTACAACTCCAAAATTCACCAATAGAACTCCTATGAGGTTCAAAGAACTATATGAACTGTGAGATAGGCTATAATGCTTGTTGCTTACTTTGACTCTTCTTCTACCTTGGTAGCATACTTCAGGTACATTAAGACTTAACACTTCTATTCACTCTCATTTCTATCTTGAAGAGTCATAACTCCGTTTTGGGATTCTCAGGTTGAAAATGGTCAAATCCTTGGAAATGAAAGCGTTGATTCTTCATAATCACATAAATATGTGCTATTTTAGCCTCCATATGTGCTTTCTTTATAAGACTTCCAAAGGCACCAATAGAAACTCCTATGGGATTCAAAGAACTATATGAACTGTGAGATAAGCTATATAGCTTTTTCTAACTTTGACTTGCTTCTACCTTGGTAGCATACTTCAGGTACATAAAGACTTCAACATTCTTTATTCACTCTCATTTCTATCTTGAAGATTCATAACTCCGTTTTTGGGTTTCTCAGGTGGAGAATGGTCAAATCCTTGGAAATGGAAGCATTGAGTCTGCATAGTCACATCAGTGTGTTTTCTGTTAGGCTCCATATGTGTCTTGGTTCTACAACTCCCCATATTCACCAATAAAACTCCTATGAGATTCAAAGAACTATATGAACTGTGAGATAAGCTATAATGCTTGTGTTCTTACTTTTGACTTGCTTCTCTACCTTGGTAGCATACTTCAGGTACATAAAGACTTCAACACTTCTATTCACTCTCATTTCTATCTTGAAGAGTCATAACTCCGTTTTTGGGTTTCTCAGGTTGAAAATGGTCAAATCCTTGAAATGAAAGCATTGATTCTTCATATTCACATAAATAATGTGTTTTTTAGCCTCCATATGTGTCTTCTTTCTACAACTCCCCCAAATTCACCAATAAAACTCCTATGAGATTCAAAGAACTATATGAACTGTGAGATAAGCTATAATGCTTGTTTCTTACTTTGACTTGCTTCTCTACCTTGGTAGCATACTTTAGGTACATAAAGACTTCATACACTTTTCAATTCATCTCATTTCTATTCTTAAAGAGAGTCATAACTCCGTTTTTGGGATTCTCAGGTTGAAAATGGTCAAATCCTTGAAATGAAAGCATTGATTCTTCATATTCACATAAATAGTGTTGTTTTAGCCTCCATATGTGTCTTCTTTCTACAACTCTAAAATTCACCAATAAAACTCCTATGGGATTCAAAGAACTATATGAACTGTGAGATAAGCTATAATGCTTGTTTCTTACTTTGACTTGCTTCTCTACCTTGGTAGCATACTTAGGTACATAAAGACTTCAACCTTCTATTCACTCTCATTTCTATCTTAAAGAGTCATAACTCCGTTTTGGGGATTCTCGGGTTGAAAATGGTCAAATCCTTGGAAATGAAAGCATTGATTCTTCATATTCACATAAATAAGTGTTTTTTAGCCTCCATATGTGTTTTCTTTTTAAAACTCCCAAATTCACCAATAAAACTCCTATGGGATTCAAAGAACTATATGAACTTGAGATAAGCTATATAGCTTGTTACTTTGACTTGCTTCTCTACCTTGGTAGCATACTTCAGGTACATAAAGACTTCAACACTTTTCACTCTCATTTCTATCTTGAAGAGTCATAACTCTGTTTTTGGGATTCTCAGGTTGAAAATGGTCAAATCCTTGGAAATGAAAGCATTGATTCTTCATATTCACATAAATAAGTGTTGTTTTAGCCTCCATATGTGTCTTGTTTCTACAACATAAAAATTCACCAATAAAAACTCCTATGAGATTCAAAGAACTAACAGAACTGTGGGATAAGCTATAATACTTGTTTCTTACTTTGACTTGCTTCTCCACCTTGGTAGCATACTTCAGGTACATTTAAGACTTTAAGCACTTCACTATTCTCATTTCTATCTTAAAGAGTCATAACTCCGTTTTTGGGATTTCTCAATTGAAAATGGTCAAATCCTTGGAAATGAAAGCATTGATTCTTCATATTCACATAAATAGGTGTTGTTTTAGCCTCCATATGTGTCTTCTTTTTAAAACTCCCAAATTCACCAATAAAACCTCCTATGAGAGTCATAGAACGATAGGAACTGTGAGATAAGCGATAATGCTTGTTTCTTACTTTGACTTGCTTTCTACCTTGGTAGCATACTTCAGGTACATAAAGACTTCAACACTTCTATTCACTCTCATTTCTATCTTGAAGAGTCATAACTCCGTTTTTGGGATTCTCAGGTTGAAAATGGTCAAATCCTTGGAAATGAAAGCATTGATTCTTCATATTCACATAAATAAGTGTTGTTTTAGCCTCCATATGTGTCTTGTTTCTACAACCCAAAATTCACCAATAAAAACTCCTATGAGATTCAAAGAACTATATGAACTGTGAGATAAGCTATAATGCTTGTGTTCTTACTTTGACTTGCTTCTCTACCTTGGTAGCATACTTCAGGTACATTAGGACTTCAACACTTCTATTCACTCTCATTTCTATCTTAAAGAGTCATAACTCCGTTTTTGGGATTCTCAGGTTGAAAATGGTCAAATCCTTGGAAATGAAAGCATTGATTCTTCATATTCACATCAATAGGTGTTGTTTCAGCCTCCATATGTGTCTTTTTTTACAACTCCAAATTCCCCAATAGAACTCCTATGAGATTCAAAGAACTATCTGAGCTGTGAGATAAGCTATAATGCTTGTTTCTCACTTTGACTTGCTTCTCTACCTTGGTAGCATACTTCAGGTACATAAAGACTTCAACACTTCTATTCACTCTCTTTCGTATCTTGAAGCGTCATAACTTCGTTTTTTGGGATTCTCGGGTTGAAAATGGTCAAATCCTTGGAAATGAAAGCATTGATTCTTCATCATTCACATAAATAAGTGTTGTTTTAGCCTCCATATGTGTTTTCTTTTTAAAACTCCCAAATTCACCAATAGAAACTCCTATGAGATTCAAAGAACTATATGAACTGTGAGATAAGCTATAATGCTTGTTTCTTACTTTGACTTGCTTCTCTACCTTGGTAGCATACTTCAGGTACATAAAGACTTCAACACTTCTATTCACTCTCATTTCTATCTTAAAGAGTCATAACTCCGTTTTTGGGATTCTCAGGTTGAAATTGGTCAAATCCTTAGAAATGAAAGCATTGATTCTTCATCATCACATAAATACTGTTTTTTTAGCCTCCATATGTGTTTTCTTTTTAAAACTCCAAAATTCACCAATATAACTCCTATGAGATTCAAAGAACTATATGAACTGTGAGATAAGCTATAATGCTTGTTTCTTACTTTGACTTGCTTCTCTACCTTGGTAGCATACTTCAGGTACATAAAGACTTCAACATCTTATTCACTCTCATTTCTATCTTAAAGAGTCATAACTCCGTTTTTGGGATTCTCAGCTTGAAAATGGTCAAATCCTCGGAAATGAAAGCATTGATTCTACATATTCACATAAATAGTGTTTTTTAGCCTCCATATGTGTTTTCTTTTTAAAACTCCCAACTTCACCAATAGAAACTCCTATAAGATTCAAAGAACTAAATGAACTGCGAGATAAGCTATATAGCTTGTTTCTTACTTTGACTTGCTTCTCTACCTTGGTAGCATACTTCAGGTACATAAAGACTTCAACACTTCTATTCACTCTCATTTCTATCTTGAAGAGTCATAACTCCGTTTTTGGGATTCTCAGGTTAAAAATGGTCAAATCCTTGGAAATGAAAGCATTGATTCTTCATATTCACATAAATAAGTGTTGTTTTAGCCTCCATATGTGTCTTGTTTCTACAACTCCAAAGTTCACCGATAGAACTCCTATGAGATTCAAAGAACTATATGAACTGTGAGATAAGCTATAATGCTTGTTTCTTACTTTGACTTGCTTCTCTACCTTGGTAGCATACTTCAGGTACATAAAGACTTCTACACTTCTATTCACTCTCATTTCTATCTTAAAGAGTCATAACTCCGTTTTTGGGGTTCTCAGGTTGAAAATGGTCAAATCCTTGGAAATGAAAGCATTGATTCTTCATATTCACATAAATAAGTGTTGTTTTAGCCTCCATATGTGTCTTGTTTCTACAACTCCAAAATTCACCAATAGAACTCCTATGAGATTCAAAGAACTATATGAACTGTGAGATAAGCTATAATGCTTGTTTCTTACTTTGACTTGCTTCTCTACCTTGGTAGCATACTTTAGGTACATAAAGACTTCAACACTTCTATTCACTCTCATTTATATCTTAAAGAGTCATAACTCCGTTTTTGGGATTCTCAGGTTGAAAATGGTCAAATCCTTGGAAATGAAAGCATTGATTCTTCATATTCACATCAATAGGTGTTGTTTCAGCCTCCATATGTGTTTTCTTTTTAAAACTCCCAAATTCACCAATAGAAACTCCTATGGGATTCAAAGAACTATATGAACTGTGAGATAAGCTATAATGCTTGTTTCTTACTTTGACTTGCTTCTCTACCTTGGTAGCATACTTCAGGTACATAAAGACTTCAACACTTCTATTCACTCTCATTTCTATCTTGAAGAGTCATAACTCCGTTTTTGGGTATCTCAGGTTGAAAATGGTCAAATCCTTGGAAATGAAAGCATTGATTCTTCATATTCACATAAATAAGTGTTGTTTTAGCCTCCATATGTGTCTTGTTTCTACAACTCCAAAATTCACCAATAGAACTCCTATGAGATTCAAAGAACTATATGAACTGTGAGATAAGCTATAATGCTTGTTTCTTACTTTGACTTGCTTCTCCACCTTGGTAGCATATATCAGGTACATTAAGACTTCAAGACTTCAATTCACTCTCATTTCTATCTTAAAGAGTCATAACTCCATTTTTGGGGTTGTCAGCTTGAAAATGGTCAAATCCTTGGAAATGAAAGCATTGATTCTTCATATTCACATAAATAAGTGTTGTTTTAGCCTCCATATGGGTTTTTTTTTAAAACTCTCAAATTCACCAATAGAAACTCCTATGGGATTCAAAGAACTATATGAACTGTGAGATAAGCTATATAGCTTGTTTCTTACTTTGACTTGCTTCTCTACCTTGGTAGCATACTTCAGGTACATAAAGACTTCCACACTTCGATTCACTCTTATTTGCATCGTGAAGGTTCATAACTCCGTTTTTGGGATTCTCAGGTTGAAAATGGTCAAATCCTTGGAAATGAAAGCATTGATTCTTCATATTCACATAAATAAGTGTTGTTTTAGCCTCCATATGTGTCTTGTTTCTACAACTCCAAAATTCACCAATAGAACTCCTATGAGATTCAAAGAACTATATGAATTGTGAGATAAGCTTTAATGCTTGTTTCTTACTTTGACTTGCTTCTCTACCTTGGTAGCATAATTCAGGTACATTAGGACTTCAACACTTCTATTCACTCTCATTTCTATCTTAAAGAGTCATAACTCTGTTTTTGGGATTCTTAGCTTGAAAATGGTCAAATCCTTGAAAATGAAAGCATTGCTTCTTCATATTCACATAAATAGTGGTTTTTTAGCCTCCATATGTGTTTTCTTTTTAAAACTCCCAAATTCACCATTAGAAACTCCTATGGGATTCAAAGAACTATAGGAACTCTGAGATAAGCTATAATGCTTGTTTCTTAGTTTGACTTGCTTCTCTACCTTGGTAGCATAGTTCAGGTACATTAAGACTTCAACACTTCTATTCACTCTCATTTCTATCTTGAAGAGTCACAAATCTATTTTAGGAATTCTCAGCTTGAAAATGGTCAAATCCTTGGAAATGAAAGCATTGATTCTTGATATTCACATAAATAAGTGTTGTTTTAGCCTCCATATGTGTCTTGTTTCTACAACACAAAAATTCACCAATAGAAACTCTTATGGGATTCAAAGAACTATATGAACTGTGAGATAAGCTATAATGCTTGTTTCTTACTTTGACTTGCTTCTCTACCTTGGTAGCATACTTCAGGTACATAAAGACTTCAACACTTCTATTCACTCTCATTTCTATCTTAAAGAGTCATAACTCCGTTTTTGGGATTCTCAGGTTGAAAATGGTCAAATCCTTGAAATGAAAGCATTGATTCTTCATATTCACATAAATAGTGTTTTTTAGCCTCCTTATGTGTTTTCTTTTTACAACTCCCAAATTCACCAATAGAAACTCCTATGGAGATTCAAAGAACTATATGAACTGTGAGATAAGCTATATAGCTTGTTTCTTTACTTTGACTTCTCTACCTTGGTAGCATACTTCAGGTACATAAGGACTTCTACACTTCTATTCACTCTCATTCTATCTTCAAGAGTCATAACTCCGTTTTTTGGGTTCTCAGGTTGAAAATGGTAAAATCCTTGGAAATGAAAGCATTGATTCTTCATATTCACATAAATAAGTGTTGTTTTAGCCTCCATATGTGTCTTGTTTCTACAACTCCAAAATTCACCAATAGAAACTCCTATGGGATTCAAAGAACTATATGAACTGTGATAAGCTATAATGCTAGTTTCTTACTTTGACTTGCTTTCTACCTTGGTAGCAGACTTCAGGTCCATTGAGACTTCAACATTTCTATTCACTCTCATTTCTATCTTGAAGAGTCGTAACTCCATTTTTTGGATTCTCAGCTTGAAAATGGTCAAATCCTTTGAAATGAAAGCATTGATTCTTCATATTCACATAAACAGGTGTTGTTTTAGCCTCCATATGTCTTGTTTTTACAACGCCAAAAGTCACCAATAGAACTCCTATGAGATTCAAAGAACTATATGAACTGTGAGATAAGCTATAATGCTTGTTTCTTACTTTGACTTGCTTCTCTACCTTGGTAGCATACTTCAGGTACATTACTTCAACACTTCTATTCACTCTCATTTCTATCTTAAAGAGTCATAACTTCGTTTTTGGGATTCTCAGGTTGAAAATGGTCAAATTCTTGGAAATGAAAGCATTGATTCTACATCATCACATAAATAGTGTTTTTTTAGCCTCCATATGTGTTTTCTTTTTAAAACTCCCAAATTCACCAATAGAAACTCCTATGGGATTCAAAGAACTATATGAACTGTGAGATAAGCTATATTGCTTGTTTCTTACTTTGACTTGCTTCTCTACCTTGGTATCATACTTTAGGTACATTGAGACTTCAACACTTATATTCACTTTCATTTCTATCTTGAAGAGTCATAACTCCGTTTTTGGGATTCTCAGCTTCAAAATGGTCAAATCCTTGGAAATGAAAGTATTGATTCTTCATATTCACATAAATACGTGTTCTTTTAGCCTCCATATGTGTCTTCTTTCTACAACTCCTTAATTAACCAATAGAAACTCCTATGAGATTTAAAGAATTATATGAACTGTGAGATAAGCTATAATGCTTGTTTCTTACTTTGACTTGCTTCTCCACCTTGGTAGCATACTTCAGGTACATTGAGACTTCAACACTTCTATTCACTCTCATTTCTATCTTAAAGAGTCATAACTCTGTTTTTGGGATTCTCAGCTTGAAAATGGTCAAATCCTTGGAAATGAAAGCATTGATTCTACATATTCACATAAATACTGTTTTTTAGCCTCCATATGTGTTTTCGTTTTAAAACTCTCAAATTCACCAACAGAAACTCCTATGGGATTCAAAGAACTGTATGAACTGTGAGATAAGCTATAATGCTTGTTTCTTACTTTGACTTTCTTCTCTACCTTGGTAGCATACTTCAGGTACATAAAGACTTCAACACTTCTATTCACTCTCATTTCTATCTTGAAGAGTCATAACTCCGTTTTTGGGATTCTCAGGTTGAAAATGGTCAAATCCTTGGAAATGAAAGCATTGATTCTTCATATTCACATAAATAAGTGTTGTTTTAGCCTCCATATGTGTCTTGTTTCTACAACTCCAAAATTCACCAATAGAACTCCTATGAGATTCAAAGAACTATATGAACTGTGAGATAAGCTATAATGCTTGTTTCTTACTTTGACTTGCTTCTCTACCTTGGTAGCATACTTCAGGTACATAAAGACTTCAACACTTCTATTCACTCTCATTTCTATCTTAAAGAGTCATAACTCCGTTTTTGGGATTCGTAGCTTGAAAATTCTCAAATCCTTGGAAATGAAAGCTTTGATTCTTCATATTCACATAAATAGTGTTTTTTTAGCCTCCATATGTGTTCTCTTTTTAAAACTCCCAAATTCACCAATAGAAACTCCTATGGGATTCAAAGAACTATATGAACTGTGAGATAAGCTATATAGCTTGTTTCTTACTTTGACTTGCTTCTCTACCTTGGTAGCATACTTCAGGTACATAAAGACTTCAACACTTCTATTCACTCTCATTTCTATCTTAAAGAGTCATAACTCCGTTTTTGGGGTTCTCAGGTTGAAAATGGTCAAATCCTTGGAAATGAAAGCATTGATTCTTCATATTCACATAAATAAGTGTTGTTTTAGCCTCCATATGTGTCTTGTTTCTACAACTCCAAAATTCACCAATAGAACTCCTATGAGATTCAAAGAACTATATGAACTGTGAGATAAGCTATAATGCTTGTTTCTTACTTTGACTTGCTTCTCTACCTTGGTAGCATACTTCAGGTACATTACTTCAACACTTCTATTCACTCTCATTTCTATCTTAAAGAGTCATAACTCCGTTTTTGGGATTCTCAGGTTGAAAATGGTCAAATCCTTGGAAATGAAAGCATTGATTCTTCATCATCACATAAATAGGTGTTGTTTAAGCCTCCATATGTGTCTTTTTCTAAAACTCCAAAATTCACCAATGGAACTCCTATGGGATTCAAAGAACTATATGAACTGTGAGATAAGCTATAATGCTTGTTTCTTACTTTGACTTGCTTCTCTACCTTGGTAGCATACTTCAGGTACATAAAGACTTCAACACTTCTATTCACTCTCATTTCTATCTTAAAGAGTCATAACTCCGTTTTTGGGATTCTCAGGTTGAAAATGGTCAAATCCTTGGAAATGAAAGCATTGATTCTTCATATTCACATAAATAGTGTTGTTTAAGCCTCCCTAAGTGTCTTGTTTTTACAACTCCCAAAATTACCAATAAAACTCCTATGAGGGTTAAAGAAACATATTAACTGTGGGATAAGCTATAATGCTTGTTTCTTTCGTTGATCCACTTCTCTACCTTGGTAGCATACTGCAGGTACATTAAGACTTCAACACTTCTATTCACACTCATTTCTATCTTGAAGAGTCATAACTCCGTTTTTGGGATTCTCAGCTTGAAAATGGTCAAATCCTTGGAAATGAAAGCATTGATTCTTCATCATCACATAAATACTGTTTTTTTAGCCTCCATATGTGTTTTCTTTTTAAAACTCCAAAATTCACCAATAGAACTCCTATGAGATTCAAAGAACTATATGAACTGTGAGATAAGCTATAATGCTTGTTTCTTACTTTGACTTGCTTCTCTACCTTGGTAGCATACTTCAGGTACATAAAGACTTCAACACTTCTATTCACTCTCATTTCTATCTTAAAGAGTCATAACTCCGTTTTTGGGATTCTCAGGTTGAAAATGGTCAAATCCTTGGAAATGAAAGCATTGATTCTTCATCATCACATAAATAGTGTTTTTTAGCCTCCATATGTGTTTTCTTTTTAAAACTCCCAAATTCACCAATAGAAACTCCTATGGGATTCAAAGAACTATATGAACTGTGAGATAAGCTATAATGCTTGTTTCTTACTTTGACTTGCTTCTCTACCTTGGTAGCATACTTCAGGTACATAAAGACTTCAACACTTCTATTCACTCTCATTTCTATCTTGAAGAGTCATAACTCTGTTTTTGGGATTCTCAGCTTGAAAATGGTCAAATCCTTTGAAATGAAAGCATTGATTCTTCATATTCACATAAATAGGTATTGTTTTAGCCTCCATATGAGTTTTCTTACTACAACTCTGAAATTCACCAATAGAAACTCTTATGAGATTCAAAGAACTATATGAACTGTGAGATAAGCTATAATGCTTGTTTCTTACTTTGACTTGCTTCTCTACCTTGGTAGCATACTTCAGGTACATAAAGACTTCAACACTTCTATTCACTCTCATTTCTATCTTAAAGAGTCATAACTCCGTTTTTGGGGTTCTCAGCTTGAAAATGGTCAAATCCTTGGAAATGAAAGCATTGATTCTACATATTCACATAAAAAGTGTTTTTTGAGCCTCCATATGTGTTTTCTTTTTAAAACTCCCAAATTCACCAATAGAAACTCCTATGGGATTCAAAGAACTATATGAACTGTGAGATAAGCTATAATGCTTGTTTCTTACTTTGACTTGCTTCTCTACCTTGGTAGCATACTTCAGTTACACAACGACCTCAACACTTCTATTCACTCTCATTTCTATCTTGAAGAGTCATAACTCCGTTTTTGGGATTCTCAGGTTGAAAATGGTCAAATCCTTGGAAATGAAAGCATTGATTCTTCATATTCACATAAATAGTGTTGTTTTAGCCTCCAGATGTGTCTTCTTTCTAAACAACCAAAATTCACCAATAAAACTCCTATGAGATTCAAAGAACTATATGAACTGTGAGATAAGCTATAATGCTTGTTTCTTACTTTGACTTGCTTCTCTACCTTGGTAGCATACTTCAGGTACATTAAAACTTCAAGACTTCACTTCACTCTCATTTCTATCTTGAAGAGTCATAACTCTGTTTTTGGGAATCTAAGTATAAAAATGGTCAAATCCTTGGAAATGAAAGCATTGATTCTTCATATTCACATAAATAGTGTTTTTTAGCCTCCATATATGTTTTCTTTTTAAAACTCCCAAATTCACCAATAGAAACTCCTATGGGATTCAAAGAACTATATGAACTGTGAGATAAGCTATAATGCTTGTTTCTTACTTTGACTTGCTTCTCTACCTTGGTAGCATACTTCAGGTACATTAAGACTTCAACACTTCTATTCACTCTCATTTCTATCTTAAAGAGTCATAACTCCGTTTTTGGGATTCTCAGCTTGAAAATGGTCAAATCCTTGGAAATGAAAGCATTGATTCTTCATATTTACATTAATAGGTGTTGTTTTAGCCTCCATATTTGTCTTCTTTCTACAACTCCCAAATTCACCAATAGAAACTCCTATGGGATTCAAAGAACTATATGAACTGTGAGATAAGCTATATAGCTTGTTTCTTACTTTGACTTGCTTCTCTACCTTGGTAGCATACTTCAGGTACATAAAGACTTCAACACTTCTATTCACTCTCATTTCTATCTTGAAGAGTCATAACTCCGTTTTTGGGATTCTCAGGTTGAAAATGGTCAAATCCTTGGAAATGAAAGCATTGATTCTTCATATTCACATAAATAAGTGTTATTTTAGCCTCCATATGTGTTTTCTTTATAAAACTCCCAAATTCACCAATAGAAACTCCTATGGGATTCAAAGAACTATATGAACTGTGAGATAAGCTATAATGCTGGTTTCTTACTTTGACTTGCTTCTCTACCTTGGTAGCATACTTCAGGTACATTAGGACTTCAACACTTCTATTCACTCTCATTTCTATCTTAAAGAGTCATAACTCTGTTTTTGGGATTCTCAGGTTGAAAATGGTCAAATCCTTGGAAATGAAAGCATTGATTCTTCATATTCACATAAGTAGTGTTGTTTTAGCCTCCATATGTGTCTTGTTTCTACAACTCCAAAATTCACCAATAGAACTCCTATGAGATTCAAAGAACTATATGAACTGTGAGATAAGCTATAATGCTTGTTTCTTACTTTGACTTGCTTCTCTACCTTGGTAGCATACTTCAGGTACATAAAGACTTCAACACTTCTATTCACTCTCATTTCTATCTTAAAGAGTCATAACTCCGTTTTTGGGATTCTCAGCTTGAAAATGGTCAAATCCTTGGAAATGAAAGCATTGATTCTACATATTCACATAAATAGTGTTTTTGTAGCCTCCATATGTGTTTTCGTTTTAAAACTCCCAAATTCACCAATAGAAACTCCTATGGGATTCAAAGAACTATATGAACTGTGAGATAAGCTATATAGCTTGTTTCTTACTTTGACTTGCTTCTGCACCATGGTAGCATACTTCAGGTACATAAAGACTTCAACACTTATTCACTCTCATTTCTATCTTAAAGAGTCATAACTCCGTTTTTGGGGTTCTCAGGTTGAAAATGGTCAAATCCTTGGAAATGAAAGCATTGATTCTTCATATTCACATAAATAAGTGTTGTTTTAGCCTCCATATGTGTCTTGTTTCTACAACTCCAAAATTCACCAATAGAACTCCTATGAGATTCAAAGAACTATATGAACTGTGAGATAAGCTATAATGCTTGTTTCTTACTTTGACTTGCTTCTCTACCTTGGTAGCATACTTCAACTACTTTGAGACTTCAACACTTCTATTCACTCTCATTTCTATCTTAAAGAGTCATAACTCCGTTTTTGGGATTCTCAGCTTGAAAATGGTCAAATCCTTGGAAATGAAAGCATTGATTCTACATATTCACATAAATAGTGTTTTTTTAGCCTCCATATGTGTTTTCTTTTTAAAACTCCCAAATTCACCAATAGAAACTCCTATGGGATTCAAAGAACTATATGAACTGTGAGATAAGCTATAATGCTTGTTTCTTACTTTGACTTGCTTCTCTACCTTGGTAGCATACTTCAGGTACATAAAGACTTCAACACTTCTATTCACTCATTTCTATCTTAAAGAGTCATAACTCCGTTTTTGGGATTTCCAGCTCGAAAATGGTCAAAGCCTTGGAACTGAAAGCACTGATTCTTCATATTCACATAAATAGTGTTGTTTCAGCCTCCATATGTGTTTTCTTTTTAAAACTCCCAAATTCACCAATAGAAACTCCTATGGGATTCAAAGAACTATATGAACTGTGAGATAAGCTATAATACTTGTTTCTTACTTTGACTTGCTTCTCCACCTTGGTAGCATGCTTCAACTACTTTGAGATTTCAACACTTCTATTCACTCTCATTTCTATCTTAAAGAGTCATAACTCCGTTTTTGGGATTCTCAGCTTGAAAATGGTCAAATCCTTGGAAATGAAAGCATTGATTCTACATATTCACATAAATAGTGTTTTTTTAGCCTCCATATGTGTTTTCTTTTTAAAACTCTCAAATTCACCAATAGAAACTCCTATGGGATTCAAAGAACTATATGAACTGTGAGATAAGCTATATAGCTTGTTTCTTACTTTGACTTGCTTCTCTACCTTGGTAGCATACTTCAGGTACAGAGAGGCTTTAACACTTCTATTCACTCTCATTTCTATCTTGAAGAGTCATAACTCCGTTTTTGGGATTCTCAGGTTGAAAATGGTCAAATCCTTGGAAATGAAAGCATTGATTCTTCATATTCACATAAATAAGTGTTATTTTAGCCTCCATATGTGTTTTCTTTATAAAACTCCCAAATTCACCAATAGAAACTCCTATGGGATTCAAAGAACTATATGAACTGTGAGATAAGCTATAATGCTTGTTTCTTACTTTGACTTGCTTCTCTACCTTGGTAGCATACTTCAGGTACATTAGGACTTTAACACTTCTATTCACTCTCATTTCTATCTTAAAGAGTCATAACTCCGTTTTTGGGATTCTCAGCTTGAAAATGGTCAAATCCTTTGAAATGAAAGCATTGATTCTTCATATTCACATAAATAAGTGTTATTTTAGCCTCCATATGTGTTTCTTTTAAAACTCCCAAATTCACCAATAGAACTCCTATGAGATTCAAAGAACTATATGAACTGTGAGATAAGCTATAATGCTAGTTTCTTACTTTGACTTGCTTCTCTACCTTGGTAGCATACTTCAGGTACATTAGGACTTCAACACTTCTATTCACTCTCATTTCTATCTTAAAGAGTCATAACTCCGTTTTTGGGATTCTCAGTTTGAAAATGGTCAAATCGTTGGAAATTAAAGCATTGATTCTACATATTCACATAAATAGTGTTGCTTTAGCCTCCATATGTGTTTTCTTTTTAAGACTCCTAAATTCACCAATACAAACTCCTATGGGATTCAAAGAACTATATGAACTGTGAGATAAGCTATAATGCTTGTTTCTTACTTTGACTTGCTTCTCTACCTTGGTAGCATACTTCAGGTACATAAAGACTTCAACACTTCTATTCACTCTCATTTCTATCTTAAAGAGTCATAACTCCGTTTTTGGGATTCTCAGCTTGAAAATCGTCAAATCCTTGGAAATGAAAGCATTGATTCTTCATATTCACATAAATAAGTGTTGTTTTAGCCTCCATATGTGTCTTGTTTCTACAACTCCCAAATTCACCAATAGAACTCCTATGAGATTCAAAGAACTATATGAACTGTGAGACAAGCCCTGATGCTAGTTCTTCCCATTGACTTGCTTCTCTACCTTGGTAGCATACTTCAGGTACATTAAGACTTCAACACTTCTATTCACTCTGATTTCTATCTTGAAGAGTCATAACTCTGTTTTTTGGGATTCTCAGCTTGAAAATGGTCAAATCCTTGGAAATGAAAGCATTGATTCTTCATATTCACATAAATAGTGTTTTTTAGCCTCCATATGAGTCTTCTTTCTACAAATCCCAAATTCACCATTAGAAACTCCTATAAGATTCAAAGAACTATATGAACTGTGAGATAAGCTATAATGCTTGTTTCTTACTTTGAGTTGTTTCTCTACCTTGGTAGCATACTTCACGTACATTTCTTCACCACTTCTTGGCACTCTCGTATCTGTCTTAAAGAGTCATAACTCCGATTTTGGGAGTATCAGCTTGAAAATGGTCAAATCCTTGAAATTGAAAGCATTGATTCCACATATTCACACAAACAGTGTTTTTTGAGACTCTCTATGTGTTTTCTTTTTAAAACTCCCAAATTCACCAATAGAAACTCCTATGGGATTCAAAGAACTATATGAACTGTGAGATAAGCTATAATGCTTGTTTCTTACTTTGACTTGCTTCTCTACCTTGGTAGCATACTTCAGGTACATTAGGACTTCAACACTTCTATTCACTCTCATTTCTATCTTAAAGAGTCATAATTCTGTTTTTGGGATTCTCAGCTTGAACATGGTCAAATCCTGGGAAATGAGAGCGTTGATTCTTGCTATTCACATAAATAGTGTTGTTTTAGCCTCCATATGTGTTTTCTTTCTAAAACTCCCAAATTCACCAATAGAAACTCGTATGAGATTCAAAGAACTATATGAACTGTGAGATAAGCTATAATGCTTGTTTCTTACTTTGACTTGCTTCTCTACCTTGGTAGCATACTTCAGGTACATAAAGACTTCAACACTTCTATTCACTCTCATTTCTATCTTAAAGAGTCATAACTCCGTTTTTGGGATTCTCAGCTTGAAAATGATCAAATCCTTGGAAATGAAAGCATTGATTCTTCATATTCACATAAATAGTGTTGTTTTAGCCTCCATATGTGTTTTCTTTTTAAAACTCCAAATTCACCAATAGAAACTCCTATGAGATTCAAAGAACTATATGAACTATGAGATAAGATATAATGCTTGTTTCTTACTTTGAGTTGCTTCTCTACCTTGGTAGCATACTTCAGGTACATTAGGACTTCAACACTTCTATTCACTCTCATTTCTATCTTAAAGAGGCATAACTCCGTTTTTGGGATTTTCAGCTTGAAAATGATCAAATCCTTTGAAATGAAAGCATTGATTCTTCATATTCACATAAATAATGTTGTTTTAGCCTCCATATGTGTTTTCTTTTTAAAATTCCAAATTCACCAATAGAAACTCCTATGAGATTCAAAGAACTATATGAACTGTGAGATAAGATATAATGCTTGTTTCTTACTTTGACTCCCTTCTCTACCTTGGTAGCATACTTCAGGTACATTAAGACTTCAACACTTCTATTCACTCTCATTTCTATCTTAAAGAGTCATAACTCCGTTTTTGGGATTCTCAGCTTGAAAATGGTCAAATCCTTGGAAATGAAAGCATTGATTCTTCATATTCACATAAATAGTGGTTTTTTAGCCTCCATATGTGTTTTCTTTATAAAACTCCCAAATTCACCAATAGAAACTCCTATGGGATTCAAAGAACTATATGAACTGTGAGATAAGCTATAATGCTTGTTTCTTACTTTGACTTGCTTCTCTACCTTGGTAGCATACTTCAGGTACATTAAGACTTCAACACTTCTATTCACTCTCATTTCTATCTTGAAGAGTCATAACTCTGTTTTTGGGATTCTCAGCTTGAAAATGGTCAAATCCTTGGAAATGAAAGCATTGATTCTTCATATTCACATAAATATGTGTTGTTTTAGCCTCCATATGTGTTTTCTTTTTAAAACTCCCAAATTCACCAATAGAAACTCCTATGGGATTCAAAGAACTATATGAACTGTGAGATAAGCTATAATGCTTGTTTCTTACTTTGACTTGCTTCTCTACCTTGGTAGCATACTTCAGGTACATTAAGACTTCAACACTTCTATTCACTCTCATTTCTATCTTGAAGTGTCATAAATCCGTTTTGGGGTTCTCAGCATGAAAATGGTCAAATTCTAGGAAATGAAAGCTTTGATTCTTCATATTCACATAAATAGTGTTGTTTTAGCCTCCATATGTGTTCTTGTTTTTACAACTCCCAAATTCACCAATAGAAACTCCTATGAGATTCAAAGAACTATATGAACTGTGAGATAAGCTTTAATGCTTGTTTCTTACTTTGACCTTCTTCTCTACCTTGGGAGCATACTTCAGGTACATTAAGACTTCAACACTTCTATTCACTATCATTTCTATCTTGAAGGGTCATAACTCCGTTTTTAGCATTCTCAGCTTAAAAATGGTCAAATCCATTGAAATGAAAGCATTGATTCTTCGTCTTCACATCAATAGGTGTTGTTTCAGCCTCCATATGTGTTTTCTTTTTTAAAACTCCCAAATTCACCAATAGAAACTCCTATGGGATTCAAAGAACTATATGAACTGTGAGATAAGCTTTAATGCTTGTTTCTTACTTTGACTTGCTTCTCTACCTTGGTAGCATACTTCAGATACATTGAGATTTCAACACTTCTATTAACTCTCATTTCTATCTTGAAGAGTCATAACTTTGTTTTTGGGATTATCAGCTTGAAAATGGTCAAATCTTGGGAAATGAAAGCATTGATTCTTCATATTCACATTAATAGTGTTGTTTTAGCCTCTATATGTGTCTTCTTTCTAAAACTCCCAAATTCACCAATAGAAACTCCTATGGGATTTAAAGAACTATATGAACTGTGAGATAAGCTATAATGCTTGTTTCTTACTTTGACTTGCTTCTCTACCTTGGTAGCATACTTCAGGTACATTAAGACTTCAACACTTCTATTCACTCTCATTTCTATCTTGAAGAGTCATAACTCCGTTTTTGGGATTCTCAGCTTGAAAATGGTCAAATCCTTGGAAATAGAAGCATTGATTCTTCATATTCACATAAATAGGTGTTGTTTTAGCCTCCATATATGCCTTCTTTCTACAACTCCCAAATTCACCAATAGAAACTCTTATGAGATTCAAAGAACTATATGAACTGTGAGATAAGCTATAATGTTTGTTTCTTACTTTGACTTGCTTCTCTACCTTGGTAGCATACTTCAGGTACATTAAGACTTCAACACTTCTATTCACTCTCATTTCTATCTTGAAGAGTCACAACTCTGTTTTTGGGATTCTCAGCTTGAAAATGGTCAAATCCTTGGAAATGAAAGCATTGATTCTTCATATTCACATAAATAGTGTTGTTTTAGCCTCCATATGTGTTTTCTTTTTAAAACTCCCAAATTCACCAATAGAAACTCCTATGGGATTCAAAGAACTATATGAACTGTGAGATAAGCTATAATGCTTGTTTCTTACTTTGACTTGCTTCTCTACCTTGGTAGCATACTTCAGGTACATTAGGACTTCAACACTTCTATTCACTCTCATTTCTATCTTAAAGAGTCATAACTCCGTTTTTGGGATTCTCAGCTTGAAAATGGCCAAATCCTTGTCAATGAAACCATTGATTCTTCATATTCACATCAATAGGTGTTGTTTAAGCCTCCATATGTGTTTTCTTTTTAAAACTCCCAAATTCACCAATAGAAACTCCTATGGGATTCAAAGAACTATATGAACTGTGAGATAAGCTATAATGCTTGTTTCTTACTTTGACTTGCTTCTCTACCTTGGTAGCATACTTCAGGTACATAAAGACTTCAACACTTCTATTCACTCTCATTTCTATCTTAAAGAGTCATAACTACGTTTTTGGGATTCTCAGCTTGAAAATGGTCAAATCATTGGAAATGAAAGCATTGATTCTTCATATTCCCATAAATAGTGTTGTTTTAGCCTCCATATGTGTTTTCTTTTTAAAACTCTCAAATTCACCAATAGAAACTCCTATGGGATTCAAAGAACTATATGAACTCTGAGATAACCTATATAGCTTGTTTCTTACTTTGACTTGCTTCTCTAGCTTGGTAGCATACTTCAGGTACAAAAAGACTTCAACACTTCTATTTACTCTCATTTCTATCTTTAAGGGTCACAACTCTGTTTTGGGATTCTCAGCTTGAAAATGGTCAAATCCTTGGAAATGAAAGCATTGATTCTTCATATTCACATAAATAAGTGTTGTTTTAGCCTCCATATGTGTCTTGTTTCTACAACTCCCAAATTTACCAATAGAACTCCTATGAGATTCAAAGAACTATATGAACTGTGAGATAAGCTATAATGCTAGTTTCTTACTTTGACTTGCTTCTCTACCTTGGTAGCTTACTTCAGGTACATTAGGACTTCCAACACTTATATTCACTCTCATTTCTATCTTAAAGAGTCATAACTCCGTTTTTGGGATTCTCAGCTTGAAAATGGTCAAATCCTTGGAAATGAAAGCATTGATTCCTCATATTCACATAAATAGTGTTGTTTTAGCCTCCATATGTGTCTTCTTTCTACAACTCCCAAATTCACCAATAAAAACTCCTATGAGATTCAAAGAACTATATGAACTGTGAGATAAGCTATAATGCTTGTTTCTTACTTTGACTTGCTTCTCTACCTTGGTAGCATACTTCAGGTACATTAGGACTTCAACACTTCTATTCACTCTCATTTCTATCTTAAAGAGTCATAACTCCGTTTTTGGGATTCTCAGCTTGAAAATGGTCAAATCCTTGGAAATGAAAGCATTGATTCTTCATATTCACATAAATAGTGTTTTTTAGCCTCCATATATGTTTTCTTTTTAAAACTCCCAAATTCACCAATAGAAACTCCTATGGGATTCAAAGAACTATATGAACTGTGAGATAAGCTATAATGCTTGTTTCTTACTTTCACTTGCTTCTCTACCATGGTAGCATACTTCAGGTACATTAGAACTTCAACACTTCTATTCACTCTCATTTCTATCTTGAAGAGTCACAACTCTGTTTTTGGGATTCTCAGCTTGAAAATGGTCAAATCCTTGGAAATGAAAGCATTGATTCTTCATATTCACATAAATAGGTGTTGTTTTAGCCTCCATATGTGTCTTGTTTACTCCAAAATTAAAACTCCCTATGAGATTCAAAGAACTATATGAACTGTGAGATAAGCTATAATTGTTTCTTTTACTTTGACTTGCTTTCTACCTTGGTAGCATACTTCAGGTAGAAGACTTCAACACTTCTATTCACTCTCATTTCTTTAAGCTTAAAGGCTCTTTGGGATTCTCAGTTTGAAAAAAAAAAAAAAATTGAAATGAAAAGCATTGATTCTTCATATTCACATAAATAGTGTTGTTTTAGCCTCCATATGTGTTTCTTTTTAAAACTCCCAAATTCACCAATAGAAACTCCTATGGGATTCAAAGAACTATATGAACTGTGAGATAAGCTATAATGCTTGTTTCTTACTTTGACTTGCTTCTCTACCTTGGTAGCATACTTCAGGTACATTAAGACTTCAACACTTCTATTCACTCTCATTTCTATCTTAAAGAGTCATAACTCCTTTTTTGGGATTCTCAGCTTGAAAATGGTCATATCCTTGGAAATAAAAGCATTGATTCTTCATATTCACACAAATAGGTGTGGTTTTAGCCTCCATATGTGTTTTCTTTTTAAAATTCCAAATTCACCAATAGAAACTCCTATGAGATTCAAAGAACTATATGAACTGTGAGATTAGATATAATGCTTGTTTCTTACTTTGACTTGCTTCTCTACCTTGGTAGCATACTTCACGTACATTAGGACTTCAACACTTCTATTCACTCTCATTTCTAGCTTGAAGAGTCATAACTCCGTTTTTGGGATTCTCAGCTTGAAAATGGTCAAATCCTTTGAAATGAATGCATTGATTCTTCATATTCACATAAATAGTGTTGTTTTAGCCTCCATATGTGTCTTCTTGCTACAACACCCCTTTTCACCATTAGAAACTCCTATGAGATTCAAAGAACTATATGAACTATGAGATAAGCTATAATGCTTGTTTCTTACTTTGAGTTGCTTCTCTACCTTGGTAGCATACTTCAGGTACATTAAGACTTCAACACTTCTATTCACTCTCATTTCTATCTTGAAGAGTCACAACTCCGTTTTTGGTGTTTTCAACTTGAAAATGGTCAAATCCTTGGAAATGAAAGCATTGATTCTTCATATTCACATAAATAGTGTTTTTTAGCCTCCATATGTGTTTTCTTTTTAAAACTCCCAAATTCACCAATAGAAACTCCTATGGGATTCAAAGAACTATATGAACTGTGAGATAAGCTATAATGCTTGTTTCTTACTTTGACTTGCTTCTCTACCTTGGTAGCATACTTCAGGTACATTAGGACTTCAACACTTCTATTCACTCTCATTTCTATCTTAAAGAGTCATAACTCCGTTTTTGGGATTCTCAGCTTGAAAATGGTCAAATCCTTTGAAATGAATGCATTGATTCTTGATATTCACATAAATAGTGTTGTTTTAGCCTCCATATGTGTTTTCTTTTTAAAACTCCAAATTCACCAATAGAAAGTCCTATGAGATTCAAAGAACTATATGAACTGTGAGATAAGATATAGTGCTTGTTTCTTACTTTGACTCCCTTCTCTACCTTTGTAGCATACTTCAGGTACATTAAGACTTCAACACTTCTATTCACTCTCATTTCTATCTTGAAGAGTCATAACTCTGTTTTTGGGATTCTCAGGTTGAAAATGGTCAAATCCTTGGAAATGAAAGCATTGATTCTTCATATTCACATAAATAAGTGTTGTTTTAGCCTCCATATGTGTCTTGTTTCTACAACTCCCAAATTCACCAATAGAACTCCTATGAGATTCAAAGAACTATATGAACTGTGAGATAAGATATAATGCTCGTTTCTTACTTTGACTTGCTTCTCTACCTTGGTAGCATACTTCAGGTACATTAAGTCTTCAACACTTCTATTCACTCTCATTTCTATCTTAAAGAGTCATAACTCCGTTTTTGGGATTCTCAGCTTGAAAATCGTCAAATCCTTGGAAATGAAAACATTGATTCTTCATATTCACATAAATAGTGTTGTTTTAGCCTCCATATGTGTTTTCGTTTTAAAACTCCCAAATTCACCAATAAAAACTCCTATGAGATTCAAAGAACTATATGAACTGTGAGATAAGTTATAATGCTTGTTTCTTACTTTGATGTGCTTCTCTACCTTGGTAGCATACTTTAGGTACATTAGGACTTCAACACTTCTATTCACTCTGATTTCTATCTTGAAGAGTCATAACTCTGTTTTTGGGATTCTCAACTTGAAAATGGTCAAATCCTTGGAAATGAAAGCATTGATTCTTCATATTCACATAAATAAGTGTTTTTTTAGCCTCCATATGTGTCTTGTTTCTACAACTCCCAAATTCACCGATAGAACTCCTATGAGATTCAAAGAACTATATGAATTGTGAGATAAGCTATAATGCTTGTTTCTTACTTTGACTTGCTTCTCTAACTTAGTAGCATACTTCAGGTACATTGACACTTCAACACTTTTATTCACTCTCATTTCTATCTAGAAGGGTCATAACACCGGTTTTGGGATTATGAGCTTGAAATGGTCAAATGCTTGTAAATGAAAGCATTGATTCTTCATATTCACATAAATAGTGTTGTTTTAGCCTCCATATGTGTTTTCTTTTAAAACTCCCAAATTCACCAATAGAAACTCCTATGGGATTCAAAGAACTATATGAACTGTGAGATAAGCTATAATGCTTGTTTCTTACTTTGACTTGCTTCTCTACCTTGGTAGTATACTTCAGGTACATTAGGACTTCAACACTTCTATTCACTCTCATTTCTATTTTGAAGAGTCATAACATCGCTTTTGGGATTTACAGCTTGAAAATGGTCAAATCCTTGGAAATGAAAGCATTGATTCTTCATATTCACATAAATAGTGTTGTTTTAGCCTCTATATGTGTTTTCTTTTTTAAACCTCCAAATTCACCAATAGAAACTCCTATGAGATTCAAAGAACTATATGAACTGTGAGATAAGCTATAATGCTTGTTTCTTACTTTGACTTGCTTCTACCTTGGTAGCATACTTCAGGTACATTAAGACTTCAACACTTCTATTCACTCTCATTTCTATCTTAAAGAGTCATAACTCGCTTTTGGGATTCTCAGGTTAAAAATGGTCAAATCTTTGGAAATAAAAGCATTGATTCTTCATATGCACATACAAAAGTCTTGATTTAGCCTCCATACCTGTTTTCCTTTTAAAACTCCCAAATTCACCAATAGAAACTCCTATGGGATTCAAAGCACGATATGAACTGTGACATAAGCGATAATGCTTGTTTCTTACTTTGACTTGCTTCCTAACCTTGGTAGCATACTTCAGGTACATTAGGACTTCTACACTTCTACTCCCGCTCTCTTCTAACTGAAAGAGTCATAACCCCGTTTTTGGGATCCTTAGCGTGAAAATGGTCAAATCCTTGGAAATGAAAGCATTGATTCTTCATATTCACATAAATAGTGTTGTTTTAGCCTCCATATGTGTCTTCTTTTTAAAACTCCCAAATTCACCAATAGAAACTCCAAAGAGAGTCAAAGAACTAGATGAACTGTGAGATAAGCTATAATGCTTGTTTCTTACTTAGACTTGCTTCGCTACCTTGGTAGCATACTTCAGGTACATTAAGACTTCAACACTTCTATTCACTCTCATTTCTATCTTAAAGAGTCATAACTCTTTTTGGGATTCTCAGCTTGAAAATGGTCAAATCCTTGGAAATGAAAGCATTGATTCTTCATATTCACATAAATAGTGTTGTTTTTTAGCCTCCATATGTGTTTTCTTTTTTTAAAACTCCTTAATTCACCAATAGAAACTCCTATGAGATTCAAAGAACTATATGAACTGTGAGATAAGCTATAATGCTTGTTTCTTACTTTGACTTGCTTCTCTACCTTGGTAGCATACTTCAGGTACATTAGGACTTCAACACTTCTATTCACTCTCATTTCTATCTTAAAGAGTCATAACTCCGTTTTTGGGATTCTCAGCTTGAAAATGGTCAAATCCTTGGAAATGAAAGCATTGATTCTTCATATTCACATAAATAAGTGTTGTTTTAGCCTCCATATGTGTCTTCTTTCTAAAACTCCCAAATTCACCAATAGAAACTCCTATGGGATTTAAAGAACTATATGAACTGTGAGATAAGCTATAATGCTTGTTTCTTACTTTGACTTGCTTCTACCTTGGTAGCATACTTCAGGTACATTAAGGACTTCAACACTTCTATTCACTCTCATTTCTATCTTAAAGAGTCATAACTCCTTTTTGGGATTCTCAGCTTGAAAATGGTCAAATCCTTGGAAATGAAAGCATTGATTCTTCATATTCACATAAATAGTGTTGTTTTAGCCTCCATATGTGGTTCCTTTTTAAAACTCCCCAAATTCACCAATAGAAACCCTTATGGGATTCAAAGAACTATATGAACTGTGAGATAAGCTATAAAGCTTGTTTCTTACTTTGAGTTGCTTCTCTACCTTTGTACCATACTTCAGGTACATTAGGACTTCAACAATACTATTCAATATCATTTCTATCTTAAAGAGTAATAACTCCGCTTTTGGGATTCTCAGCTTGAAAATGGTCAAATCCTTGAAATGAAAGCATTGATTCTTCATATTCACATAAATAGTGCTTTTTTAGCCTCCATATGTGTCTTCTTTCTAAAACTCCCAAATTCACCAATAGAAACTCCTATGAGATTCAAAGAACTATATGAACTGTGAGATAAGCTATAATACTTGTTTCTTACTTTGACTTGCTTCTCTAACTTGGTAGCATACTTCAGGTACATAAAGACTTCAACACTTTTATTCACTCTCATTTCTATCTTAAAGAGTCATAACTCTTTTTTGGGATTCTCAGTTGAAAATGGTCAAATCCTTGGAAATGAAAGCATTGATTCTTCATATTCGCATAAATAGTGTTGTTTTTAGCCTCCATATGTGTTCTTCTTTTAAAACTCCCAAATTCACCAATAGAAACTCCTATGAGATTCAAAGAACTATATGAACTGTGAGATAAGCTATAATGCTTGTTTCTTACTTTGACTTGCTTCTACCTTGGTAGCATACTTCAGGTACATTAGGACTTCAACACTTCTATTCACTCTCATTTCTATCTTAAAGAATCATAACTCCGTTTTTGGTGTTCTCAACTTTAAAATGGTCAAATCTTTGGAAATGAAAGCATTGATTCTTCATATTCACATAAATAGTGTTGTTTTAGCCTCCATATGTGTTTTCTTTTTAAAACCCCCAAATTCACCAATAGAAACTCTTATGGGATTGAAAGAACTATATGAACTGTGAGATAAGCTATAATGCTTGTTTCTTACTTTAACTTGCTTCTCTACCTTGGTAGTATACTTCAGGTACATTAGGACTTCAACACTTCTATTCACTCTCATTTCTATCTTAAAGAGTCATAACTCCGTTTTTCGGATTCTCAGCTTGAAAATGGTCAAATCCTTGGAAATGAAAGCATTGATTCTTCATATTCACATAAATAGTGTTTTTTAGCCTCCATATGTGTTTTCTTTTTAAAACTCCCAAATTCACCAATAAAAACTCCTATGAGATTCAAAGAACTATATGACCTGTGAGATAAGCTATAATGCTTGTGTTCTTACTTTGACTTGCTTCTCTACCTTGGTAGCATACTTCAGGTACATTAGGACTTTAACACTTCTATTCACTCTCATTTCTATCTTAAAGAGTCATAACTCCGTTTTTGGGATTCTCAGCTTGAAAATGGTCAAATCCTTGGAAATGAAAGCATTGATTCTACATATTCACATAAATAGTGTTTTTTTTGCCTCCATATGTGTTTTCTTTTTAAACTCCCAAATTCACCAATAGAAACTCCTATGGGATTCAAAGAACTATATGAACTGTGAGATAAGATATAATGCTTGTTTCTTACTTTGACTCCCTTCTCTACCTTGGCAGCATATTTCAGGTACATTAAGACTTCAACACTTCTATTCACTCTCATTTCTATCTTGAAGAGTCATAACTCCGTTTTTGGGATTCTCAGGTTGAAAATGGTCAAATCCTTGGAAATGAAAGCATTGATTCTTCATATTCACATAAATAAGTGTTGTTTTAGCCTCCATAAGTGTTTTCTTTTTTAAAACCCCAAATTTACCCATAGAAACTCCTATGAGATTCAAATCACTATATGAACTGTGAGATAAGCTATCATGCTTGTTTCTTACTTTGACTTGCTTTCTACCTTGGTAGCATACTTCAGGTACATTAGGACTTCAACACTTCTATTCACTCTCATTTCTATCTTAAAGAGTCATAACTCCGTTTTTTGGATTCTCAGCTTGAACATGGTCAAATCCTTGGAAATGAACGCATTGATTCCTCATATTCACATAAATAGTGTTGTTTTAGCCTCCATATGTGTTTTCTTTTTAAAACTCCCAAATTCACCAATAGAAACTCCTATGAGATTCAAAGAACTATATGAACTGTGAGATAAGATATAATGCTTGTTTCTTACTTTGACTTGCTTTCTACCTTGGTAGCATACTTCAGGTACATTAAGACTTCAACACTTCTATTCACTCTCATTTCTATCTTAAAGAGTCATAACTCCGTTTTTGGGATTCTCACTTGAAAATGGTCAAATCCTTGGAAATGAAAGCATTGATTCTTCATATTCACATAAATAAGTGTTGTTTTAGCCTCCATATGTGTCTTCTTTTTACAAACCCAAATTCACCAATAGAAACTCCTATGAGATTCAAAGAACTATATGAACTGTGAGATAAGCTATAATGCTTGTTTCTTACTTTGACTTGCGTTTCTACCTTGGTAGCAGACTTCAGGTACAGTAGGACTTCAACACTTCTATTCACTCTCATTTCTATCTTAAAGAGTCATAACTCGGTTATTACCATCCTCTACTTTAAGATGGTCAATCCCTTGGGACTGAAAGCCTTGATTCTTCATATTCACGTAAATAGTGTTTTTTTAGCCTCCATATGTGTTTTCTTTTTAAAACTCCTAAATTCACCAATAGAAACTCCTATGGGATTCAAAAAACTAGATGAACTGTGAGATAAGCTATAATGCTAGTTTCTTACTTTGACTTGCTTCTCTACCTTGGTAGCATACTTCAGGTACATTAGGACTTCAACACTTCTATTCACTCTGATTTCTATCTTAAAGAGTCATAACTCCGTTTTTGGGATTCTCAGCTTGAAAATTGTCAAATCCTTGGAAATGAAAGCATTGATTCTTCATATTCACATAAATAGTGTTGTTTTAGCCTCCATATGTGTTTTCTTTTTAAAACTTCCAAATTCACCAATTTGAAACTCCTATGAGATTCAAAGAACTATATGAACTGTGAGATAAGATATAATGCTTGTTTCTTACTTTGACTTGCTTCTCTACCTTGGTAGCATACTTCAGGTACATTGAGACGTCAACACTTTTATTCACTCTAATTTCTATCATGAAGAGTCATAACTCCGTTTTTCGGATTCTCAGCTTGAAAATGGTCAAATCCTTGGAAATGAAAGCATTGATTCTTCATGTTCACATAAATAGTGTTTTTTAGCCTCCATATGTGTTTTCTTTTTAAAACTCCCAAATTCATCCATAGAAACTCCTATGGGATTCAAAGAACTATAGGAACTGTCAGATAAGCAATAATGTTTGTTTCTTACTTTGACTTGCTTCTCTACCTTGGTAGCATACTTCAGGTACATTAGGACTTCAACACTTCTATTCACTCTCATTTCTATCTTAAAGAGTCATAACTCCGCTTTTGGGATTCTCAGCTTGCACATGGTCAAATCCTTGGAAATGAAAGCATTGATTCTTCATATTCACATAAATAGTGTTGTTTTAGCCTCCATATGTGTTCTTCTTTTTAAAACCCTAATTAACCAATAGAAACTATGAGATTCAAAGAACTATATGAACTTTGAGATAAGATATAATGCTTGTTTCTTACTTTGACTTGCTTCTCTACCTTGGTAGCATACTTCAGGTACATTAAGACTTCAACACTTCTATTCACTCTCATTTCTATCTTAAAGAGTCATAACTCCGTTTTTGGGATTCTCAGCTTGAAAATTGTCAAATCCTTGGAAATGAAAGCATTGATTTTTCATATTCACATCAATAAGTGTTGTTTCGGGCTCCATATGTGTCTTTTTGCTACAACTCCTAAATTCACCAATAGAAACTCCTATGAGATTCAAAGAACTATATGAACTGTGAGATAAGCTATAATGCTTGTTTCTTACTTTGACTTGCTTCTCTACCTTGGTAGCATACTTCAGGTACATTAGGACTTCAACACTTCTATTCACTCTCATTTATATCTTAAAGAGTCATAACTCCGTTTTTGGGATTCTCAGCTTGAAAATGATCAAATCCTTGGAAATGAAAGCATTGATTCTTCATATTCACATAAATAGTGTTGTTTTAGCCTCCATATGTGTTTTCTTTTTAAAATTCCAAATTCACCAATAGAAACTCCTATGAGATTCAAAGAACTATATGAACTGTGAGATAAGATATAATGCTTGTTTCTTACTTTGACTCCCTTCTCTACCTTGGTAGCATACTGCAGGTACATTAAGACTTCAACACTTCTATTCACTCTCATTTATATCTTAAAGAGTCATAACTCCGTTTTTGGGATTCTCAGCTTGAAAATGATCAAATCCTTGGAAATGAAAGCATTGATTCTTCATATTCACATAAATAGTGTTGTTTTAGCCTCCATATGTTCTGTATTTTTAAAACTGCGGAATTAACCAATAGCTACTCGGTCGGGATTTAAATAACTATATGAACTGTGAGCTAAGCTATAATGCTTGTTACTTACTTTGAAGTCTTTATGTACCTTGGTAGCATACTTCAGGTACATTAAGACTTCAACACTTCTATTCACTCTCATTTCAATCTTCAAGAGTCATAACTCCTTTTTGGGATTCTCAGCTTGAAAATGGTCAAATCCTTGGAAATGAAAGCATTGATTCTTCATATTCATACAATAAGTGTTGTTTTAGCCTCCATATGTGTCTTCTTTTTAAAACTCCCAAATTCACCAATAGAGAACTCCTATGAGATTCAAAGAACTATATGAACTGTGAGCTACGCTATAATGCTCGTTTCTTACTTTGACTTGCTTCTCTACCTTGGTAGCATACTTCAGGTACATTCGGACTTCAACACTTATATTCACTCTTATTTCTATCTTAAAGAGTCATAACTCCGTTTTGGGATTCTCAGCTTGAAAATGGTCAACTCCTTAGAAATGAAAGCATTGATTCTTCATATGCACATAAATAGTGTGGTTTTAGCCTCCAGATGTTTGTTCTGTTTAAAACTCCCAAATTCATCAATAGAAACTCCTATGGGATTCAAAGAACTATATGAACTGTAAGATAAGCTATAATGCTTGTTTCTTACTTTGACTTGCTTCTCTACCTTGGTAGCATACTTCAGGTACATTAAGACTTCAACACATCCATTCACTCTCATTTATATCTTGAAGAGTCATAACTCCGTTTTTGGGATTCTCAGCTTGAAAATGGTCAAATCCTTGGAAATGAAAGCATTGATTCTTCATATTCACATAAATAATGTTTTTTTAGCCTCCATATGTGTTTTCTTTTTAAAACTCCAAATTCACCAATAGAAACTCTTATGAGATTCAAAGAACTATATGAACTGTGAGATAAGCTATAATGTTTGTTTCTTACTTTGACTTGCTTCTCTCCCTTCGTAGCATACTTCAGGTACTTAAGGACTCGACGACTTCTGTTCTCTCTCATTTCTATCCTAAAGAGTCATAATTCCGTTTTTGGGATTCTCAGCTTGAAAATGGTCAAATCCTTGGAAATGAAAGCATTGATTCTTCATATTCACATAAATAAGTGTTGTTTTAGCCTCCATATGTGTCTTGTTTCTACAACTCCCAAATTCACCAATAAAAACTCCTATGAGATTCAAAGAACTATATGAACTGTGAGATAAGCTATAATGCTTGTGTTCTTACTTTGACTTGCTTCTCTACCTTGGTAGCATACTTCAGGTACATTAGGACTTCAACACTTCTATTCACTCTCATTTATATCTTAAAGAGTCATAACTCCGTTTTAGGGATTCTCAGCTTGAAAATTGTCAAATCCTTGGAAATGAAAGCATTGATTCTACATATTCACATAAATAGTGTTGTTTTAGCCTCCATATGTGTTTTCTTTTGAACCTCCCAAATTCACCAATAGAAACTCCTATGGGATTCAAAGAACTATATGAACTGTGAGATAAGCTATAATACTTGTTTCTTACTTTGACTTGCTTCTCTAGCTTGGTAGCATAGTTCAGGTACATTAGGACTTCAACACTTCTATTCACTCTCATTTATATCTTAAAGAGTCATAACTCCGTTTTTGGTATTCTCAGCTTGAAAATGATCAAATCCTTGGAAATTAAAGCATTGATTCTTCATATTCACATAAATAGTGTCTTTTTAGCCTCCATATGTGTTTTCTTTTTAAAACTCCAAATTCACTAATAGAAACTCCTATGAGATTCAAAGAACTATATGAACTGTGAGATAAGATATAATGCTTGTTTCTTACTTTGACTCCCTTCTCTACCTTGGCAGCATATTTCAGGTACATTAAGACTTCAACACTTCTATTCACTCTCATTTCTATCTTGAAGAGTCATAACTCCGTTTTTGGGATTCTCAGGTTGAAAATGGTCAAATCCTTGGAAATGAAAGCATTGATTCTTCATATTCACATAAATAAGTGTTGTTTTAGCCTCCACATGTGCCTTGTTTTAAAACTCCCAAATTCACCAATAGAAACTCCTATGAGATTCAAAGAACTATATGAACTGTGAGATAAGCTATAATGCTTGTTTCTTACTTTGACTTGCTTCTCTACCTTGGTAGCATACTTCAGGTACATTAGGACTTCAACACTTCTATTCACTCTCATTTCTATCTTAAAGAGTCATAACTCCGTTTTTGGGATTCTCAGCTTGAAAATGGTCAAATCCTTGGAAATGAAAGCATTGATTCTTCATATTCACATCAATAGGTGTTGTTTAAGCCTCCATATGTGTCTTCTTGCTACAACTCCCAAATTCACCATTAGAAACTCCTATGAGATTCAAAGAACTATATGAACTGTGAGATAAGCTATAATGCTTTTTTCTTACTTTGACCTGCGTCTCAACATTGGTAGCATACTTCAGGTACATTGTGACTTCAACACTTTTATTAACTCTCATTTCTATCTTGAAGAGTCATAACTCCATTTTTGGGATTCCCAGCTTGAAAATGGTCAAATCCTTTGAAATGAAAGCATTGATTCTTCATAATCACATAAATAGTGTTGTTTTTAGCCTCCATATGTGTCTTCTTGTTACAACTCACAAATTCAGCGTTAGAAACACCTATGAGATTCAAAGAACTATATGAACTGTGAGATAAGCTATAATGCTTGTTTCTTACTTTGACTTGCTTCTCTACCTTGGTAGCATACTTCAGGTACATTAAGACTTGAACACTTCTCTTCACTCTCATTCCTAACTTGAAGAGTCGTAATCGCTTTTGGATTCTCCATACCTAAAATGGTCAAATCCTTGAAACTCGATTCAAAGAACTATATGAACTGTGAGATAAGATATAATGCTTGTTTCTTACTTTGACTTGCTTCTCCACCTTGGTAGCATACTTCAGGTACATTAACACTTCAACTCTTCTATTCACTCTCATTTGTATCTTGAAGAGTCATAACTCCGCTTTTGGGATTCTCAGCTTGAAAATGGTCAAATCCTTGGAAATGAAAGCATTGATTCTTCATATTCACATAAATAAGTTGTTTTAGCCCCATATGTGTTTCTTTTAAATCTCCCAAATTCACCAATAGAAACTACTATGGGATTCAAAGAACTATATGAACTGTGAGATAAGCTATAATGCTTGTTTCTTACTTTCACTTGCTTCTCTACCATTGTAGCATACTTCAGGTACATTAGAACTTCAACACTTCTATTCACTCTCATTTCTATCTTAAAGAGTCATAACTTCGTTTTTGGGATTCTCAGCTTGAAAATGGTCAAATCCTTGGAAATGAAAGCATTGATTCTTCATATTCACATAAATAAGTGTTATTTTAGCCTCCATATGTGTCTTGTTTCTACAACTCCTAAATTCACCAATAGAAACTCCTATGGGATTCAAAGAACTATATGAACTGTGAGATAAGCTGTAATGCTAGTTTCTTCCTTTGACTTGCTTCTCTACCTTGGTAGCATACTTCAGGTACATTAAGACTTCAACACTTTTATTCACTCTCATTTCTATCTTAAAGAGTCATTACTCCGCTTTTGGGATTCTCACTTGAAAATGGTCAAATCCTTGGAAATGAAAGCATTGATTCTTCATATTCACATAAATAAGTGTTGTTTTAGCCCCTATGTCTTGTTTCTTACAACTCCCAAATTCACCATTAGAAACTCCTATGGGATTCAAAGAACTTTATGAACTGTGAGATAAGCTATAATGCTGGTTTCTTACTTTGAGTTGTTTCTCGACCTTGGTTTCATACTTCATGTACATTATGACGTCAACACTGCTATTCACTCTCATCTCTATCTTAATGAGTCATAACTCCGTTTTTAGGATTCTCAGCTTGAAACCGGCCAAATCCTTGGAAATGAAAGCATTGATTCTTCATATTCACATAAATAGTGTTGTTTTAGCCTCCATATGTGTTTTCTTTTTAAAACTCCCAAATTCACCAATAGAAACTCCTATGGGATTCAAAGAACTATATGAACTGTGAGATAAGCTATAATGCTTGTTTCTTACTTTGACTTGCTTCTCTACCTGGATAGCATATATAAGGTACATTAAGACTTCAAGACTTCTATTCACTCTCATTTCTATCTTAAAGAGTCATAACTCCATTTTTGGGATTTCCAGCTTGAAAATGGTCAAATCCTTGGAATTCAAAGCATTGATTCTTCATATTCACATAAATAGTGGTTTTTTAGCCTCCATATAGGTTTTCTTTTTAAAACTCCCAAATTCACCAATAGAAACTCCTATGGGATTCAAAGAACTATATGAACTGTGAGATAAGCTATAATGCTTGTTTCTTACTTTGACTTGCTTCTCTACCTTGGTAGCATAGTTCAGGTACATTAGGACTTCAACACTTCTATTCACTCTCATTTCTATCTTGAAGAGTCACAACTCTGTTTTTGGGATTCTCAGCTTGAAAATGGTCAAATCCTTGGAAATGAAAGCACTGATTCTTCATATTCACATAAATATGTGTTGTTTTAGCCTCCATATGTGTCTTGTTTCTACAACTCCCAAATTCACCAATAGAACTCCTATGAGATTCAAAGAACTATATGAACTGTGAGATAACCTATAATGCTAGTTTCTGACTTTGACTTGCTTATCTACCTTGGTAGCATACTTCTGGTACATTAAGACTTCAACACTTCTATTCACTCTCATTTCTATCTTGAAAGAGTCATAACTCTGCTTTTGGGATTCTCAGCTTGAAAATGGTCAAATCCTTGGAAATGAAAGCATTGATTCTTCATATTCACAAAAATATTTGTTTTTGTAGCCTCCATATGTTTTTTTTTTCAAAACCTCCAAAATTCACCAATAGAACTCCTATGAGATTCAAAGAACTATATGAACTGTGAGATAAGCTATAATGCTTGTTTCTTACTTTGACTTGCTTCTCTACCTTGGTAGCATACTTCAGGTACATTAGGACTTCAACACTTCTATTCACTCTCATTTCTATCTTAAAGAGTCATAAATCCGTTTTTGGGATTCTCAGCTTGAAAATGGTCAAATCCTTGGAAATGAAAGTATTGATTCTTCATATTCACATAAATAGTGGTTTTTAGCCTCCATATGTGTTTTCTTTATAAAACTCCCAAATTCACCAATAGAAACTCCTATGGGATTCAAAGAACTATATGAACTGTGAGATAAGCTATAATGCTTGTTTCTTACTTTGACTTGCTTCTCTACCTTGGTAGCATAGTTCAGGTACATTAAGACTTCAACACTTCTATTCACTCTCATTTCTATCTTGAAGAGTCACAACTCTGTTTTTGGGATTCTCAGCTTGAAAATGGTCAAATCCTTGGAAATGAAAGCATTGATTCTTCATATTCACATAAATATGTGTTGTTTTAGCCTCCATATGTGTCTTGTTTCTACAGCTCCCAAGTTCACCAATAGAAACTCCTGTGAGTTTGGAAGAGCGATATGAACTTGGAGATAAGGTATAATGCTTGTTTCTTACTTTGACTTGCTTCTCTACCTTGGTAGCATACTTCAGGTACATTAAGACTTCAACACTTCTATTCACTCTCATTTCTATCTTAAAGAGTCATACCTCCGTTTTTGGGATTCTCAGCATGAAAATGGTCAAATCCTTGGAAATGAAAGCATTGATTCTTCATATTCACATAAATAAGTGTTGTTTTAGCCTCCATATGTGTCTTGTTTTTAAAACTCCCAAATTCACCAATAGAAACTCCTATGGGATTCAAAGAACTATATGAACTGTGAGATAAGCTATATAGCTTGTTTCTTACTTTGACTTGCTTCTCTACCTTGGTAGCATACTTCAGGTACATTAGGACTTCAACACTTCTATTCACTCTCATTTCTATCTTAAAGAGTCATAACTCCGCCTTTTGGGATTCTCAGCTTGAAAATGATCAAATCCTTGGAAATGAAAGCATTGATTCTTCATATTCACATAAATAGTGTTGTTTTAGCCTCCATATGTGTTTTCTTTTTAAAACTCCCAAATTCACCAATAGAAACTCCTATGGGATTCAAAGAACTATATGAACTGTGAGATAAGCTATAATGCTTGTTTCTTACTTTGACTTGCTTCTCTACCTTGGTAGCATACTTCAGGTACATTAGGACTTCAACACTTCTATTCACTCTCATTTATATCTTAAAGAGTCATAACTCTGTTTTTGGGATTCTCAGCTTGAAAATGGTCAAATCCTTGGAATTGAAAGCATTGAGTCTTCATATTCACACAAACAGGGGTTTCTTAGCATCCATATGTGTTTTCTTTATAAAACTCCCAAATTCACCAATAGAAACTCCTCTGAGATTCAAAGAACTAGAAGAACTATGGGATAAGCTATAATCCTTGTTTCTTACTTTGATTTGCTTCTCTACCTTGGTAGCATACTTTAGGTACATAAAGACTTCAACACTTCTATTCACTCTCATTTATATCTTAAAGAGTCATAACTCCGTTTTTGGGATTCTCAGGTTAAAAATGGTCAAATCCTTGGAAATGAAAGCATTGATTCTTCATATTCACATAAATAAGTGTTGTTTTAGCCTCCATATGTGTCTTGTTTCTACAACTCCAAAATTCACCAATAGAACTCCTATGAGATTTAAGGAACTATATGAACTGTAAGATAAGCTATAATGCTTGTTTCTTACTTTGACTTGCTTCTCTACCTTGGTAGCATACTTCAGGTACATTACTTCAACACTTCTATGCACTCTCATTTCTATCTTAAAGAGTCATAACTCCGTTTTTGGGATTCTCAGCTTGAAAATGGTCAAATCCTTGGAAATGAAAGCATTGATTCTTCATATTCACACAAATAGTGGTTTTTAGCCTCCATATGTGTTTTCTTTTTAAAACTCCCAAATTCACAAATAGAAACTCCTATGGGATTCAAAGAACTATATGAACTGTGAGATAAGCTATAATGCTTGTTTCTTACTTTGACTTGCTTCTCTACCTTGGTAGCATAGTTCAGGTACATTAAGACTTCAACACTTCTATTCACTCTCATTTCTATCTTAAAGAGTCATAACTCCGTTTTTGGGATTCTCAGCTTGAAAATGGTCAAATCCTTGGAAATGAAAGCATTGATTCCTCATATTCACATAAATAGTGTTGTTTTAGCCTCCATATGTGTTTTCTTTTTAAAACTCCCAAATTCACCAATAGAAACTCCTATGAGATTCAAAGAACTATATGAACTGTGAGATAAGATATAATGCTTGTTTCTTACTTTGACTTGCTTCTCTACCTTGGTAGCATACTTCAGGTACATTAGGACTTCAACACTTCTATTCACTCTCATTTCTATCTTAAAGAGTCATAACTCCGTTTTTGAGATTCTCAGCTTGAAAATGATCAAATCCTTGGAAATGAAAGCATTGATTCCTCATATTCACCCACCTAGACCTGTTTTAGCCTCCATCTGTGTGCTCTTCCGAAATCTCCCAAATTCACCAATAGAAACTCCTATGAGATTCAAAGAACTATATGAACTGTGAGATAAGCTATAATGCTTGTTTCTTACTTTGACTTGCCTTCTACCTTGGTAGCATACTTCAGGTACATTAGACTTCAACACTTCTATTCACTCTCATTTCTATCTTAAAGTGTCATAACTCCATTTTTGGGAGTTCCAGCATGAAAATGGTCAAATCCTTGGAAATGAAGGCATGCATTCTTCATGTTCCCATATATAGTGTTGGTTTAGCCTGCATATTTGTCTTCTTTTAAAAATTCCAGACGCACCATAAGAAACTACTATGAGATTCAAAGAACTATACGAACTGTGAGATAAGCTATAATGCTAGTTTCTTACTTTGACTTGCTTCTCTACCTTGGTAGCATACTTCAGGTACATTAGGACTTCAACACTTCTATTCACTCTCATTTCTATCTTAAAGAGTCATAACTCCGTTTTTGGGATTCTCAGCTTGAAAATGGTCAAATCCTTAGAAATGAAAGCATTGATTCTTCATATTCACATAAATAGTATTGTTTTAGCCTCCATATGTGTTTTCTTTTTAAAACTCCAAATTCACCAATAGAAACTCCTATGAGATTCAAAGAACTATATGAACTGTGAGATAAGCTATAATGCTTGTTTCTTACTTTGACTTGCTTCTCTACCTTGGTAGCATACTTCAGGTACATTACTTCAACACTTCTATTCACTCTCATTTCTATCTTAAAGAGTCATAACTCCGTTTTTGGGATTCTCAGCTTGAAAATGGTCAAATCCTTGGAAATGAAAGCATTGATTCTTCATATTCACATAAATAGTGTTTTTTAGCCTCTATATGTGTCTTCTTTCTACAACTCCCAAATTCACCAATAGAAACTCCTATGTGATTCAAAGAACTATATGAACTGTAAGATAAGCTATAATGCTTGTTTCTTACTTTGACTTGCTTCTCTACCTTGGTAGCATACTTCAGGTACATTAGGACTTCAACACTTCTATTCACTCTCATTTCTATCTTAAAGAGTCATAACTCCGTTTTTGGGATTCTCAGCTGGAAAATGGTCAAATCCTTTGGCAATGAAAGCGTTGATTCTTCCTATTCATAAAAACAGTGTTGATTTAGCCTCCATCTGTGTCTTCTTTTTAAAACTCCCAAATTCACCAATAGAAACTCCTATGGGATTCAAAGAACTATATGAACTGTGAGATAAGCTATAATGCTGGTTTCTTACTTTGACTTGCTTCTCTACCTTGGTAGCATACTTCAGGTACACATTAGGACTTCAACACTTCTATTCACTCTCATTTCTATCTTAAAGAGTCATAACTCCTTTTTGGGATTCTCAGCTTGAAAATGGTCAAATCCTTGGAAATGAAAGCATTGATTCTTCATATTCACATAAATAGTGTTGTTTTAGCCTCCATAGTGTTTCTTTTAAAACTCCCAAATTCACCAATAGAAACTCCTATGGGATTCAAAAAACTATATGAACTGTGAGATAAGCTATAATGCTAGTTTCGTACTTAGACTTGCTTCTCTACTGTGGTAGCATACTTCAGGTACATTAGGACTTCAACACTTCTATTCACTCTGATTTCTATCTTGAAGAGTCATAACTCTGGTTTTGGGATTCTCAACTCGAAAATGGGCAAAGCCGTGGAAATGAAGGCATTGATTCTGCATAGTCACATAAATAGTGTTGTTTTTAGCCTCCATATGTGTTTTCTTTCTTTTAAAACTCCCAAATTCACCAATAGAAACTCCTATGAGATTCAAAGAACTATATGCACTGTGAGATCAGCTATAATGCTTGTGTCATTCCTTTGCCTTGATTCTCTCCCTTGGTAGCATACTTGAGGTACATTAGGACTTTAACACTTCTATTCACCTCATTTCTATCTTGAAAGAGTCATAACTCCGTTTTTGGGATTCTCAGAATGAAAATGGTCAAATCCTTGGAAATGAAAGCATTGATTCTTCATATTCACATAAATAAGTGTTGTTCTAGCCTCCATATGTGTCTTGTTTCTACTACCCCAAATTCACCAATAGAAACTCCTATGAGATTCAAAGAACTATATGAACTGTGAGATAAGCTATAATGCTTGTTTCTTACTTTGACTTGCTTCTACCTTGGTAGCATACTTCAGGTACATTAGGACTTCAACACTTCTATTCACTCTCATTTCTATCTTAAAGAGTCATAACTCCGCTTTTGAGATTCTCATCTTGAAAATGGCCAAATCCTTGTCAATAAAACCATTGATTCTTCATATTCACATCAATAGGTTTTTTTAGCCTTCATATGTGTTTTCTTTTAAAACTCCCAAATTCACCAATAGAAACTCCTATGAGATTCAAAGAACTATATGAACTGTGAGATAATCGAGAGTGCTTGTTTCTTACTTTGACCTGCTTCTCTAACTTGGTAGCATACTTCAGGTACATTGAGACTTCAACACTTCTATTCACTCTCATTTCTATCTTGAAGAGTCATAACTCCGTTTTTGGGATTCTCAACTTGAAAATGGTCAAATCCTTGGAAATGAAAGCATTGATTCTTCATATTCACATAAATAGGTGTTGTTTTAGCCTCCATACGTGTCTTCTTTCTACAATTCCCAAATTAACCAATAGAAACTCCTATGAGATTCAAAGAACTATATGAACTGTGAGATAAGCTATAATACTTGTTTCTTACTTTCACCTGCTGCTCTACCTTGGTAGCATACTTCAGGTACATTAAGGACTTCAACACTTCTATTCACTCTCATTTCTATCTTAAAGAGTCATAACTCGCTTTTTGGGATTCTCAGCTTGAAAATGGTAAAATCCTTTGAAATGAAAGCATTGATTCTTCATATTCACATAAATAGTGTTGTTTTAGCCTCCATATGTGTTTCTTTTAAAACTCCCAAATTCACCAATAGAAACTCCTATGAGATTCAAAGAACTATATGAACTGTGAGATAAGCTATAATGCTTGTTTCTTACTTTGACTTGCTTCTCTACCTTGGTAGCATACTTCAGGTACATTAGGACTTCAACACTTCTATTCACTCTCATTTCTATCTTAAAGAGTCATAACTCCGTTTTTGGGATTCTCAGCTTGAAAATGGTCAAATCCTTGGAAATGAAAGCATTGATTCTTCATATTCACATCCAAAGGTGTTATTTTAGCCTCCATATGAGTCTTCTTTCTACAAATCCCAAATTCACCATTAGAAACTCCTATAAGATTCAAAGAACTATATGAACTGTGAGATAAGCTATAATGCTTGTTTCTTACTTTGACTTGCTTCTCTACCTTGGTAGCATACTTCAGGTACATTACTTCAACACTTCTATTCACTCTCATTTCTATCTTAAAGAGTCATAACTCCGTTTTTGGGATTCTCAGCTTGAAAATGGTCAAATCCTTGGAAATGAAACCATTGATTCTACATATTCACATAAAACCTGTTTTTTTAGCCTCACTATGTGTTTTCTTTTTAAAACTCCCAAATTCACTAATAGAAACTCCTATAAGATTCAAAGAACTATATGAACTGTGAGATAAGCTATAATGCTTGTTTCTTACTTTGACTTGCTTCTCTACCTTGGTAGCATAGTTCAGGTACATTAGGACTTCAACACTTCTATTCACTGTCATTTCTATCTTAAAACAGTCCTAACTCCGTTTTTGGGATTCTCAGCTGGAAAATGGTCAAATACTTGGAAATGAATGCTTTGATTCTTCATATTCACATAAATAGTGTTGTTTTAGCCTCCATGTGTGTTTTCTTTTTAAAACTCCCAAATTCACCAATAGAAACTCCTATGGGATTCAAAGAACTATATGAACTGTGAGATAAGCTATAATGCTTGTTTCTTACTTTGACTTGCTTCTCTACCTTGGTAGCATACTTCAGGTACATTAGGACTTCAACACTTCTATTCACTCTCATTTCTATCTTAAAGAGTCATAACTCCATTTTTGGGATTTCCAGCTTGAAAATGGTCAAATCCTTAGAAATCAAAGCATTGATTCTTCATATTCACATAAATAGTGGTTTTTAGCCTCCGTATGTGTTTTCTTTTTAAAACTCCCAAATTCACCAATAGAAACCCCTATGGGATTCAAAGAACTATATGAACTGTGAGATAAGCTATAATGCTAGTTTCTTACTTTGACTTGCTTCTCTACCTTGGTAGCATACTTCATGTACATTAGGACTTCAACACTTATATTCACTCTCATTTCTATCTTAAAGAGTCATAACTCCGTTTTTTTGGATTCTCAGCTTGAAAATGGTCAAATCCTTGGAAATGAAATCATTGATTCCTCATATTAACATAAATAGTGTTGTTTTAGCCTCCATATGTGTTTTCTTTTTAAAACTACCAAATTCACCAATAGAAACTCCTATGGGATTCAAAGAACTATATGAACTGTGAGATAAGCTATAATGCTTGTTTCTTACTTTGACTTGCTTCTCTACCTTGGTAGCATATTTCAGGTATATTAGGACTTCAACACTTCTATTCACTCTCATTTCTATCTTAAAGAGTCATAACTTCGTTTTTGAGATTCTCAGCTTGAAAATGATCAAATCCTTGGAAATGAAAGCATTGATTCCTCATATTCACATAAATAGTGTTGTTTTAGCCTCCATATGTGTTTTCTTTTTAAAACTCCCAAATTCACCAATAGAAACTCCTATGAGATTCAAAGAACTATATGAACTGTGAGATAAGATATAATGCTTGTTTCTTACTTTGACTTGCTTCTCTACCTTGGTAGCATACTTCAGGTACATTAGGACTTCAACACTTCTATTCACTCTCATTTCTATCTTAAAGAGGTACACCTCGGTTCTTGGGAAACTCAGCATGAATCTGGGCACATCCTTGGAAATAAAAACATTGATTATTCGTATTCACATAAATAGTGCTGATTTAGCCTCCATATGTGTCTTCTTTTTAAAACTCCCAACTTCACCAATAAAAACTCTTATGAGATTCAAAGAACTATATGAACTGTGAGATAAGCTATAATGCTTGTTTCTTACTTTGACTTGCTTCTCTACCTTGGTAGCATACTTCAGGTACATTAGGACTTCAACACTTCTATTCACTCTCATTTCTATCTTAAAGAGTCATAACTCCGTTTTTGGGATTCTCAGCTTGAAAATGGTCAAATCCTTGGAAATGAAAGCATTGATTCTTCATATTCACACAAATAGTGTTGTTTTAGCCTCCATATGTTTTTTTCTTTTAAAACTCTCCAAATTCACCAATAGAAACTCCTATGAGATTCAAAGAACTATATGAACTGTGAGATAAGCTATAATGCTTGTTTCTTACTTTGACTTGCTTCTCTACCTTGGTAGCATACTTCAGGTACATTAGGACTTCAACACTTCTATTCACTCTCATTTCTATCTTAAAGAGTCATAACTCCGTTTTTGGGATTCTCAGCTTGAAAATGGTCTAATCCTTGGAAATGAAAGCCTTGATTCTTCATATTCACATAAATAGTGTTGTTTTAGCCTCCATATGTGTTTTCTTTTTAAAACTCCCAAATTCACCAATAAAAACTCCTATGAGATTCAAAGAACTATATGAACTGTGAGATAAGCTATAAAGCTTGTTTCTAACTTTGACTTGCTTCTCTACCTGGATAGCATATATCAGGTACATTAAGACTTCAAGACTTCTATTCACTCTCATTTCTATCTTAAAGAGTCATAACTCCATTTTTGGGATTCTCAGCTTGAAAATGGTCAAATCCTTGGAAATGAAAGCATTGATTCTTCATATTCACATAAATAGATGTTGTTTTAGCCTCCATATGTTTTCTTTTTAAAACTCCCAAATTCACCAATAGAAACTCCTATGAGATTCAAAGAACTATATGAACTGTGAGATAAGCTATAATGCTTGTTTCTCACTTTGACTTGCTCCTCCACCTTCGTCGCATACTTCAGGTACATCAGGCCTATAACACTTCTATCCAACCTCATTTCTATCTTAAAGAGTCATAACTCCGTTTTTGGGATTCTCAGCTTGAAAATGGTCAAATCCTTTGAAATGAAAGCATTGATTGTTCATATTCACATAAATAGGTGTTGTTTTAGCCTCCATATGTGTCTTCTTTCTAAAACTCGCAAATTCACCAATAGAAACTCCTATGAGATTCAAAGAACTATATGAACTGTGAGATAAGCTATAATGCTTGTTTCTTACTTTGACTTGCTTCTCTACCTTGGTAGCATACTTCAGGTACATTAGGACTTCAACACTTCTATTCACTCTCATTTCTATCTTAAAGAGTCATAACTCCGTTTTTGGGATTCTCAGCTTGAAAATGGTCAAATCCTTGGAAATGAAAGCATTGATTCTTCATATTCACATAAATAGTGTTTTTTAGCCTCCATATGTGTTTCTTTTTAAACTCCCAAATTCACCATTAGAAACTCCTATGAGATTCAAAGAACTATATGAACTGTGAGATAAGCTATAATGCTTGTTTCTTACTTTGACTTGCTTCTCTACCTTGGTAGCATACTTCAGGTACATAAAGACTTCAACACTTCTATTCACTCTCATTTCTATCTTAAAGAGTCATAACTCTGTTTTTGGGATTCTCAGCTTGAAAATGGTCAAATCCTTGGAAATGAAAGCATTGATTCTTCATATTCACATCAATAGGTGTTGTTTTAGCCTCCATATGTGTTTTCTTACTACAACACCGAAATTCACCAATAGAAACTCTAATGAGATTCAAAGAACTATATGAACTGAGAGATAAGCTATAATGCTTGTTTCTTACTTTGACCTTCTTCTCTACCTTGGTAGCATACTTCAGGTACATTGAGACTCAACATTTCTATATTGAAGAGTCATAACTCCATTTTTTAGATTCTCAGCTTGAAAATGATCAAATCCTTGGAAATGAAAGTATTAATTCTTTATATTCACATAAATAGATGTTGTTTTAGCCCCGTATGTGTTTTCTTTTTAAAACTCCAAATTCACCAATAGAAACTCCTATGAGATTCAAAGAACTATATGAACTGTGAGATAAGCTATAATGCTTGTTTCTTACTTTGACTTGCTTCTCTACCTTGGTAGCATACTTCAGGTACATAAGGACTTCAACACTTCTATTCACTCTCATTTCTATCTTAAAGAGTCATAACTCCGTTTTTGGGATTCTCAACTTGAAAATCGTCAAATCCTTGGCAATGAAAGCTTTTATTCTTCATATTCACATAAATAGTGTTGTTTTAGCCTCCATATGTGTCTTTTTTTAAAACTCCCAAATTCACCAATAGAAAATCTAATGAGATTCAAAGAACTATATGAACTGAGAGATAAGCTATAATGCTTGTTTCTTACTTTGACCTTCTTCTCTACCTTGGTAGCATACTTCAGGTACATTGAGACTTCAACACTTCTATTCACTCTCATTTCTATCTTAAAGAGTCATAACTCCGTTTTTGGGATTCTCAGCTTGAAAATGGTCAAATCCTTGGAAATGAAAGCATTGATTCTACATATTCACATAAATAGTGTTTTTTTAGCCTCCATATGTGTTTTCTTTTTAAAACTCCCAAATTCACAAATAGAAACTCATATGGGATTTAAAGAACTATATGAACTGTGAGATAAGCTATATAGCTTGTTTCTAACTTTGACTTGCTTCTCTACCTTGGTAGCATACTTCAGGTACATAAAGACTTCAACACTTCTATTCACTCTCATTTCTATCTTAAAGAGTCATAACTCCGTTTTTGGGATTCTCAGCTTGAAAATGGTCAAATCCTTGGAAATGAAAACATTGATTCTACATATTCACATAAATAGTGTTGTTTTAGCCTCCATATGTGTTTTCTTTTTAAAACTCCCAAATTCACCAATAGAAACTCCTATGGGATTCAAAGAACTATATGAACTATGAGATAAGCTATAATGCTTGTTTCTTACTTTGAGTTGCTTCTCTACCTTGGTAGCATACTTCAGGTACATTAGGACTTCAACACTTCTATTCACTCTCATTTCTATCTTAAAGAGTCACAACTCTTTTGGGATTCTCAGCGTGAATATGGGGAAATCCTTTGAAATGAAAGCATTGATTCTTCATATTCACACAAATAGTGGTTTTTAGCCCCCAGATGTTTGTTCTTTTTAAAGCTCCCAAATTCACAAATAGAAACTCCTATGGGATTCAAAGAACTATATGAACTGTGAGATAAGCTATGATGCTAGTTTCTTACTTTGACTTGCTTCTCTACCTTGGTAGCATACTTCAGGTACATTAGGACTTCAACACTTCTATTCACTCTCATTTCTATCTTAAAGAGTAATAACTCCGTTTTGGGATTCTCCGCTTGAAAATGGTCAAATCCTTGGAAATGAAAGCATTGATTCTTCATATTCACATAAATAGTGTTGTTTTAGCCTCTATATGTGGTTTCTTTTTAAAACTCCCAAATTCACCAATAGAAACTCCTATGAGATTCAAAGAACTATTTAAACTGTGAGATAAGATATAATGCTTGTTTCTTACTTTCACTCCCTTCTCTACCTTGGTAGCATACTTCAGGTACATTAAGACTTCAACACTTCTATTCACTCTCATTTCTATCTTGAAGAGTCATAACTCCGTTTTTGGGATTCTCAGGTTGAAAATGGTCAAATCCTTGGAAATGAAAGCATTGATTCTTCATATTCACATAAATAGTGTTGTTTTAGCCTCCATATGTGTTTTCTTTTTAAAACTCCAAATTCACCAATAGAAACTCCTATGAGATTCAAAGAACTATATGAACTGTGAGATAAGCTATAATGCTTGTTTCTTACTTTGACTTGCTTCTCTACCTTGGTAGCATACTTCAGGTACATTAGGACTTCAACACTTCTATTCACTCTCATTTCTATCTTAAAGAGTCATAACTCCGTTTTTGGGATTCTCAGCTTGAAAATGGTCAAATCCTTGGAAATGAAAGCATTGATTCTTCATATTCACATAAATAGTGTTGTTTTAGCCTCCATATGTGTTTTCTTTTTAAAACTCACAAATTCACCAATAGAAACTTCTATGGGATTCAAAGAACTATATGAACTGTGAGATAAGCTATAATGCTTGTTTCTTACTTTGACTTGCTTCTCTACCTTGGTAGCATACTTCAGGTACATTAGGACTTCAACACTTCTATTCACTCTCATTTCTATCTTAAAGAGTCATAACTCCGTTTTTGGGATTCTTAGCTTGAAAATGGTCAAATCCTTAGAAATGAAAGCATTGATTCTTCATATTCACATAAATAGTGTTGTTTTAGCCTTTATATGTGTTTTCTTTTTAAAACTCCGAAATTCACCAATAGAAACTCCTATGGGATTAAAAGAACAATATGAACTATGAGATAAGCTATAATGCTTGTTTCTTACTTTGAGTTGCTTCTTTACCTTGGTAGCATACTTCAGGTACGCTGGGCCTGCAATACTTCTATTCACTCTCATTTCTATCTTAAAGAGTCATAACTCCATTTTTGAGATTTCCAGCTTGAAAATGGTCAAATCCTTGGAAATGAAAGCATTGATTCTTCATATTCACATAAATAGTGTTGTTTTAGCCTCCATATGTGTTTTCTTTTTAAAACTGCAAAATTCACCAATAGAAACTCCTATGGGATTCAAAGAACTATATGAACTGTGAGATAAGCTATAATGCTTGTTTCTTACTTTGAGTTGTTTCTCTACCTTGGTAGCATACTTCAGGTACATTAGGACTTCAACACTTCTATTCACTCTCATTTCTATCTTAAAGAGTCATAATTCTGTTTTTGGGATTCTCAGCTTGAAAATGGTCAAATCCTTGGAAATGAAAGCATTGATTCTTCATATTCACATAAATAGTGTTTTTTAGCCTCCATATATGTTTTCTTTTTAAAACTCCCAAATTCACCAATAGAAACTCCTATGGGATTCAAAGAACTATATGAACTGTGAGATAAGCTATAATGCTTGTTTCTTACTTTGACTTGCTTCTCTACCTTGGTAGCATACTTCAGGTACATTAGGACTTCAACACTTCTATTCACTCTCATTTCTATCTTAAAGAGTCATAACTCCGTTTTTGGGATTCTTAGCTTGAAAATGGTCAAATCCTTGGAAATGAAAGCATTGATTCTTCATATTCACATAAATAGTGTTGTTTTAGCCTCCATATATGTTTTCTTTTTAAAACTCCCAAATTCACCAATAGAAACTCCTATGGGATTCAAAGAACTATATGAACTCTGAGATAAGCTATAATGCTTGTTTCTTACTTTGACTTGCTTCTCTACCGTGGTAGCATACTTTAGGTACATTAGGACTTCAACACTTCTATTCACTCTCATTTCTATCTTAAAGAGTCATATTTCCGTTTTTGGGATTCTCAGCTTGAAAATGGTTAAATCCTTGGAAATGAAAGCATTGATTCTTCATATTCACATAAATAGTATTGTTTTAGCCTCCATATGTGTTTTCTTTTTAAAACTCCCAAATTCACCAATAGAAACTCCTATGGGATTCAAAGAACTATATGAACTGTGAGATAAGCTATAATGCTTGTTTCTTACTTTGACTTGCTTCTCTACCTTGGTACCATACGTCAGGTACATTAGGTCTCCAACACTTCTATTCACTCTCATTTCTATCTTAAAGAGTCATAACTCCGTTTTTGGGATTCTCAGCTTGAAAATTGTCAAATCCTTGGAAATGAAAGCATTGATTCTTCATATTCACATAAATAAGTGTTATTTTAGCCTCCATATGTGTTTTCTTTATAGAACACACAAGTTCACCAATAGAAAATCATATGGGATTCAAAGAACTATATGAACTGTGAGATAAGCTATAATGCTTGTTTCTTACTTTAACTTGCTTCTCTACCTTGGTAGGATACTTCAGGTACATTAGGACTTCAACACTTCTATTCACTCTCATTTCTATCTTAAAGAGTCATAACTCCGTTTTTGGGATTCTCAGCTTGAAAATGGTCAAATCCTTGGAAATGAAAGCATTGATTCTTCATATTCACATAAATAGTGTTGTTTTAGCCTCCATATGTGTTTTCTTTTTAAAACTCCCAAATTCACCAATAGAAACTCCTATGGGATTCAAAGAACTATATGAACTGTGAGATAAGCTATAATGCTAGTTTCTTACTTTGACTTGCTTCTCTACCTTGGTAGCATACTTCAGGTACATTAAGACTTCAACACTTTTATCCACTCTCATTTCTATCTTGAAGAGTCACAACTCTGTTTTTGGGATTCTCAGCTTGAATATGGTCAAATCCTTGGAAATAAAAACATTGATTCTTCATATTCACATAAATAGGTGTTGTTTTAGCCTCCATATGTGTTTTCTTTTTAAAACTCCAAATTCACCAATAGAAACTCTTATGAGATTCAAAGAACTATATGAACTGTGAGATAAGCTATAATGTTTGTTTCTTACTTTGACTTGCTTCTCTACCTTGGTAGCATACTTCAGGTACATTAGGACTTCAACACTTCTATTCACTCTCATTTCTATCTTAAAGAGTCATAACTCCGTTTTTGGGATTCTCAGCTTGAAAATGGTCAAATCCTTGGAAATGAAAGCATTGATTCTTCATATTCACATAAATAGTGTTGTTTTAGCCTCCATATGTGTTTTCTTTTTAAAACTCCCAAATTCACCAATAGAAACTCCTATGGGATTCAAAGAACTATATGAACTGTGAGATAAGCTATAATGCTTGTTTCTTACTTTGACTTGCTTCTCTACCTTGGTAGCATACTTCAGGTACATTAGGACTTCAACACTTCTATTCACTCTCATTTCTATCTTAAAGAGTCATAACTCCGTTTTTGGGATTCTCAGCTTGAAAATGGTCAAATCCTTGGAAATGAAAGCATTGATTCTTCATATTCACATAAATAGTGTTTTTTAGCCTCCATATGTGTTTTCTTTTTAAAACTCCCAAATTCACCAATAGAAACTCCTATGAGATTCAAAGAACTATATGAACTGTGAGATAAGCTATAATGCTTGTTTCTTACTTTGACTTGCTTCTCTACCTTGGTAGCATACTTCAGGTACATTAGGACTTCAACACTTCTATTCACTCTCATTTCTATCTTAAAGAGTCATAACTCCGTTTTTGGGATTCTCAGCTTGAAAATGGTCAAATCCTTGGAAATGAAAGCATTGATTCTTCATATTCACATAAATAGTGTTTTTTAGCCTCCATATGTGTTTTCTTTTTAAAACTCCCAAATTCACCAATAGAAACTCCTATGGGATTCAAAGAACTATATGAACTGTGAGATAAGCTATAATGCTTGTTTCTTACTTTGACTTGCTTCTCTACCTTGGTAGCATACTTCAGGTACATTAGGACTTCAACACTTCTATTCACTCTCATTTATATCTTAAAGAGTCATAACTCCGTTTTTGGGATTCTCAGCTTGAAAATGGTCAAATCCTTGGAAATGAAAGCATTGATTCTTCATATTCACATAAATAGTGTTGTTTTAGCCTCCATATGTGTTTTCTTTTTAAAACTCCAAATTCACCAATAGAAACTCCTATGAGATTCAAAGAACTATATGAACTGTGAGATAAGATATAATGCTTGTTTCTTACTTTGACTCCCTTCTCTACCTTGGTAGCATACTGCAGGTACATTAAGACTTCAACACTTCTATTCACTCTCATTTCTATCTTGAAGAGTCATAACTCCGTTTTTGGGATTCTCAGCTTGAAAATGGTCAAATCCTTGGAAATGAAAGCATTGATTCTTCATATTCACATAAATAGTGTTGTTTTAGCCTCCATATGTGTCTTCTTGCTACAACTCCCAAATTCACCATTAGAAACTCCTATGAGATTCAAATAACTAACAGAACTGTGGGATAAGCTATATTGCTTGTTTCTTACTTTGACTCCCTTCTCTACCTTGGTAGCATACTTCAGGTACATTAAGACTTCAACACTTCTATTCACTCTCATTTCTATCTTAAAAAGTAATAACTCCGTTTTGGGATTCTCAGCTTGAAAATGGTCAAATCCTTGGAAATGAAAGCATTGATTCTTCATATTCACATAAATAGTGTTGTTTTAGCCTCTATATGTGTTTTCTTTTTAAAACTCCCAAATTCACCAATAGAAACTCCTATGAGATTCAAAGAACTATATGAACTGTGAGATAAGATATAATGCTTGTTTCTTACTTTGACTTGCTTCTCTACCTTGGTAGCATACTTCAGGTACATTAGGACTTCAACACTTCTATTCACTCTCATTTCTATCTTAAAGAGTCATAACTCCGTTTTTGGGATTCTCAGCTTGAAAATGGTCAAATCCTTGGAAATGAAAGCATTGATTCTTCATATTCACATAAATAGTGTTGTTTTAGCCTCCATATGTGTTTTCTTTTTAAAACTCCAAATTCACCAATAGAAACTCTTATGAGATTCAAAGAACTATATGAACTGTGAGATAAGCTATAATGTTTGTTTCTTACTTTGACTTGCTTCTCTACCTTGGTAGCATACTTCAGGTACATTAGGACTTCAACACTTCTATTCACTCTCATTTCTATCTTAAAGAGTCATAACTCCGTTTTTGGGATTTTCAGCTTAAAAATGGTCAAATCCTTGGAAATGAAAGCATTGATTCTTCATATTCACATAAACAGTGTTGTTTTAGCCTCCATATGTGTTTTCTTTTTAAAACTCCCAAATTCACCAATAGAAACTCCTATGGGATTCAAAGAATTATATGAACTATGAGATAAGCTATAATGCTTGTTTCTTACTTTGAGTTGCTTCTCTACCTTGGTAGCATACTTCAGGTACATTAGGACTTCAACACTTCTATTCACTCTAATTTCTATCTTAAAGAGTCATAACTCCGTTTTTGCGATTCTCAGCTTGAAAATGGTCAAATCCTTGGAAATGAAAGCATTGATTCTTCATATTCACATCAATAGTTTTTGTTACTCCATATATGTTTTCTTTTTAAAACTCCCAAATTCACCAATAGAAACTCCTATGGGATTCAAAGAACTATATGAACTGTGAGATAAGCTGTAATGCTAGTTTCTTACTTTGACTTGCTTCTCTACCGTGGTACATTACTTCAGGTACATTAGGAATTCAACACTTCTATTCACTCTCATTTCTATCTTAAAGAGTCATAATTCCGTTTTTGGGATTGTCATCTTGAAAATGGTCAAATCCTTGGAAATGAAAGCATTGATTCTTCATATTCACATAAATAGTGTTGTTTTAGCCTCCATATGTGTTTTCTTTTTAAAACTCCCAAATTCACCAATAGAAACTCCTATGGGATTCAAAGAACTATATGAACTGTGAGATAAGCTATAATGCTTGTTTCTTACTTTGACTCCCTTCTCTACCTTGGTAGCATACTGCAGGTACATTAAGACTTCAACACTTCTATTCACTCTCATTAATATCTTGAAGAGTCATAACTCCGTTTTTGGGATTCTCAGCTTGAAAATGGTCAGATCCTTGGAAATGAAAGCATTGATTCTTCATATTCACATAAATAGTGTTATTTTAGCCTCCATATGTGTTTTCGTTTTAAAACTCCCAAATTCACCAATTCGAAACTCCTATGAGATTCAAAGAACTATATGAACTATGAGATAAGCTATAATGCTAGTTTCTTACTTTGACTTGCTTCTCTACCTTGGTAGCATACTTCAGGTACATTAGGACTTCAACACTTCTATTCACTCTCATTTATATCTTAAAGAGTCATAACTCCGTTTTTGGGATTCTCAGCTTGAAAATGGTCAAATCCTTGGAAATGAAAGCATTGATTCTTCATATTCACATAAATAGTGTTGTTTTAGCCTCCATATGTGTTTTCTTTTTAAAACTCCAAATTCACCAATAGAAACTCCTATGAGATTCAAAGAACTATATGAACTGTGAGATAAGATATAATGCTCGTTTCTTACTTTGACTTGCTTCTCTACCTTGGTAGCATACTTCAGGTACATTAGGACTTCAACACTTCTATTCACTCTCATTTCTATCTTAAAGAGTCATAACTCCGTTTTTGGGATTCTCAGCTTGAAAATGGTCAAATCCTTGGAAATGAAAGCATTGATTCTTCATATTCACATAAATAGTGTTGTTTTAGCCTCCATATGTGTTTTCTTTTTAAAACTCCAAATTCACCATTAGAAACTCCTATGAGATTCTTAGAACTAACAGAACTATGGGATAAGCTATAATGCTTGTTTCTTACTTTGATTTGCTTCTACACCTTGGTAGCTTATTTCAGGTACATTATTACTACAAGACTTCTATTCACTCTCATTTATATCTTAAAGAGTCATAACTCTGTTTTTGGGATTCTCAGCTTGAAAATGGTCAAATCCTTGGAAATGAAAGCATTGATTCTACATATTCACATAAATAGTGTTGTTTTAGCCTCCATATGTGTTTTCTTTTGAACCTCCCAAATTCACCAATAGAAACTCCTATGGGATTCAAAGAACTATATGAACTGTGAGATAAGCTATAATGCTTGTTTCTTACTTTGAGTTGTTTCTCTACCTTGGTAGCATACTTCAGGTACATTAGGACTTCAACACCTCTATTCACTCTCATTTCTATCTTAAAGAGTCATAATTCTGTTTTTGGGATTCTCAGCTTGAAAATGGTCAAATCGTTGGAAATGAAAGCATTGATTCTTCATATTCACATAAATAGTGTTGTTTTAGCCTCCATATGTGTTTTCTTTTTAAAACTGCAAAATTCACCAATAGAAACTCCTATGGGATTCAAAGAACTATATGAACTGTGGGATAAGCTATAATGCTTGTTTCTTACTTTGAGTTGCTTCTCTACCTTGGTAGCATACTTCAGGTACATAAATACTTCAACACTTATATTCACTCTCATTTCTATCTTAAAGAGTCATAACTCCGTTTTTGGGATTCTCAGCTTGAAAATCGCCAAATCCTTGTCAACGAAACCATTGATTCTTCATATTCACATAAATAGTGTTGTTTTAGCCTCCATATGTGTTTTCTTTTTAAAACTCCCAAATTCACCAATAGAAACTCCTATGGGGTTCAAAGAACTATATGAACTATGAGATAAGCTATAATGCTTGTTTTTGGCTTTGACTTGCTTCTCTACCTTGGTAGCATACTTCAGGTACGTTAGGACTTCCACACTTCTGTTCACTCTCATTTCTAGCTTAACGAGTCATAACTCCGTTTTTTGGGTTCTCAGGTGGAGAATGGTCAAATCCTTGGAAATGGAGGCATTGATTCTACATCTTCACATAAATAGTTGTTTTTAGCCTCCATATGTTTTTCTTTTAAAACCCCCAAATTCACCAATAGAAACTCTTATGAGATTCAAAGAACTATATGAACTATGAGATAAGCTATAATGCTTGTTTCTTACTTTGACTTGCTTCTCTACCTTGGTAGCATACTTTAGGTACATTAGGACTTCAACAATTCTATTCACTCTCATTTCTATCTTAAAGAGTCATAATTCCGTTTTTGGGATTCTCAGCTTGAAAATGGTCAAATCCTTTGAAATGAAAGCATTGATTCTTCATATTCACATAAATAGTGTTTTTTAGCCTCCATATATGTTTTCATTTTAAAACTCCGAAATTCACCAATAGAAACACCTATGAGATTCAAAGAACTATATGAACTGTGAGATAAGCTATAATGCTTGTTTCTTACTTTGACTTGCTTCTCTACCTTGGTAGCATACTTCAGGTACATTAGGACTTCAACACTTCTATTCACTCTCATTTCTATCTTAAAGAGTCATAACTCCGTTTTTGGGATTCTCAGCTTGAAAATGGTCAAATCCTTGGAAATGAAAGCATTGATTCTTCATATTCACATAAATAGTGTTGTTTTAGCCTCCATATGTGTTTTCTTTTTAAAACTCCCAAATTCACCAATAGAAACTCCTATGGGATTCAAAGAACTATATGAACTGTGAGATAAGCTATAATGCTTGTTTCTTACTTTGACTTGCTTCTCTACCTTGGTAGCATACTTCAGGTACATTAAGACTTCAACACTTCTATTCACTCTCATTTCTATCTTAAAGAGTCATAACTCCGTTTTTGGGATTCTCAGCTTGAAAATGGTCAAATCCTTGGAAATGAAAGCATTGATTCTTCATATTCACATAAATAGTGTTGTTTTAGCCTCCATATGTGTTTTCTTTTTAAAACTCCCAAATTCACCAATAGAAACTCCTATGGGATTCAAAGAACTATATGAACTGTGAGATAAGCTATAATGCTTGTTTCTTACTTTGACTTGCTTCTCTACCTTGGTAGCATACTTCAGGTACATAAGGACTTCTACACTTCTATTCACTCTCATTCTATCTTCAAGAGTCATAACTCCGTTTTGTGGGTTATCAGGTTGAAAATAGTAAAACCCTTGGAAATGAAAGCATTGATTCTTCATATTCACATAAATAAGTGTTGTTTTAGACTCCAGATGTGTCTTCTTTCTAAAACTCCCAAATTCACCATTAGAAACTCCTATGAGATTCAAAGAACTATATGAACTGTGAGATAAGCTATAATGTTTGTTTCTTACTTTGACTTGCTTCTCTACCTTGGTAGCATACTTCAGGTACATTAGGACTTCAACACTTCTATTCACTCTCATTTCTATCTTAAAGAGTCATAACTCCGTTTTTGGGATTCTCAGCTTGAAAATGGTCAAATCCTTGGAAATGAAAGCATTGATTCTACATATTCACATAAATAGTGTTGTTTTAGCCTCCATATGTGTTTTTTTTTTTAAAATACCAAAATTCACCAATAAAAACTCCTATGAGATTCAAAGAACTATATGAACTGTGAGATAAGCTATAATGCTTGTTTCTGACTTTGACTTGCTTATCTACCTTGGTAGCATACTTCAGGTACATTAGGACTTCAACACTTCTATTCACTCTCATTTCTATCTTAAAGAGTCATAACTCCGTTTTTGCGATTCTCAGCTTTAAAATGGTCAAATCCTTGGAAATGAAAGCATTGATTCTTCATATTCACATAAATAGTGTTTTTTTAGCCTCCATATGTGTTTTCTTTTTAAAACTCCCAAATTCACCAATAGAAACTCCTATGGGATTCAAAAAACTATATGAACTGTGAGATAAGCTATAATGCTAGTTTCTTACTTTGACTTGCTTCTCTACCTTGGTAGCATACTTCAGGTAAATTAGGACTTCAACACTTCTATTCACTCTGATTTCTATCTTAAAGAGTCATAACTCCATTTTTGGGATTTTCAGCTTGAAAATGATCAAATCCTTGGAAATGAAAGCATTGATTCTTCATATTCACATAAATAGTGTTGTTTTAGCCTCCATATGTGTTTTCTTTTTAAAACTCCAAATTCACCAATAGAAACTCTTATGAGATTCAAAGAACTATATGAACTGTGAGATAAGCTATAATGTTTGTTTCTTACTTTGACTTGCTTCTCTACCTTGGTAGCATACTTCAGGTACATTAGGACTTCAACACTTCTATTCACTCTCATTTCTATCTTAAAGAGTCATAACTCCGTTTTTGGGATTCTCAGCTTGAAAATGGTCAAATCCTTGGAAATGAAAGCATTGATTCTTCATATTCACATAAATAGTGTTGTTTTAGCCGCCATATGGGTTTCTTGTTACAACCCCCCTAATTCACCAATAGAAACTCCTATGGGATTCAAAGAACTATATGAACTGTGAGATAAGCTATAATGCTTGTTTCTTACTTTGACTTGCTTCTCTACCTTGGTAGCATACTTCAGGTACATTAGGACTTCAACACTTCTATTCACTCTCATTTCTATCTTAAAGAGTCATAACTCCGTTTTTGGGATTCTCAGCTTGAAAATGGTCAAATCCTTGGAAATGAAAGCATTGATTCTTCATATTCACATAAATAGTGTTTTTTTAGCCTCCATATGTGTTTTCTTTTTAAAACTCCCAAATTCACCAATAGAAACTCCTATGGGATTCAAAGAACTATATGAACTGTGAGATAAGCTATAATGCTTGTTTCTTACTTTGACTTGCTTCTCTACCTTGGTAGCATACTTCAGGTACATAAAGACTTCAACACTTCTATTCACTCTCATTTCTATCTTAAAGAGTCATAACTCCGTTTTTGGGATTCTCAGCTTGAAAATGGTCAAATCCTTGGAAATGAAAGCATTGATTCTTCATATTCACATAAATAGTGTTGTTTTAGCCTCCATATGTGTCTTCTTTCTACAACTCCCAAATTCACCAATAGAAACTCCTATGAGATTCAAAGAACTATATGAACTGTGAGATAAGCTATATTGCTAGTTTCTTACTTTGACTTGCTTCTCCACCTTGGTAGCATACTTCAGGTACATTGAGACTTCAACACTTCTATTCACTCTCGTTTCTATCTTAAAGAGTCATAACTCCGTTTTTGAGATTCTCAGCTAGAAAATGGTCAAATCCTTGGAAATGAAAGCATTGATTCTTCATATTCACATAAATATGTGTTCTTTTAGCCTCCATATGTGTTTGCTTTTTAAAAACTCCTAAATTCACCAATAGAAACTCCTATGAGATTCAAAGAACTATATGAAATGTCAGATAAGCTATAATGCTTGTTTCTTACTTTGACTTGCTTCTCTACCTTGGTAGCATACTTCAGGTACATAAAGACTTCAACACTTCTATTCACTCTCATTTCTATCTTAAAGAGTCATAACTCCGTTTTTGGGATTCTCAGCTTGAAAATGGTCAAATCCTTGGAAATGAAAGCATTGATTCTTCATATTCACATAAATAGTGTTTTTTAGCCTCCATATATGTTTTCTTTTTAAAACTCCCAAATTCACCAATAGAAACTCCTATGGGATTCAAAGAACTATATGAACTGTGAGATAAGCTATAATGCTTGTTTCTTACTTTGACTTGCTTCTCTACCGTGGTAGCATACTTCAGGTACATTAGGACTTCAACACTTCTATTCACTTTCATTTCTATCTTAAAGAGTCATAACTCCGTTTTTGGGATTCTCAGCTTGAAAATGATCAAATCCTTGGAAATGAAAGCATTTATTCTTCATATTCACATAAATAGTGTTGTTTTAGCCTCCATATGTGTTTTCTTTTTAAAACTCCAAATTCACCAATAGAAACTCTTATGAGATTCAAAGAACTATATGAACTGTGAGATAAGCTATAATGTTTGTTTCTTACTTTGACTTGCTTCTCTACCTTGGTAGCATACTTCAGGTACATTAGGACTTCAACACTTCTATTCACTGTCATTTATATCTTAAAGAGTCATAATTCCGTTTTTGGGATTCTCAGCTTGAAAATGGTCAAATCCTTAGAAATGAATGCATTGATTCTTCATATTCACATAAATAGTGTTGTTTTAGCCTCCATATGTGTTTTCTTTTTAAAACTCCCAAATTCACCAATAGAAACTCCTATGGGATTCAAAAAAACTATATGAACTATGAGATAAGCTATAATGCTTGTTTCTTACTTTGAGTTGCTTCTCTACCTTGGTAGCATACTTCACGTACATTAGGACTTCAACACTTCTATTCACTCTCATTTCTATCTTAAAGAGTCATAATTCCGTTTTTGGGATTCTCAGCTTGAAAATGGTCAAATCCTTGGAAATGAAAGCATTGATTCTTCATATTCACATAAATAGTGTTTTTTAGCCTCCATATATGTTTTCTTTTTAAAACTCCCAAATTCACCAATAGAAACTCCTATGGGATTCAAAGAACTATATGAACTGTGAGATAAGCTATAATGCTTGTTTCTTACTTTGACTTGCTTCTCTTCCGCGGTAGCCTTCTTCAGGTACATTAGGACTTCAACACTTCTATTCACTCTCCTTTATATCTTAAACAGTCATAACTCCGTTTTTGGGATTCTCAGCTTGAAAATGATCAAATCCTTGGAAATGAAAGCATTGATTCTTCATATTCACATAAATAGTGTTGTTTTAGCCTCCATATGTGTTTTCTTTTTAAAACTCCAAATTCCCCAATAGAAACTCTTATGAGATTCAAAGAACTATATGAACTGTGAGATAAGCTATAATGTTTGTTTCTTACTTTGACTTGTTTCTCTACCTTGGTAGCATACTTCAGGTACATTAAGACTTCAACACTTCTATTCACTCTCATTTCTATCTTGAAAAGTCACAACTCTGTTTATGGGATTCTCAGCTTGAAAATGGTCAAATCCTTGGAAATGAAAGCATTGATTCTTCTTATTCACATAAATAGGTGTTGTTTTAGCCTCCATATGTGTCTTGTTTCTACAATAACAAAATTCACCAATAAAAACTCCTATGAGATTCAAAGAACTATATAAACTGTGAGATAAGCTATAATGCTTGTTTCTTACTTTGACTTGCTTCTCTACCTTGGTAGCATACTTCAGGTACATTAGGACTCCAACACTTCTATTCACTCTCATTTCTATCTTCAAGAGTCATAACTCCGTTTTTGGGATTCTCAGCTTGAAAATCGTCAAATCCTTGGAAATGAAAGCATTGATTCTTCATATTCACATAAATAGTGTTGTTTTAGCCTCCATATGTGTTTTTGTTTTAAAACTCCCAAATTCACCAATTTGAAACTCCTATGAGATTCAAAGAACTATATGAACTGTGAGATAAGCTATAATGCTTGTTTCTTACATTGACTTGCTTCTCTACCATGGTAGCATACTTCAGGTACATTAGGACTTCAACACTTTTATTCACTCTCATTTATATCTTAAAGAGTCATAACTCCGTTTTTCGGGATTCTCAGCTTGAAAATGATCAAATCCTTGGAAATGAAAGCATTGATTCTTCATATTCACATAAATATTGTTGTTTAAGCCTCCATATGTGTTTTCTTTTTAAAACTCCAAATTCACCAATAGAAACTCTTATGAGATTCAAAGAACTATATGAACTGTGAGATAAGCTATAATGTTTGTTTCTTACTTTGACTTGCTTCTCTACCTTGGTAGCATACTTCAGGTACATTAGGACTTCAACACTTCTATTCACTGTCATTTATATCTTAAAGAGTCATAATTCCGTTTTTGGGATTCTCAGCTTGAAAATGGTCAAATCCTTAGAAATGAATGCATTGATTCTTCATATTCACATAAATAGTGTTGTTTTAGCCTCCATATGTGTTTTCTTTTTAAAACTCCCAAATTCACCAATAGAAACTCCTATGGGATTCAAAGAACTATATGAACTATAAGATAAGCTATAATGCTTGTTTCTTACTTTGAGTTGCTTCTCTACCTTGGTAGCATACTTCACGTACATTAGGACTTCAACACTTCTATTCACTCTCATTTCTATCTTAAAGAGTCATAATTCCGTTTTTGGGATTCTCAGCTTGAAAATGGTCAAATCCTTGGAAATGAAAGCATTGATTCTTCTTATTCACATAAATAGGTGTTGTTTTAGCCTCCATATGTGTCTTGTTTCTACAATAACAAAATTCACCAATAAAAACTCCTATGAGATTCAAAGAACTATATAAACTGTGAGATAAGCTATAATGCTTGTTTCTTACTTTGACTTGCTTCTCTACCGTGGTAGCATACTTCAGGTACATTAGGACTTCAACACTTCTATTCACTTTCATTTCTATCTTAAAGAGTCATAACTCTGTTTTTGGGATTCTCAGCTTGAAAATGATCAAATCCTTGGAAATGAAAGCATTGATTCTTCATATTCACATAATTAGTGTTGTTTTAGCCTCCATATGTGTTTCTTTTTAAAACTCCAATTTCACCAATAGAAACTCTTATGAGATTCAAAGAACTATATGAACTGTGAGATAAGCTATAATGTTTGTTTCTTACTTTGACTTGCTTCTCTACCTTGGTAGCATACTTCGGGTACATTAGGACTTCAACACTTCTATTTTCACTCATTTTATATCTTAAAGAGTCAGAATTCCGTTTTTGGGATTCTCAGCTTGAAAATGGTCAAATCCTTAGAAATGAATGCATTGATTCTTCATATTCACATAAATAGTGTTGTTTTAGCCTCCATATGTGTTTTCTTTTTAAAACTCCCAAATTCACCAATAGAAACTCCTATGGGATTCAAAGAACTATATGAACTATGAGATAAGCTATAATGCTTGTTTCTTACTTTGAGTTGCTTCTCTACCTTGGTAGCATACTTCATGTACATTAGGACTTCAACACTTATATTCACTCTCATTTCTATCTTAAAGAGTCATAATTCCGTTTTTTGGATTCTCAGCTTGAAAATGGTCAAATCCTTCGAAATGAAAGCATTGATTCTTCATATTCACATAAATAGTGTTTTTTAGCCTCCATATATGTTTTCTTTTTAAAACTCCCAAATTCACCAATAGAAACTCCTATGGGATTCAAAGAACTATATGAACTGTGAGATAAGCTATAATGTTTGTTTCTTACTTTAACTTGCTTCTCTACTGATAAGATCTCCCTAGATCAACTCTGACTTAGGCTGTGTCGACGTGATGATGATGATGAGGGTGGAGGCGCGACGTTGAGAGTGGAGGTGCGGTGGTAGTGATGTGTTCGGATGGAGCCTGGGCGTGATTACTTGGAGAACAGGTTGGTGAATTGTTATGGATAGATGTTTCGATGGTAAGATGATTTAGAACAGGTAGCAGAATTTCTTGATCACAAAGTGTTGAGAAATTCGGATTCAATGAAGATATTTTGACGAATCAAAGTGAGGGAAGAAATCAAACTTTCAGTTTTTTTCATAAATTCTTCGCTGCCTAACAATGATCACGCCACTAGGGTTTTATAACACAACCCTAGTTAAAACGCAGACCTAATTAAGAAAAGGAAACATCATGTAGTTTTTTGTAAAATAAACAACAAGCAGTTTTTAATTTAAAACAGAAACGAAGCAATGGCGTCTCCCACAGGAACCTAGTTGGTGCACCTCTAAAATACTAAGTACAAAGTCACTGTGACTTGTACATTATTACCCACTAGCAATGACTCCTAAATAACTCGGCGTAGTGATTCATCTGCCTCATTAAAAACCATCTTGAGAAAACCCATTGGGATAAAACTCATCATGGGAAAAAAAAGTACTGATTCCTCACCTAAGTTACTTAGTCATCATTAAGGTTGCAGTCTTCATAGTGGTGATGTTGAAGACTTGAATCATTGGTGGATTGAATGCTCTCTTCGGCTATGAGTGAATGAGCTTCCTTGGCCATCTCTTTAGCTCTGGAGCGAGTGATCCTCCCAACTATCTCTGGTTCTTCCTCAGCTCCAGGCTCCTCGGCTCCCTTGCTACCCATGATCATATCATCCCCTCCCTCTTGAAAAAGGATTTGTCCTCAAATCTGTATCTGCAATATAGGGAAGCAAGTCAGACACATTGAGAACGATGGAGATATGTTATACTTACCTTGGAGGTCAAGCTGATAAGCATTGTTGTTGATCCTCTTGATGACTTCTTAAATGGTCCGTCACCCGTGGCATAAGCTTGCTCTTCCTCTCTTCGGGGAATCTTTCCTTCAGTAAATGAACCCACACCAAGTCGCCTTCTTGAAAGATCATCTCCTTTCTGCCCTTGTTTGCTTGTTTTTAGGTACTGCTTAGTCCTCTTCTCGATATTCTCCTTAGCCTTAGCGTGTATCTTCCTCACCTGTTCAGCTTTTTTCTTGCCATCTAAACTACATTTCACACTTAACGGCAAAGGGATCAAATCTAGAGGTGATTGTGGATTAAACCCATAAACAATTTCAAAAGGGGAAAAGAGAGTTGCAGAATGCTTAGCGTGATTGTAGGCAAACTCCACGTGTGGTAAGCACTCTTCCCATGACTTGATATTACTTTTTACCAACGCCCTGAGAAGTGTAGACAATGTTCTGTTCACCACCTCTGTTTGACCGTCAGTCTGAGGATGACACGTCGTTGAAAATGTCAGCTTGGTTCCTAGTTTAGCCCATAAGGTTCTCCAGAAGTGCCCTAGAAACTTGGTATCCCGGTCTGAGACTATCTCTTGAGGCATGCCATGTAGACGTACTATTTCCCCTGAAAAACAAGTTAGCTACAACAACAGCATCATCCGTCTTTTGTGACTAGCAATGAAGTGAGCCATCTTCTTTGAACCTGTCAACAACCACAAATATAGAATCTCTACCATTTCTGGTTCGAGGTAAGCCAAGTACAAAATCCATAGAAATATGAGTCCAAGGTTGAGAAGGGATAGGGAGAGGAGATGTACAAACCGTGAGGTTGCACCTTACTTTTTGCCATTTTACAAACAGCACACCTAGAACAAACCTTCTCGGCGTCTGTCTTCATATTTGGCCAGTAGAAGTGATCTTGCAGTCTAGATAGGGTCTTTCTTACTCCAAAACGCCCAGCTCGTCCACCTCCATGACCTTCTCTGACGAGCAGTTCCCCAATAGATCCGCGTGGGATGCACGATCTCTTGTTGTAGAATAAATAGCCTGCCTGTCTAAAAATACTTTTCAAAAGCAAACTTATGACATTTGCCATAGCTCTCAGCAAAATCAAGGTCAGTCTCGTACAGGTCTATGATATGTTCAAACCCATGTAATTTCGATGTTAACGTAGAAACAAAAGTGTACCTTCGGATAATGCATCTGCGACTACATTATCCTTACCTTTCTTGTAACTTAACAATGTATGGGAAACGTTTCAATGAACTCCATCCACCTGGCGTGCCTCTTGTTGAGCTTCTGTTGTCCTTTGAGGTGCTTCAATGACTTCGTGGTCAGTGTGAATAACAAACTCCTTAGGCCATAAGTAATGTTGCCCACGTCTGAAGGGCTCGAACCAATGCGTATAACTCCTTGTCATAAGTGGGATAATTCAGCGTTGATCCTCCTAATTTCTCCTGAAATATCGCATTGGTTTCTTATCCTGCATAAGAACTGCTCCAATACCTAAGCCAGACGCATCACATTCAATCTCAAAGGTTTTCATAAAATCGGGAAGTACTAAAAAGGGGAATTGATAAGCTTCTCTTTAAGGGCTGTAAAAGCCTGCTCTTAGGCGTCTCCCCACTTGAACCCCCACGTCTTTCTTGATGACTTTCAGGAGGCGCAACAATGGTGCTAAAATCTCTCACAAACCGCCTATAAAAGCCTGCTAGTCCATGGAAGCCTCCCTGACTTCTCCTCTCGTTCTTGAGGGGCTGGCCATTCCTTGATTGCCTTTATTTTCTCCTCATCTACCTTCACACCATCTACACTTACTACAAAGCCTAGGAAAACAACTTCATTAGTGCAGAAAGAACATTTAGAGCGATTAGCGAAAAGAGATTGAGAACGAAGAACATCTAGAACCCTGCTGGATGTGTTCTAAATGCTCCTCCAAACCTTTGCTTTGTAGATGAGTATATCATCAAAGTAGACTACCACGAAGACTCCTATGAACTGTCTTAAGGCGTGATTCATTAAGCGCATGAAGGTGCTGGGAGCATTGGTGAGACCAAACGGCATGACTAACCATTCATACAGCCCCTGCTTGGTCTTGAAAGCAGTCTTCCACTCATCCCCTTCCTTCATTCTGATCTGGTGATACCCACTCTTCAAATCGATCTTGGAGAAGATTGTTGATCCACACAACTCATCTAGCATATCGTCAAGCCTTGGAATCGGATGTCTGTACTTTACGGTTATGTTATTGATTGCTCTGCAGTCTACACACATCCTCCATGTTCCATCCTTTTTCGGAACTAACAAGACTGGTACTGCGCATGGACTCAAGCTCTCTCTGATATGTCCTTTAATCATTAGCTCTTCTACTTGCTTCTGAAGCTCCTTTGTCTCTACGGGATTTGTTCTGTACGCTGGTCTGTTCGGGAGTGCTGATCCTGGCACTAAATCTATCTGGTGCTCTATCCCCACGGATTGGAGGTAGTCCTGGTGGTATCTCTTCTGGAAAAACATCCACGTATTCCTGCAAAATCTCATTCATAGCACTAGGTAGCTCCTGTGAAAGATTAGTACTAACAAGGGATTCCTTGTATATGAACATAAACGTAGTCATTTCAGGATCAAAGAGTTTAGAGAATTCATTGTGATTAATGTAGAGGCTGTTGGAAACTTGCTCTCTCTCCTGGCGGTTCATATGGAGCTGATCCTGATAGATTTCACCTGGTGTGAGTGGGAGAAGAGTGACCTTGCGCCCCTTGAACTCAAATGAATGCTTGTTGGTATAACCATCATGCATAACCCTTCTGTCAAACTGCCATGGTCTGCCTAATAAAACGTGACTAGACTTCATAGGAATCACATCACAGAGCAGTTCATCCTCATACTTCCCAATTGCTAGTTTGACTAACACTTGCTGCTGAACGGTCAAAGCTCCTTTGTTGTTCAACCACTTGTAGCTGGTAGGGTCCGGGGTGTGACGTGGTCTTAAGATTGCGCGTCTGGACCATCTCTGCACTAGCAGCCTTGGTGCAGCTACCTCCCGCTACAATCAACGTGCAGACTTTGTCCTGAACTACACACCTAGTGTGGAAGAGATCCCCACGCTGTCCTCTATCGTCGGGATGAACCCGAACACTCAAAGTCTCTGCGTGCTACCAACATCTCTCCAATGGGTGCTGATTCTTTCTGCTTCTTCTAGATCAAGATCAGTTTCAGCTTTCCGAACTATCCTGCGGTACAATCTCTCCCCCCTTCCCAAGCAGAAACATTCTCTTATTCGGACAGTCCGGGAGTAATGTCCCATGCCTTGACACTTGAAGCACCTAACCTGACTAGTAGCAGCTCCAGCCCTGGGTTTAAATTCGGTCTGAACCCCTTCTTTAACTGTCGTGGCGCTGGCTTAGTGTCCTTGGTATAGATAGGTTTGTTGAGCTCTCTTGGCTTAGGGATGTTGGACGAGAAAGTGGGTCTTTCCGATTTTTCTCTTAATTTGTGATTCAATCAGCTCTGCCTTATGTACCATCTCTTGTACATCCTCATAATTCTGCAGCTCCACTTTATCTTGAATCTCTCTGGTTTAGTCCCCCAAGGAACCTAGACGCCACCATATCTTCCCTCTCGCTCAAGATCACCCCTGATCATTAAAGTTTCAAGCTCCGATAATAGTATCTACGACTTCGTACCTTGGATGAGGCGCCTCAGCTTGTTAAGAATTTCTCTCCGATAATGCTGCTGGAACAAACCTCTTTCTCATTTGCACAACCAGCTGCTCCCAAAGTAGTAACGGAGGCTCTCTATGTCTCTGCCTGGACATTCCCAGCTGTTCCCACCACAAAAGCGCATAACCCATGAATTCTGAAACAGCTATCTCCCCCATATTGAGCTCATAAGTTCCTTGGACCAGAAAATTAGATTCCATCTTCCTTTCCCAATCAAGATAGACCTCGGGGTCATTAGTACCATGAAAAAGAAGGATATTGGATCTTGATGTGGTTCAGCTTGCTGTCTCAAAGGGTCATAGTCTCTACCATGGCCTCTGTTTCTTTTCTCTTCTCACGGTTTCTCGGCTATGATCAGAACCTTCTGCCTCCTCATAGTCCTCTGGATTGGGTTCCATGAATACTCGATGCCCAGCAATATATTCCTCTCTCGCGATTGGCGTGGTGGCCTTTTCAACCCTAGAGCCATCTTGTCTCCTCCGTTTACACACCGTCTCCCTACCTCCCGTGGGTGTTCTAACTGTTCTGGCCCGTGTTGGTCTAGAGGATGATCCTACACGGGCCTTCCCCTTCGCGAGACGGATAGCTTCACGAGGACCACGTGGTTCTGAAGAGTCTGGGTCTGTAGCACTGGCCTCTGTCACGAGTTCCTTGAACGACTCTCTCAAACCTGTTGGTGAGCTGCTCAATTTGCTGATTGAGTTGCATTGTAACAGTCTCATTTGATGCCTTGATTTGTTCAGCCAGGGTCTTGTTGAGGGCTGCCATGGTCTCAGCCGAAAGCTCCATGGTACCTGAAACAGTTTACCAAAACTTCGCAGTAAATGGTTCTAATAAAATCAATAGACAAGTTTAAAATAATGCAGCAACGAATTCCTACTCCTAATTGGGTTTTGGATGCAGCTACAAATCCTAATCCAACAAGGCTTTGTGCAGTATTGAACTCCTAAATTAACTAGGTTTGATGCAGCCACGAAATCCTATTCTAATTAGGGTTTGATGCAGCAACAAATCCTAATCTAACTAGGAACGAAAATCAAGGACAGCTACAATGAATTCCTAATGCAACTAGGAATGAAAATAGAACGAAATTGAAGCAAAAACAGCAAGGAAAAACGCCTAGGGTATGCAAACAAAATCAGAGACTAAAACAGTATGGAGATGGCGTTTTAGGGTTAGAGATTTCTCAGCCTTGGTTCAGAGTTGGCTCTGATACCACTTGATAAGATCTCCCTTGATCAACTCTGACTTTAGGCTGTGTCGACGTGATGATGATGATGAGGGTGGAGGCGCGACGTTGAGAGTGGAGGTGCGGTGGTAGTGATGTGTTCGGATGGAGCCTGGGCGTGATTACTTGGAGAACAGGTTGGTGAATTGTTATGGATAGATGTTTCGATGGTAAGATGATTTAGAACAGGTAGCAGAATTTCTTGATCACAAAGTGTTGAGAAATTCGGATTCAATGAAGATATTTCACGAATCAAAGTGAGGGAAGAAATCAAACTTTCAGTTTTTTTCATAAATTCTTCGCTGCCTAACAATGATCACGCCACTAGGGTTTTATAACACAACCCTAGTTAAAACGCAGACCTAATTAAGAAAAGGAAACATCATGTAGTTTTTTTGTAAAATAAACAACAAGCAGTTTTTAATTTAAAACAGAAACAGCGAGGCGTCCCTTCCCACAGGAACCTAGTTGGTGCACCTCTAAATTACTAAATACAAAGTCACTGTGACTTGTACATTATTACCCACTAGCAATGACTCCTAAATAACTCGACGTAGTGATTCATCTGCCTCATTAAAAACCATGCTGAGAAAACCCATTGGGATAAAACTCATCATGGGAAAAAGAGTACAGATTCCTCACCTAAGTTACTTAGTCATCATTACCGGGTGCAGTCTTCATAGTGGTGATGTTGAAGACTTGAATCATTGGTGGATTGAATGCTCCTTCGGCTATGAGTGAATGAGCTTCCTTGGCCATCTCTTTAGCTCTGGAACGAGTGATCCTCCCAACTATCTCTGGTTCTTCCTCAGCTCCAGGCTCCTCAGCTCCCTTGCTACCCATGATCATATCATCTACCGTGGTAGCATACTTCAGGTACATTAAGACTTCAACACTTCTATTCACTCTCATTTATATCTTAAACAGTCATAACTCCGTTTTTGGGATTCTCAGCTTGAAAATGATCAAATCCTTGGAAATGAAGGCATTGATTCTTCATATTCACATAAATAATGTTGTTTTAGCCTCCATATGTGTTTTCTTTTTAAAACTCCAAATTCACCAATAGAAACTCTTATGAGATTCAAAGAACTATATGAACTGTGAGATAAGCTATAATGTTTGTTTCTTACTTTGACTTGCTTCTCTACCTTGGTAGCATACTTCAGGTACATTAAGACTTCAACACTTCTATTCACTCTCATTTCTATCTTGAAGAGTCATAACTCCGTTTTTGGGATTCTCAGGTTAAAAATGGTCAAATCCTTGGAAATGAAAGCATTGATTCTTCTTATTCACATAAATAGGTGTTGTTTTAGCCTCCATATGTGTCTTGTTTCTACAATAACAAAATTCACCAATAAAAACTCCTATGAGATTCAAAGAACTATATGAACTGTGAGATAAGCTATAATGCTTGTTTCTTACTTTGACTTGCTTCTCTACCTTGGTAGCATACTTCAGGTACATTAGGACTTCAACACTTCTATTCACTCTCATTTCTATCTTAAAGAGTCATAACTCCGTTTTTGGGATTCTCAGCATAAAAATGGTCAAATCCATTGAAATGAAAGCATTGATTCTTCATATTCACATAAATAGTGTTGTTTTAGCCTCCATATGTGTTTTCGTTTTAAAACTCCCAAATTCACCAATTTGAAACTCCTATGAGATTCAAAGAACTATATGAACTGTGAGATAAGCTATAATGCTTGTTTCTTACTTTGACTCTTCTCTACCATGGTAGCATACTTTCAGGTACATTAGGACTTACAACTACTTATTCACTCTCATTTATATCTTAAAGAGTCATAACTCCATTTTTGGGATTCTCAGCTTGAAAATGATCAAATCCTTGGAAATGAAAGCATTGATTCTTCATATTCACATAAATAGTGTTGTTTTAGCCTCCATATGTGTTTTCTTTTTAAAACTCCAAATTCACCAATAGAAACTCTTATGAGATTCAAAGAACTATATGAACTGTGAAATAAGCTATAATGTTTGTTTCTTACTTTGACTTGCTTCTCTACCTTGGTAGCATACTTCGGGTACATTAGGACTTCAACACTTTTATTCACTCTCATTTATATCTTAAAGAGTCAGAATTCCGTTTTTGGGATTCTCAGCTTGAAAATGGTCAAATCCTTAGAAATGAATGCATTGATTCTTCATATTCACATAAATAGTGTTGTTTTAGCCTCCATATGTGTTTTCTTTTTAAAACTCCCAAATTCACCAATAAAAAAAACTCCTATGGGATTCAAAGAACTATATGAACTATGGAGATAAGCTATAATGCTTGTTTCTTACTTTGAGTTGCTTCTCTACCTTGGTAGCATACTTCATGTACATTAGGACCTCAACCTTATTCTATGCACTCGCATGTCTATCGTAAAGAGGTATAATTGCGTTTTGGGATTCTCAGCTTGAAAATGGTCAAATCCTTGGAAATGAAAGCATTGATTCTTCATATTCACATAAATAGTGTTTTTTAGCCTCCATATATGTTTTCTTTTTAAAACTCCCAAATTCACCAATAGAAACTCCTATGGGATTCAAAGAACTATATGAACTGTGAGATAAGCTATAATGCTTGTTTCTTACTTTGACTTGCTTCTCTACCGTGGTAGCATACTTCAGGTACATTAGGACTTCAACACTTCTATTCACTCTCATTTCTATCTTAAACAGTCATAACTCCGTTTTTGGGATTCTCAGCTTGAAAATGGTCAAATCCTTAGAAATGAAAGCATTGATTCTTCATATTCCCATAAATAGTGTTGTTTTAGCCTCCATATGTGTTTTCTTTTTAAAACTGCAAATTAACCAATAGAAACTCTTATGAGATTCAAAGAACTATATGAACTGTGAGATAAGCTATAATGTTTGTTTCTTACTTTGACTTGCTTCTCTACCTTGGTAGCATACTTCAGGTACATTAAGACTTCAACACTTCTATTCACTCTCATTTCTATCTTGAAAAGTCACAACTCTGTTTATGGGATTCTCAGCTTCAAAATGGTCAAATCCTTGGAAATGAAAGCATTGATTCTTCTTATTCACATAAATAGGTGTTGTTTTAGCCTCCATATGTGTCTTGTTTCTACAATAACAAAATTCACCAATAAAAACTCCTATGAGATTCAAAGAACTATATGAACTGTGAGATAAGCTATAATGCTTGTTTCTTACTTTGACTTGCTTCTCTACCTTGGTAGCATACTTCAGGTACATTAGGACTTCAACACTTCTATTCACTCTCATTTCTATCTTAAAGAGTCATAACTCCGTTTTTGGGATTCTCAGCTTGAAAATCATCAAATCCTTGGAAATGAAAGCATTGATTCTTCATATTCACATAAATAGTGTTGTTTTAGCCTCCATATGTGTTTTCGTTTTAAAACTCCCAAATTCACCAATTTGAAACTCCTATGAGATTCAAAGAACTATATGAACTATGAGATAAGCTATAATGCTTGTTTCTTACTTTGACTTGCTTCTCTACCATGGTAGCATACTTCAGGTACATTAGGACTTCAACACTTCTATTCACTCTCATTTATATCTTAAAGAGTCATAACTCCATTTTTGGGATTCTCAGCTTGAAAATGATCAAATCCTTGGAAATGAAAGCATTGATTCTTCATATTCACATAAATAGTGTTGTTTTAGCCTCCATATGTGTTTTCTTTTTAAAACTCCAAATTCACCAATAGAAACTCTTATGAGATTCAAAGAACTATATGAACTGTGAGATAAGCTATAATGTTTGTTTCTTACTTTGACTTGCTTCTCTACCTTGGTAGCATACTTCAGGTACATTAAGACTTCAACACTTCTATTCACTCTCATTTCTATCTTGAAAAGTCACAACTCTGTTTTTGGGATTCTCAGCTTGAAAATGGTCAAATCCTTAGAAATGAAAGCATTGATTCTCCATATTCACATAAAAAGGTGTTGTTTTAGCCTCTATATGTGTCTTGTTTCTACAACACCAAAATTCACCAATAAAAACTCCTATGAGATTCAAAGAACTATATGAACTGTGAGATAAGCTATAATGCTTGTTTCTTACTTTAACTTGCTTCTCTACCTTGGTAGCATACTTCAGGTACATTAGGACTTCAACACTTCTATTAACTCTCATTTCTATCTTAAAGAGTCATAACTCCGTTTTTGGGATTCTCAGCTTGAAAATGGTCAAATCCTTGGAAATGAAACATTGATTCTTCATATTCACATAAATAGTGTTGTTTTAGCCTCCATATGTGTTTTCTTTTTAAAACTCCCAAATTCACCAATTTGAAACTCCTATGAGATTCAAAGAACTATATGAACTGTGAGATAAGCTATAATGCTTGTTTTTTACTTTGACTTGCTTCTCTAGCATACTTCAGGTACATTAGGACTTAACAACACTTCTATTCACTCTCATTTATATCTTAAAGAGTCATAACTACTCGTTTTTGGGATTCTCAGCTTGAAAATGGTCAAATCCTTGGAAATGAAAACCATTGATTCTTCATATTCACATCAATAGGTGTTGTTTAAGCCTCCATATGTGTCTTCTTGCTACAACGCCCCTTATTCACCATTAGAAACTCTTATGAGATTCAAAGAACTATATGAACTGTGAGATAAGCTATAATGTTTGTTTCTTACTTTGACTTGCTTCTCTACCTTGGTAGCATATATCAGGTACATCAGGACTTCAACACTTATTATTCACTCTCATTTCTATCTTGAAAGAGTCATAACTTCTGTTTTGGGATTCTCGGCTTGAAAATGGTCAAATCCTTGGAAATGAAAGCATTGATTCTTCTTATTCACATAAATAAGGTGTTGTTTTAGCCTCCATATGTGTCTTGTTTCTTCAATAACACAAATTCACCAATAAAAACTCCTTTGAGATTCAAAAGAACTATATGAACTGTAAGATAAGCTATAATGCTTGTTTCTTACTTTGACTTGCTTCTCTACCTTGGTAGCATACTTCAGTTACATTAGCACTTACAACACTTCTATTCACTCTCATTTCTATCTTAAAGAGTCATAACTCCGTTTTTTGGGATTCTCCTTGAAAATCGTCAAATCCTTGGAAATGAAAGCATTGATTCTTCATATTCACATAAATAAGTGTTGTTTTAGCCTCCATATGTGTTTTCTTTTTAAAACTCCCCAAATTCACCAATTTGAAACTCCTATGAGATTCAAAGAACTATATGAACTTGAGATAAGCTATAATGCTTGTTTCTTACTTTGACTTGCTTCTCTACCATGGTAGCATACTTAGGTACATTAGGACTTCAACACTTCTATTCACTCTCATTTCTATCTTAAAGAGTCATAACTCTCCTTTTTGGGATTCTCAGCTTGAAAATGGTCAAATCCTTGGAAATGAAAGCATTGATTCTTCATATTCACATAAATAGTGTTGTTTTAGCCTCCATATGTGTTTTCTTTTTAAAACTCCCAAATTCACCAATAGAAACTCGTCTGAGATTCAAAGCACGATATGAACCGTGAGCTAAGCAATAATGTTTGTTTCTAACTTTGACTTGCTTCTCTACCTTGGTAGCATACTTCAGGTACATAAAGACTTCAACACTTCTATTCACTCTCATTTCTATCTTAAAGAGTCATAACTCCGTTTTTGGGATTCTCAGCTTGAAAATGGTCAAATCCTTGGAAATGAAAACATTGATTCTACATATTCACATAAATAGTGTTGTTTTAGCCTCCATATGTGTTTTCTTTTTAAAACTCCCAAATTCACCAATAGAAACTTTTATGGGATTCAAAGAACTATATGAACTATGAGATAAGCTATAATGCTTGTTTCTTACTTTGAGTTGCTTCTCTACCTTGGTAGCATACTTCAGGTACATTAGGACTTCAACACTTCTATTCACTCTCATTTCTATCTTAAAGAGTCATAATTCTGTTTTTGGGATTCTCAGCTTGAAAATGGTCAAATCCTTGGAAATGAAAGCATTGATTCTTCATATTCACATAAATAGTGTTGTTTTAGCCTCCATATGTGTTTTCTTTTTAAAACTCCCAAATTCACCAATAGAAACTCCTATGGGATTCAAAGAACTATATGAACTGTGAGATAAGCTATAATGCTTGTTTCTTACTTTGACTTGCTTCTCTACCTTGGTAGCATACTTCAGGTACATTAGGACTTCAACACTTCTATTCACTCTCATTTATATCTTAAAGAGTCATAACTCCGTTTTTGGGATTCTCAGCTTGAAAATGATCAAATCCTTGGAAATGAAAGCATTGATTCTTCATATTCACATAAATAGTGTTGTTTTAGCCTCCATATGTGTTTTCTTTTTAAAACTCCAAATTCACCAATAGAAACTCTTATGAGATTCAAAGAACTATATGAACTGTGAGATAAGCTATAATGTTTGTTTCTTACTTTGACTTGCTTCTCTACCATGGTAGCATACTTCAGGTACATTAAGACTTCAACACTTCTATTCACTCTCATTTCTATCTTGAAGAGTCACACCTCTGTTTTTGGGATTCTCAGCTTGAAAATGGTCAAATCCTTGGAAATGAAAGCATTGATTCTTCATATTCACATAAATAGGTGTTGTTTTAGCCTCCATATGTGTCTTGTTTCTACAATAACAAAATTCACCAATAAAAACTCCTATGAGATTCAAAGAACTATATGAACTGTGAGATAAGCTATAATGCTTGTTTCTTACTTTGACTTGCTTCTCTACCTTGGTAGCATACTTCAGGTACATTAGGACTTCAACACTTCTATTCACTCTCATTTCTATCTTAAAGAGTCATAACTCCGTTTTTGGGATTCTCAGCTTGAAAATGGTCAAATCCTTGGAAATGAAAGCATTGATTCTTCATATTCACATAAATAGTGTTGTTTTAGCCTCCATATGTGTTTTCTTTTTAAAACTCCCAAATTCACCAATTTGAAACTCCTATGAGATTCAAAGAACTATATGAACTGTGAGATAAGCTATAATGCTTGTTTCTTACTTTGACTTGCTTCTCTACCTTGGTAGCATACTTCAGGTACATTAGGACTTCAACACTTCTATTCACTCTCATTTATATCTAAAAGAGTCATAACTCCGTTTTCGGGATTCTCAGCTTGAAAATGGTCAACTCCTTGGAAATGAACGCATTGATTCTTCATATTCACATAAATAAGTGTTGTTTAAGCCTCCATATGTGTCTTCTTTTTAAAACTCCCAAATTCACCAATAAAACTCCTATGAGATTCAAAGAACTATATGAACTGTGAGATAAGCTATAATGCTTGTTTCTTACTTTGACTTGCTTCTCTACCTTGGTAGCATACTTCACTTGGTACATTAGGACTTCAACACTTCTATTCACTCTCATTTATATCTTAAAGAGTCATAACTTCCGTTTTTGGGATTCTCGGCTTGAAAATGGTCAAATCCTTGGAAATGAAAGCATTGATTCTTCATATTCACATAAATAAGTGTTATTTTAGCCTCCATATGTGTTTTCTTTATAAAACTCCCAAATTCACCAATAGAAACTCCTATGGGATTCAAAGAACTATATGAACTATGAGATAAGCTATAATGCTTGTTTCTTACTTTGAGTTGCTTCTCTACCTTGGTAGCATACTTCACGTACATTAGGACTTCAACACTTCTATTCACTCTCATTTCTATCTTAAAGAGTCATAATTCCGTTTTTGGGATTCTCAGCTTGAAAATGGTCAAATCCTTGGAAATGAAAGCATTGATTCTTCATATTCACATAAATAGTGTTTTTTAGCCTCCATATATGTTTTCTTTTTAAAACTCCCAAATTCACCAATAGAAACTCCTATGGGATTCAAAGAACTATATGAACTGTGAGATAAGCTATAATGCTTGTTTCTTACTTTGACTTGCTTCTCTACCTTGGTAGCATACTTCCGGTACATTAGGACGTCAACACTTCTATTCACGCTCATTTCGTTCTTAAAGAGTCATAACTCCGTTTTTAGGATTCTCAGCTTGAAAATGGTCAAATCCTTGGAAATGAAAGCATTGATTCTTCATATTCACATAAATAGTGTTGTTTTAGCCTCCATATGTGTTTTCTTTTTAAAACTCCAAATTCACCAATAGAAACTCTTATGAGATTCAAAGAACTATATGAACTGTGAGATAAGCTATAATGTTTGTTTCTTACTTTGACTTGCTTCTCTACCTTGGTAGCATACTTCAGGTACATTAAGACTTCAACACTTCTATTCACTCTCATTTCTATCTTGATAGGTCATAACTCTGTTTTTAGGATTCTCAGCTTGAATATGATCAAATCCATGGAAATGAAAGAGATCAGTCTTCCGATTCACATCAATAGATGTTGTATTAGGGTCCATGTCTGTCTTGTTTCTACAATAACAACATTCACCAACTAAAACTCCTATGAGATTCAAAGAACTATATGAACTGTGAGATAAGCTATAATGCTTGTTTCTTACTTTGACTTGCTTCTCTACCTTGGTAGCATACTTCAGGTACATTAGGACTTCAACACTTCTATTCACTCTCATTTCTATCTTAAAGAGTCATAACTCCGTTTTTGGGATTCTCAGCTTGAAAATGGTCAAATCCTTGGAAATGAAAGCATTGATTCTTCATATTCACATAAATAGTGTTGTTTTAGCCTCCATATGTGTTTTCTTTTTAAAACTCCAAATTCACCAATAGAAACTCCTATGAGATTCAAAGAACTATATGAACTGTGTGATAAGATATAATGCTTGTTTCTTACTTTGACTCCCTTCTCTACCTTGGTAGCATACTTCAGGTACATTAAGACTTCAACACTTCTATTCACTCTCATTTATATCTTAAAGAGTCATAACTCCGTTTTTGGGATTCTCAGCTTGAAAATGGTCAAATCCTTGGAAATGAAAGCATTGATTCTTCATATTCACATAAATAAGTGTTGTTTTAGCCTCCATATGTGTCTTGTTTCTACAACTCCCAAATTCACCAATAGAACTCCTATGAGATTCAAAGAACTATATGAACTGTGAGATAAGCTATAATGCTAGTTTCTTACTTTGACTTGCTTCTCTACCTTGGTAGCATACTTCAGGTACATTAGGACTTCAACACTTCTATTCACTTTCATTTATATCTTAAAGAGTCATAACTCCGTTTTTGGGATTCTCAGCTTGAAAATGGTCAAATCCTTAGAAATGAATGCATTGATTCTTCATATTCACATAAATAGTGTTGTTTTAGCCTCCATATGTGTTTTCTTTTTAAAACTCCCAAATTCACCAATAGAAACTCCTATGGGATTCAAAGAACTATATGAACTATGAGATAAGCTATAATGCTTGTTTCTTACTTTGACTTGCTTCTCTACCTTGGTAGCATACTTCACGTACATTAGGACTTCAACACTTCTATTCACTCTCATTTCTATCTTAAAGAGTCATAACTCCGTTTTTGCGATTCTCAGCTTGAAAATGGTCAAATCCTTGGAAATGAAAGCATTGATTCTTCATATTCACATAAATAGTGTTTTTTAGCCTCCATATATGTTTTCTTTTTAAAACTCCCAAATTCACCAATAGAAACTCCTATGGGATTCAAAGAACTATATGAACTGTGAGATAAGCTATAATGTTTGTTTCTTACTTTGACTTGCTTCTCTACCTTGGTAGCATACTTTAGGTACATTAGGACTTCAACACTTCTATTCACTTTCATTTCTATCTTACAGAGTCATAACTCCGTTTTTGAGATTCTTAGCTTGAAAATGGTCAAATCCTTAGAAATGAAAGCATTGATTCTTCATATTCACATAAATAGTGTTTTTTAGCCTCCATATATGTTTTCTTTTTAAAACTCCCAAATTCACCAATAGAAACTCCTATGGGATTCAAAGAACTATATGAACTGTGAGATAAGCTATAATGCTTGTTTCTTACTTTGACTTGCTTCTCTACCTTGGTAGCATACTTCAGGTACATTAGGACTTCAACACTTCTATTCACTCTCATTTATATCTTAAAGAGTCATAACTCCGTTTTTGGGATTCTCAGCTTGAAAATGGTCAAATCCTTGGAAATGAAAGCATTGATTCTTCATATTCACATAAATAGTGTTGTTTTAGCCTCCATATGTGTTTTCTTTTTAAAACTCCCAAATTCACCAATAGAAACTCCTATGGGATTCAAAGAACTATATGAACTGTGAGATAAGCTATAATGTTTGTTTCTTACTTTGACTTGCTTCTCTACCTTGGTAGCATACTTCAGGTACATTAAGACTTCAACACTTCTATTCACTCTCATTTCTATCTTGAAAAGTCACAACTCTGTTTTTGGGATTCTCAGCTTGAAAATGGTCAAATCCTTGGAAATGAAAGCATTGATTCTTCATATTCACATAAATAGGTGTTGTTTTAGCCTCCATATGTGTCTTGTTTCTACAACTCCAAAATTCACCAATAAAACTCCTATGAGATTCAAAGAACTATATGAACTGTGAGATAAGCTATAATGCTTGTTTCTTACTTTGACTTGCTTCTCTACCTTGGTAGCATACTTCATGTACATTAGGACTTCAACACTTCTATTCACTCTCATTTCTATCTTAAAGAGTCATAACTCCGTTTTTGGGATTCTCAGCTTGAAAATGGTCAAATCCTTGGAAATGAAATCATTGATTCCTCATATTAACATAAATAGTGTTGTTTTAGCCTCCATATGTGTTTTCTTTTTAAAACTACCAAATTCACCAATTTGAAACTCCTATGAGATTCAAAGAACTATATGAACTGTGTGATAAGATATAATGCTTGTTTCTTACTTTGACTCCCTTCTCTACCTTGGTAGCATACTTCAGGTACATTAAGACTTCAACACTTCTATTCACTCTCATTTATATCTTAAAGAGTCATAACTCCGTTTTTGGGATTCTCAGCTTGAAAATGGTCAAATCCTTGGAAATGAAAGCATTGATTCTTCATATTCACATAAATAAGTGTTGTTTTAGCCTCCATATGTGTCTTCTTTTTACAACTCCCAAATTCACCAATAGAAACTCCTATGAGATTCAAAGAACTATATGAACTGTGAGATAAGCTATAATGCTTGTTTCTTACTTTGACTTGCTTCTCTACCTTGGTAGCATACTTCAGGTACATTAGGACTTCAACACTTCTATTCACTCTCATTTCTATCTTAAAGAGTCATAACTCCGTTTTTGGGATTCTCAGCTTGAAAATGGTCAAATCCTTAGAAATGAATGCATTGATTCTTCATATTCACATAAATAGTGTTGTTTTAGCCTCCATATGTGTTTTCTTTTAAAACTCCCAAATTCACCAATAGAAACTCCTATGGGATTCAAAGAACTATATGAACTATGAGATAAGCTATAATGCTTGTTTCTTACTTTGAGTTGCTTCTCTACCTTGGTAGCATACTTCACGTACATTAGGACTTCAACACTTCTATTCACTCTCATTTCTATCTTAAAGAGTCATAATTCCGTTTTTGGGATTCTCAGCTTGAAAATGGTCAAATCCTTGGAAATGAAAGCATTGATTCTTCATATTCACATAAATAGTGTTTTTTAGCCTCCATATATGTTTTCTTTTTAAAACTCCCAAATTCACCAATAGAAACTCCTATGGGATTCAAAGAACTATATGAACTGTGAGATAAGCTATAATGCTTGTTTCTTACTTTGACTTGCTTCTCTACCTTGGTAGCATACTTCAGGTACATTAGGACTTCAACACTTCTATTCACTCTCATTTCTATCTTAAAGAGTCATAACTCCGTTTTTGGGATTCTCAGCTTGAAAATGGTCAAATCCTTGGAAATGAAATCATTGATTCTTCATATTCACATAAATAGTGTTGTTTTAGCCTCCATATGTGTTTTCTTTTTAAAACTCCAAATTCACCAATAGAAACTCTTATGAGATTCAAAGAACTATATGAACTGTGAGATAAGCTATAATGTTTGTTTCTTACTTTGACTTGCTTCTCTACCTTGGTAGCATACTTCAGGTACATTAGGACTTCAACACTTCTATATCACTCTCATTTATATCTTAAAAGAGTCATAATTCCGTTTTTGGGATTCTCGAGCTTGAAAATGGTCAAATCCTTAGAAATGAAAGCATTGATTCTTCATATTCACATAAATAGTGTTGTTTTAGCCTCCATATGTGTTTTCTTTTTAAAACTCCCAAATTCACCAATAGAAACTCCTATGGGATTCAAAGAACTATATGAACTATGAGATAAGCTATAATGCTTGTTTCTTACTTTGAGTTGCTTCTCTACCTTGGTAGCATACTTCACGTACATTAGGACTTCAACACTTCTATTCACTCTCATTTATATCTTAAAGAGTCATAACTCCGTTTTTGGGATTCTCAGCTTGAAAATGGTCAAATACTTGGAAATGAAAGCATTGATTCTTCATATTCACATAAATAGTGTTTTTTAGCCTCCATATATGTTTTCTTTTTAAAACTCCCAAATTCACCAATAGAAACTCCTATGGGATTCAAAGAACTATATGAACTGTGAGATAAGCTATAATGTTTGTTTCTTACTTTGACTTGCTTCTCTACCTTGGTAGCATACTTCAGGTACATTAGGACTTCAACACTTCTATTCACTCTCATTTATATCTTAAAGAGTCATAACTCCGTTTTTGGGATTCTCAGCTTGAAAATGGTCAAATCCTTAGAAATGAATGCATTGATTCTTCATATTCACATAAATAGTGTTGTTTTAGCCTCCATATGTGTTTTCTTTTTAAAACACCCAAATTCACCAATAGAAACTCCTAATGGGATTCAAAGAACTATATGAACTATGAGATAAGCTATAATGCTTGTTTCTTACTTTGAGTTGCTTCTCTACCTTGGTAGCATACTTCACGTACATTAGGACTTCAACACTTCTATTCACTCTCATTTCTATCTTAAAGAGTCATAATTCCGTTTTTGGGATTCTCAGCTTGAAAATGGTCAAATCCTTGGAAATGAAAGCATTGATTCTTCATATTCACATAAATAGTGTTTTTTAGCCTCCATATATGTTTTCTTTTTAAAACTCCCAAATTCACCAATAGAAACTCCTATGGGATTCAAAGAACTATATGAACTGTGAGATAAGCTATAATGCTTGTTTCTTACTTTGACTTGCTTCTCTACCATGGTAGCATACTTCAGGTACATTAGGACTTCAACACTTTTATTCACTCTCATTTATATCTTAAACAGTCATAACTCCGTTTTTGGGATTCTCAGCTTGAAAATGATCAAATCCTTGGAAATGAAAGCATTGATTCTTCATATTCACATAAATAGTGTTGTTTTAGCCTCCATATGTGTTTTCTTTTTAAAACACCCAAATTCACCAATAGAAACTCCTAATGGGATTCAAAGAACTATATGAACTATGAGATAAGCTATAATGCTTGTTTCTTACTTTGAGTTGCTTCTCTACCTTGGTAGCATACTTCACGTACATTAGGACTTCAACACTTCTATTCACTCTCATTTCTATCTTAAAGAGTCATAATTCCGTTTTTGGGATTCTCAGCTTGAAAATGGTCAAATCCTTGGAAATGAAAGCATTGATTCTTCATATTCACATAAATAGTGTTGTTTTAGCCTCCATATGTGTCTTCTTTCTACAAATTCACCATTAGAAATTTCTATAAGATTCAAAGAACTATATGAACTGTGAGATAAGCTATAATGCTAGTTTCTTACTTTGACTTGCTTCTCTACCTTGGTAGCATACTTCAGGTACATTAGGACTTCAACACTTCTATTCACTCTCATTTCTATCTTAAAGAGTCATAACTCCGTTTTTGGGATTCTCAGCTTGAAAATGGTCAAATCCTTAGAAATGAAAGCATTGATTCTTCATATTCACATAAATAATGTTGTTTTAGCCTCCATATGTGTTTTCTTTTTAAAACTCCCAAATTCACCAATAGAAACTCCTATGGGATTCAAAGAACTATATGAACTATGAGATAAGCTATAATGCTTGTTTCTTACTTTGAGTTGCTTCTCTACCTTGGTAGCATACTTCACGTACATTAGGACTTCAACACTTCTATTCACTCTCATTTCTATCTTAAAGAGTCATAATTCCGTTTTTGGGATTCTCAGCTTGAAAATGGTCAAATCCTTGGAAATGAAAGCATTGATTCTTCATATTCACATAAATAGTGTTTTTTAGCCTCCATATATGTTTTCTTTTTAAAACTCCCAAATTCACCAATAGAAACTCCTATGGGATTCAAAGAACTATATGAACTGTGAGATAAGCTATAATGCTTGTTTCTTACTTTGACTTGCTTCTCTACCGTGGTAGCATACTTCAGGTACATTAGGACTTCAACACTTCTATTCACTCTCATTTATATCTTAAAGAGTCATAACTCCGTTTTTGGGATTCTCAGCTTGAAAATGATCAAATCCTTGGAAATGAAAGCATTGATTCTTCATATTCACATAAATAGTGTTGTTTTAGCCTCCATATGTGTTTTCTTTTTAAAACACCCAAATTCACCAATAGAAACTCCTAATGGGATTCAAAGAACTATATGAACTATGAGATAAGCTATAATGCTTGTTTCTTACTTTGAGTTGCTTCTCTACCTTGGTAGCATACTTCACGTACATTAGGACTTCAACACTTCTATTCACTCTCATTTCTATCTTAAAGAGTCATAATTCCGTTTTTTGGATTCTCAGCTTGAAAATCGTCAAATCCTTGGAAATGAAAGCATTGATTCTTCATATTCACATAAATAGTGTTTTTTAGCCTCCATATGTGTTTTCTTTTTAAAACTCCTAAATTCACCAATAGAAACTCCTATGGGATTCAAAAAACTATATGAACTGTGAGATAAGCTATAATGCTTGTTTCTTACTTTGACTTGCTTCTCTACCGTGGTAGCATACTTCAGGTACTTTAGGACTTCAACACTTCTATTCACTTTCATTTCTATCTTAAAGAGTCATAACTCCGTTTTTGGGATTCTCAGCTTGAAAATGGTCAAATCCTTGGAAATGAATGCATTGATTCTTCATATTCACATAAATAGTGTTGTTTTAGCCTCCATATGTGTTTTCTTTTTAAAACTCCCAAATTCACCAATAGAAACTCCTATGGGATTCAAAGAACTATATGAACTATGAGATAAGCTATAATGCTTGTTTCTTACTTTGAGTTGCTTCTCTACCTTGGTAGCATACTTCACGTACATTAGGACTTCAACACTTCTATTCACTCTCATTTTTATCTTAAAGAGTCATAATTCCGTTTTTGGGATTCTCAGCTTGAAAATGGTCAAATCCTTGGAAATGAAAGCATTGATTCTTCATATTCACATAAATAGTGTTTTTTAGCCTCCATATATGTTTTCTTTTTAAAACTCCCAAATTCACCAATAGAAACTCCTATGGGATTCAAAGAACTATATGAACTGTGAGATAAGCTATAATGTTTGTTTCTTACTTTGACTTGCTTCTCTACCTTGGTAGCATACTTCAGGTACATTAAGACTTCAACACTTCTATTCACTCTCATTTATATCTTAAACAGTCATAATTCCGTTTTTGGATTCGCAGCTTGAAAATGGTCAAATCCTTAGAAATGAATGCATTGATTCTTCATATTCACATAAATAGTGTTGTTTTAGCCTCCATATGTGTTTTCTTTTTAAAACACCCAAATTCACCAATAGAAACTCCTAATGGGATTCAAAGAACTATATGAACTATGAGATAAGCTATAATGCTTGTTTCTTACTTTGAGTTGCTTCTCTACCTTGGTAGCATACTTCACGTACATTAGGACTTCAACACTTCTATTCACTCTCATTTCTATCTTAAAGAGTCATAATTCCGTTTTTGGGATTCTCAGCTTGAAAATCGTCAAATCCTTGGAAATGAAAGCATTGATTCTTCATATTCACATAAATAGTGTTGTTTTAGCCTCCATATGTGTTTTCGTTTTAAAACTCCCAAATTCACCAATTCGAAACTCCTATGAGATTCAAAGAACTATATGAACTGTGAGATAAGCTATAATGCTTGTTTCTTACTTTGACTTGCTTCTCTACCGTGGTAGCATACTTTAGGTACATTAGGACTTCAACACTTCTATTCACTTTCATTTCTATCTTAAAGAGTCATAACTCCGTTTTTGGGATTCTCAGCTTGAAAATGGTCAAATCCTTAGAAATGAATGCATTGATTCTTCATATTCACATAAATAATGTTGTTTTAGCCTCCATATGTGTTTTCTTTTTAAAACTCCCAAATTCACCAATAGAAACTCCTATGGGATTCAAAGAACTATATGAACTATGAGATAAGCTATAATGCTTGTTTCTTACTTTGAGTTGCTTCTCTACCTTGGTAGCATACTTCACGTACATTAGGACTTCAACACTTCTATTCACTCTCATTTTTATCTTAAAGAGTCATAATTCCGTTTTTGGGATTCTCAGCTTGAAAATGGTCAAATCCTTGGAAATGAAAGCATTGATTCTTCATATTCACATAAATAGTGTTTTTTAGCCTCCATATATGTTTTCTTTTTAAAACTCCCAAATTCACCAATAGAAACTCCTATGGGATTCAAAGAACTATATGAACTGTGAGATAAGCTATAATGTTTGTTTCTTACTTTGACTTGCTTCTCTACCTTTGTAGCATACTTCAGGTACATTAGGACTTCAACACTTCTATTCACTCTCATTTATATCTTAAAGAGTCAGAATTCCGTTTTTTGGATTCTCAGCTTGAAAATGGTCAAATCCTTAGAAATGAATGCATTGATTCTTCATATTCACATAAATAGTGTTGTTTTAGCCTCCATATGTGTTTTCTTTTTAAAACACTCAAATTCACCAATAGAAACTCCTAATGGGATTCAAAGAACTATATGAACTATGAGATAAGCTATAATGCTTGTTTCTTACTTTGAGTTGCTTCTCTACCTTGGTAGCATACTTCACGTACATTAGGACTTCAACACTTCTATTCACTCTCATTTCTATCTTAAAGAGTCATAATTCCGTTTTTGGGATTCTCAGCTTGAAAATGGTCAAATCCTTGGAAATGAAAGCATTGATTCTTCATATTCACATAAATAGTGTTTTTAGCCTCCATATATGTTTTCTTTTTAAAACTCCCAAATTCACCAATAGAAACTCCTATGGGATTCAAAGAACTATATGAACTGTGAGATAAGCTATAATGCTTGTTTCTTACTTTGACTTGCTTCTCTACCGTGGTAGCATACTTCAGGTACATTAGGACTTCAACACTTCTATTCACTCTCATTTATATCTTAAACAGTCATAACTCCGTTTTTGGGATTCTCATCTTGAAAATGATCAAATCCTTGGAAATGAAAGCATTGATTCTTCATATTCACATAAATAGTGTTGTTTTAGCCTCCATATGTGTTTTCTTTTTAAAACTCCAAATTCACCAATAGAAACTCTTATGAGATTCAAAGAACTATATGACCTGTGAGATAAGCTATAATGTTTGTTTCTTACTTTGACTTGCTTCTCTACCTTGGTAGCATACTTCAGGTACATTAAGACTTCAACACTTCTATTCACTCTCATTTCTATCTTGAAAAGTCACAACTCTGTTTATGGGATTCTCAGCTTGAAAATGGTCAAATCCTTGGAAATGAAAGCATTGATTCTTCTTATTCACATAAATAGGTGTTGTTTTAGCCTCCATATGTGTCTTGTTTCTAAAATAACAAAATTCACCAATAAAAACTCCTATGAGATTCAAAGAACTATATGAACTGTGAGATAAGCTATAATGCTTGTTTCTTACTCTGACTTGCTTCTCTACCTTGGTAGCATACTTCAGGTACATTAGGACTTCAACACTTCTATTCACTCTCATTTATATCTTAAAGAGTCAGAATTCCGTTTTTGGGATTCTCAGCTTGAAAATGGTCAAATCCTTAGAAATGAATGCATTGATTCTTCATATTCACATAAATAGTGTTGTTTTAGCCTCCATATGTGTTTTCTTTTTAAAACACCCAAATTCACCAATAGAAACTCCTAATGGGATTCAAAGAACTATATGAACTATGAGATAAGCTATAATGCTTGTTTCTTACTTTGAGTTGCTTCTCTACCTTGGTAGCATACTTCACGTACATTAGGACTTCAACACTTCTATTCACTCTCATTTCTATCTTAAAGAGTCATAATTCCGTTTTTGGGATTCTCAGCTTGAAAATCGTCAAATCCTTGGAAATGAAAGCATTGATTCTTCATATTCACATAAATAGTGTTTTTAGCCTCCATATATGTTTTCTTTTTAAAACTCCCAAATTCACCAATAGAAACTCCTATGGGATTCAAAGAACTATATGAACTGTGAGATAAGCTATATTGCTTGTTTCTTACTTTGACTTGCTTCTCTACCGTGGTAGCATACTTCAGGTACATTAGGACTTCAACACTTCTATTCACTCTCATTTATATCTTAAACAGTCATAACTCCGTTTTTGGGATTCTCAGCTTGAAAATGATCAAATCCTTGGAAATGAAAGCATTGATTCTTCATATTCACATAAATAGTGTTGTTTTAGCCTCCATATGTGTTTTCTTTTTAAAACTCCAAATTCACCAATAGAAACTCTTATGAGATTCAAAGAACTATATGACCTGTGAGATAAGCTATAATGTTTGTTTCTTACTTTGACTTGCTTCTCTACCTTGGTAGCATACTTCAGGTACATTAAGACTTCAACACTTCTATTCACTCTCATTTCTATCTTGAAAAGTCACAACTCTGTTTATGGGATTCTCAGCTTGAAAATGGTCAAATCCTTGGAAATGAAAGCATTGATTCTTCTTATTCACATAAATAGGTGTTGTTTTAGCCTCCATATGTGTCTTGTTTCTAAAATAACAAAATTCACCAATAAAAACTCCTATGAGATTCAAAGAACTATATGAACTGTGAGATAAGCTATAATGCTTGTTTCTTACTTTGACTTGCTTCTCTACCTTGGTAGCATACTTCAGGTACATTAGGACTTCAACACTTCTATTCACTCTCATTTCTATCTTAAAGAGTCATAACTCCGTTTTTGGGATTCTCAGCTTGAAAATCGTCAAATCCTTGGAAATGAAAGCATTGATTCTTCATATTCACATAAATAGTGTTGTTTTAGCCTCCATATGTGTTTTCTTTTTAAAACTCCCAAATTCACCAATTCGAAACTCCTATGAGATTCAAAGAACTATATGAACTGTGAGATAAGCTATAATGCTTGTTTCTTACTTTGACTTGCTTCTCTACCGTGGTAGCATACTTCAGGTACATTAGGACTTCAACACTTCTATTCACTTTCATTTCTATCTTAAAGAGTCATAACTCCGTTTTTGGGATTCTCAGCTTGAAAATGGTCAAATCCTTAGAAATGAATGCATTGATTCTTCATATTCACATAAATAATGTTGTTTTAGCCTCCATATGTGTTTTCTTTTTAAAACTCCCAAATTCACCAATAGAAACTCCTATGGGATTCAAAGAACTATATGAACTATGAGATAAGCTATAATGCTTGTTTTTTACTTTGAGTTGCTTCTCTACCTTGGTAGCATACTTCACGTACATTAGGACTTCAACACTTCTATTCACTCTCATTTTTATCTTAAAGAGTCATAATTCCGTTTTTGGGATTCTCAGCTTGAAAATGGTCAAATCCTTGGAAATGAAAGCATTGATTCTTCATATTCACATAAATAGTGTTTTTTAGCCTCCATATATGTTTTCTTTTTAAAAGTCCCAAATTCACCAATAGAAACTCCTATGGGATTCAAAGAACTATATGAACTGTGAGATAAGCTATAATGTTTGTTTCTTACTTTGACTTGCTTCTCTACCTTCGTAGCATACTTCAGGTACATTAGGACTTCAACACTTCTATTCACTCTCATTTATATCTTAAAGAGTCAGAATTCCGTTCTTCGGATTCTCAGCTTGAAAATGGTCAAATCCTTAGAAATGATTGCATTGATTCTTCATATTCACATAAATAGTGTTTTTTTAGCCTCCATATGTGTTTTCTTTTAAAAACTCCCAAATTCACCAATAGAAACTCCTAATGGGATTCAAAGAACTATATGAACTATGAGATAAGCTATAATGCTTGTTTCTTACTTTGAGTTGCTTCTCTACCTTGGTAGCATACTTCACGTACATTAGGACTTCAACACTTCTATTCACTCTCATTTCTATCTTAAAGAGTCATAATTCCGTTTTTGGGATTCTCAGCTTGAAAATGGTCAAATCCTTGGAAATGAAAGCATTGATTCTTCATATTCACATAAATAGTGTTTTTTAGCCTCCATATATGTTTTCTTTTTAAAACTCCCAAATTCACCAATAGAAACTCCTATGGGATTCAAAGAACTATATGAACTGTGAGATAAGCTATAATGCTTGTTTCTTACTTTGACTTGCTTCTCTACCGTGGTAGCATACTTCAGGTACATTAGGACTTCAACACTTCTATTCACTCTCATTTATATCTTAAACAGTCATAACTCCGTTTTTGGGATTCTCAGCTTGAAAATGATCAAATCCTTGGAATGAAAGCATTGATTCTTCATATTCACATAAATAGTGTTGTTTTAGCCTCCATATGTGTTTTCTTTTTAAAACTCCAAATTCACCAATAGAAACTCTTATGAGATTCAAAGAACTATATGAACTGTGAGATAAGCTATAATGTTTGTTTCTTATTTTGACTTGCTTCTATACCTTGGTAGCATACTTCAGGTACATTAAGACTTCAACACTTCTATTCACTCTCATTTCTATCTTGAAAAGTCACAACTCTGTTTATGGGATTCTCAGCTTGAAAATGGTCAAATCCTTGGAAATGAAAGCATTGATTCTTCTTATTCACATAAATAGGTGTTGTTTTAGCCTCCATATGTGTCTTGTTTCTACAATAACAAAATTCACCAATAAAAACTCCTATGAGATTCAAAGAACTATATGAACTGTGAGATAAGCTATAATGCTTGTTTCTTACTCTGACTTGCTTCTCTACCTTGGTAGCATACTTCAGGTACATTAGGACTTCAACACTTCTATTCACTCTCATTTCTATCTTAAAGAGTCATAATTCCGTTTTTGGGATTCTCAGCTTGAAAATGGTCAAATCCTTGGAAATGAAAGCATTGATTCTTCATATTCACATAAATAGTGTTGTTTTAGCCTCCATATGTGTTTTCGTTTTAAAACTCCCAAATTCAACAATTTGAAACTCCTATGAGATTCAAAGAACTATATGAACTGTGAGATAAGCTATAATGCTTGTTTCCTACTTTGACTTGCTTCTCTACCATGGTAGCATACTTCAGGTACATTAGAACTTCAACACTTCTATTCACTCTCATTTATATCTTAAAGAGTCATAACTCCGTTTTTGGGATTCTCAGCTTGAAAATGATCAAATCCTTGGAAATGAAAGCATTGATTTTTCATATTTACATAAATAGTGTTGTTTTAGCCTCCATATGTGTTTTCTTTTTAAAACTCCAAATTCACCAATAGAAACTCTTATGAGATTCAAAGAACTATATGAACTGTGAGATAAGCTATAATGTTTGTTTCTTACTTTGACTTGCTTCTCTACCTTGGTAGCATACTTCAGGTACATTAGGACTTCAACACTTCTTTTCACTCTCATTTATATCTTAAAGAGTCAGAATTCCGTTTTTGGGATTCTCAGCTTGAAAATGGTCAAATCCTTAGAAATGAATCCATTGATTCTTCATATTCACATAAATAGTGTTGTTTTAGCCTCCATATGTGTTTTCTTTTTAAAACTCCCAAATTCACCAATAGAAACTCCTATGGGATTCAAAGAACTATATGAACTATGAGATAAGCTATAATGCTTGTTTCTTACTTTGAGTTGCTTCTCTACCTTGGTAGCATACTTCACGTACATTAGGACTTCAACACTTCTATTCACTCTCATTTCTATCTTAAAGAGTCATAATTCCGTTTTTGGGATTCTCAGCTTGAAAATGGTCAAATCCTTGGAAATGAAAGCATTGATTCTTCATATTCACATAAATAGTGTTTTTTAGCCTCCATATATGTTTTCTTTTTAAAACTCCCAAATTCACCAATAGAAACTCCTATGGGATTCAAAGAACTATATGAACTGTGAGATAAGCTGATATGATCCTAGGTGAGGATCAAGTCCCTGAATGCTTCTCCAAGAGGTTGTGAGGATTGGTGACAAGGTGAGTGATGCGGAAGAGATGAAAGGTGAAGAACTAGGAAGGGATCCGATGAGTTTGGGGGGTTGATGCGAAACTTCCAAAGGAGATGGAGGTCCTCTGGACTTTCAGGCTTGCTCTGGACGTGGGTGAAGACCCTAGACGAGGTGAACAAGGGGTGGATCGAGATGAAACTTCCTAGGAGTGTGAAAGATCCTAAGACTTTCGACTTGCTTGGTGTGAAGGATGAAGATCCGAACACTTTAAGCAAGAATGAACAAACAAATTTCAGAGAGTTTTAGAAGTTGAAAAGATGTTTGATAACTCACAAATGAAGCATTACAAGAGTTTAAATCAGCCAAAGAGTAAAGGAAAATCTCGAAAAATACAAAGCATTAAAACCAAAGTTTGACAAGAAAATAACTCTTCAAGTTCTTCAATATTTCAGCTGAACTCTTGTTGGACTTGGGCTGTGCTTCACTTGGATAGTAGATAGAAATGGGCTTAAGCTTTATCAAGAGGCTGATGAGTGAGTGATATGGCTTACCTCATTAAAAACCTTATTTGGAAAACCCATTGGGACAAAACCAAATGAAGGGAAAAAGAGTATAAGTCATATCACCTCTCTTGATAAATGTTTAGGTGGCTTGTATCACAACCAATGTGGCTGGATTAGCACACACCAAACTGCCCAAGATGGTGTTGAGGAGATGTTGCAAAGTGGTCTTGAGCTTCTTTTGTTTAGACCGAGTGATAGGACCCGGAGAAATGCATAAATCTTCAGCTCCTTCTAGCTCCGGTTCAAGCTGCTGCCTTTGCTCCTCTTTGGCGTCTCCATGTTGCATAGGTTCCTCTTCCTTGCTGGCCATAATCATATCATCCTCTCCCTCTTGAAAAGGATTTGACCTCAAATCTGTTTCATCTGCAAAATAAGGAACCAAATCAGTAATATTAAAACTCGAACTCACGTTGTACTTACCTTGGAGATCAAGCTGGTAGTCGTTGATCTTCTTGATGATTTCGAATGGACCATCAATCCTGGGCATAAGCTTGGATTTTCTCTCGTTAGGGAACCGTTCTTTCCTCAAATGAACCAACACCAAGTCCCCTTCTTTAAACTCCATAAACTTTCGGCCCTTGTTTGCATGCTTAGCGTACAACTTGGTCTTGTGCTCTATGTTGTTCCGAGCCTTCTCATGGATCTGTTTCACAAGCTCAGCCTTTTTCTTACCATCAAGACTTATCCTTTCATTCACGGGTAAAGGTATTAGATCCAAAGGTGAGATGGGATTGAACCCATAAACAATTTCAAAAGGTGAATACTTAGATGCGGAATGTCTAGCATGATTATAAGCAAATTCAACATGAGGCAGACATTCTTCCCAAGTCCTAAGGTTCTTTTTAATTATAGCACAACAGAGTGGATAAGGTTCTATTGACTACTTCGGTTTGGCCATCGGATTGTGGGTGACATGTGGTGGAGAAACAAAGCTTGGTTCCTAACTTAGACCAAAGGGTTTTCCAAAAATAACTAAGAAATTTGGTATCCCTATCCGAAACAATAGTTCTAGGCATTCCATGCACCCTAACGACTTCTCTAAAGAACAACCCAGCTACATTAACGCATCGGGTTTTATGGCAAGGTATGAAGTGAGCCATTTTAGAGAACCTATCAACTACCACAAATACCGAATCCTTTCCAGTCTTAGTCCTAGGCAATCCTACTACAAAATCCATGGATAAGTCGTGCCAGGGATGCAAGGGAATAGGAAGAGGGTATCCAAACCATGATTCTGAATTGTCGATTTAGCTTGCTTACCGTTATACATCTTTGACAAGCTTTTTTGACATCACTTTGCATGTCTTGCCAAAAGAAGTGCTCACGCTTACACTTGAAGTCTTTGCCACGCCAAAATGTCCCATAAGTCCACCTGCATGAGCTTCTTGAACAAACAAATCTCGCAAGGAGGAGTTAGGCACACATAGCGATTTTACGTAAAATAAGAATCCATCACTCCGAAAGTTTTTTCCAACGCCAAATTTTGCACATGCAGCATAGGTTTCTTTGAAGTCATCATCACTAGCCTATAGTTCTTTTATTTGTTCGAACCCTAGTGACTTAACCTCAAGAAAATTCACGAGATCGTACCTCCGTGAAAGCGCATCAGCTACTACATTCTCCTTACCTTTCTTGTACTTAATGACGCTTGAAATGTCTCGATGAATTCAACCCACTTGGCGTGTCTTTTGTTCAGCTTTTGTTGTCCCTTGAGATGCTTGAGAGACTCATGATCTGTGTGGATAACAAACTCCTTGGGCCAAAGATAATGTTGCCAAGTTTGCAAAGCCCTAACAAGCGCATAGAGCTCCTTGTCGTAAGTCGGGTAATTGAGTGTGGCGCCTCCAAGCTTTTCACTAAAGTAAGCTATGGGCTTCATCTCCTGCATAAGAACAGCACCAATACCAATTCCTGAGGCATCACATTCAATTTCAAAATTTTTATCGAAATTAGGAAGAGATAAAACCGGGGCATGTGTTAGCTTCTCTTTCAAAGTTTGAAATGCATTTTCTTGAGCTTGCTCCCATTTGAATCCGACAGTCTTCTTGATAACCTCCGTGAGTGGGGCGGCTAGAGTGCTGAAGTCTTTAACGAATCTTCTGTAAAAACCGGCTAACCCATGGAAGCTTCTTACTTCACTAACGGTCTTTGGACTCGGCCAATCTTTGATAGCTCGTATCTTCTCTTCATCGACCTTGATACCATCTGTACTCACAACAAAGCCTAAAAAAACAAGGTTATCCGTTCCAAAAGTACATTTGCTAAGATTAGCGTACAAGGTTTCCTTCCTAAGCACTTCTAAAACCTTTCTAAGATGCTCCACATGTTCATCTAAGCTGCGGCTATAGATTAAGATGTCATCGAAGTAAACTACCACAAAACGACCTATGAATGATCTAAGAACGTGGTTCATTAGCCTCATGAACGTACTAGGTGCGTTTGTTAACCCAAAAGGCATGACTAACCATTCGTACAAACCATGCTTAGTTTTAAATGCGGTTTTCCATTCATCCCCTTCTTGCATTCTAATCTGATGGTAACCGCTCTTAAGATCTACCTTAGAAAAAATGCAAGAACCATGCAATTCATCAAGCATATCATCTAATCTAGGTATGGGATGTCGATACTTTACAGTGATATTGTTGATAGCACCGCAATCGACCCACATCCTCCAGCTACCATCTTTCTTCGAACAAGCAAAGCGGGTACGGCACATGGACTCATGCTTTCGCGGATATGTCCTTTCTCCATGAGCTCGGTGACTTGTCGTTGAAGCTCCTTAGTTTCTGTAGGATTGGTTCGGTAGGCTGGTTTATTGGGAAGAGGCGCTCCGGGTAGGAAATCGATTTGGTGTTCGATGCCACGGATTGGCGGCAAACCTTGGGGAGGTTCTTCGGAAAAACATCTTTGAATTCCTGTAAAAGATATTGAATTTTGCTAGGAATTTCCTGCACCGTTTGGTTAATATTATAACATTCTTTAAACACAAAAAGGAGGGAAGAGGGGTAACTCCTTGTCGAGGTGTGATCATAAGGTTGGCGGTTCTTTGAGCTTGGCTTGGAAGTGGGCTTACTTTTCTTCAAGGCCATTTGATCTAGATGAACTTCTTGAGGAGTTAAAGGTACAAGGATGTTCTTTCTGCCCTTAAACTTCGAACGAATAGCTATTAGTAAATCCATCGTGCATGACTCTTCGATCAGCTTGCCAAGGTCTTCCAAGCAAGATATGTCCAGCATCCATTGGTAAAATATCACATAGGACCTCATCTTCATATTTATCTATAGACAAAGGAACTATTACCTGGGTTTTGACTTCAATTCTCCCTCATCATTAAGCCATTGCAGCTTATACGGCTTAGCTCTCTTAGTGATCGTAAGTCCGAGCTTATCAACCATGGACTGGCTCGCGACGTTGGTACAGCTACCTCCATCAATCACTAGGCTGCAGACTTTCTTTTAAACTAGGCAACGAGTGTGGAAGAGGTTTTCTCTTTGCTCATTTTTCTCGGCCTGAATGTGTAGGCTAAGGGTTCTTCTAGTGACCAAGAGTTGTCCGAACTCCGTCAATCTAAGTGGTTCCTCTAAAGGTTCAGTTTCCGAGTGATCTTCCTCTGAATCTATCTACGCCGTTGTTCCTAATAACTATGGTTCTCTGATTGGAGCATGAACAGGGAGTAGTGGCGAAACCTTTGCACTTAAAACACTGAATTTCTCTAGCCTTGGTGCTTGATCCTTGATCAATTCCTTTGAGCGGGGCTCATCTATCTTAGGCTTGGCAAGGGTTTGTAATCCTTAGGCTTGTAGTCTTTGCTGAACTTGGTAGAGTTGTATCCGGGCCTAGAGCTCTTCCTCTTGAGTTGTTTTTCAAACATGATAGCTTTGTGGAGAAGCTCTTCTAGCTCGACGTAATGGTGTACCTCCAGCCTCTCAATGATGTCTTTGTCAAGACCTCCCATGAATCTGGCCATAGTAGCTTCATTGTCTTCTTGAATATCGGCTCGGAGTAACAAGGTTTCCATTTCCTTGAAATAGTCTTCAACGGACCTACTGCCTTGAGACAAGTTGCGAAGCTTAAGGTGAAGCTCCCTGTGGTAGTGACTTGGTACAAACCTTTTCCTCATAAGGATCTTTAGTTGAGTCCAAGTTTCAACCGGTATATCTCCAGCTCTTCTTCTAGTCGTTACCAACTGATCCCACCAACTTAGAGCGTAATCCTTGAATGCGGTTGGGGCGAGTCTGACCTTAACCTCTTGAGGAAACTCCCGGCAATCAAAGATAATCTCTACCTTTTTTTTCCCACTCAAGATATTCTTCAGGTTTACTGGTTCCATGAAAAGACGGAATTTCTATCTTCACACCGGCTAGTGGATCTCGAGTAGCGGTTTGGTGATTTCTATCGGTTTGATCTTCTCTTGGCTGTCTTCTTCGAGGACGATTTGATCAAGAAGTCTGACTGTAGTAATGTTCAGCATCAGAAGGTCGTGGGTGCCTCCTAAGTTGTTCTTCCATAACAGGTTGTTGATGTTCTCGGAATCGGTTGTTGATGGACCTCTCTAAATCTGCTTTCATATTGGCCATACTCTCAACCATCATTGCTTTGAAGGACTCCATAAGTTGTTTGTTGGAGTTAGAAGACTCTTGCTCATCATGGCTAGTCCCCCGCCATGGTACCTGTTCAGAATCCAACAAATAAACTAGTGAAATGTTCAAACACCACAAGAACAACAAAACTTATTTGACAAGTAACCCTAATCGACAGTTTGACTTGATCAATCAGAATAAAATGTCAAATTACGTTCAAAAATTCCAGAAACAATTTTAACAAATACTAGACTTAATCATGGTTTCAATGCAACAAGTTTCACGATTTTAGGATTAACCAATGATTTTAAACAATTCTAGCAAGTTACACGAAAATAACTGTTCAGATTCTGATAACCTCTAAATGTGACTGTTCGACTAAATCAGGTTTGGAAAATTATCAAAACATGCTCAAAAATTCTAGAATCAATTTTAACAAATACTAGACTCTTTTTTGAAGCAGATTCAACAGATCTCACGATTTTATCAGACAAGACGAATTTATGAAAATTCCAACAGTCAACAGATAATACAGATCGGAATATGAAAAGGTATATCAGATCGGAAGAGATACAACCTGGCGTGGAGTCAGCTCTGATACCACTTGATATGATCCTAGGTGAGGATCAAGTCCCTGAATGCTTCTCCAAGAGGTTGTGAGGATTGGTGACAAGGTGAGTGATGCGGAAGAGATGAAAGGTGAAGAACTAGGAAGGGATCCGATGAGTTTGGGGGGGTTGATCTGAAACTTCCAAAGGAGATGGAGGTCCTCTGGACTTTCAGGCTTGCTCTGGACGTGGGTGAAGACCCTAGACGAGGTGAACAAGGGGTGGATCGAGATGAAACTTCCTAGGAGTGTGAAAGATCCTAAGACTTTCGACTTGCTTGGTGTGAAGGATGAAGATCCGAACACTTTAAGCAAGAATGAACAAACAAATTTCAGAGAGTTTTAGAAGTTGAAAAGATGTTTGATAACTCACAAATGAAGCATTACAAGAGTTTAAATCAGCCAAAGAGTAAAGGAAAATCTCGAAAAATACAAAGCATTAAAACCAAAGTTTGACAAGAAAATAACTCTTCAAGTTCTTCAATATTTCAGCTGAACTCTTGTTGGACTTGGGCTGTGCTTCACTTGGATAGTAGATAGAAATGGGCTTAAGCTTTATCAAGAGGCTGATGAGTGAGTGATATGGCTTACCTCATTAAAAACCTTATTTGGAAAACCCATTGGGACAAAACCAAATGAAGGGAAAAAGAGTATAAGTCATATCACCTCTCTTGATAAATGTTTAGGTGGCTTGTATCACAACCAATGTGGCTGGATTAGCACACACCAAACTGCCCGAGATGGTGTTGAGGAGATGTTGCAAAGTGGTCTTGAGCTTCTTTTGTTTAGACCGAGTGATAGGACCCGGAGAAATGCATAAATCTTCAGCTCCTTCTAGCTCCGGTTCAAGCTGCTGCCTTTGCTCCTCTTTGGCGTCTCCATGTTGCATAGGTTCCTCTTCCTTGCTGGCCATAATCATATCATAAGCTATAATGCTTGTTTCTTACTTTGACTTGCTTCTCTACCGTGGTAGCATACTTCAGGTACATTAGGACTTCAACACTTCTATTCACTCTCATTTATATCTTAAACAGTCATAACTCCGTTTTTGGGATTCTCAGCTTGAAAATGATCAAATCCTTGGAAATGAAAGCATTGATTCTTCATATTCACATAAATAGTGTTGTTTTAGCCTCCATATGTGTTTTCTTTTTAAAACTCCAAATTCACCAATAGAAACTCTTATGAGATTCAAAGAACTATATGAACTGTGAGATAAGCTATAATGTTTGTTTCTTACTTTGACTTGCTTCTCTACCTTGGTAGCATACTTCAGGTACATTAAGACTTCAACACTTCTATTCACTCTCATTTCTATCTTGAAAAGTCACAACTCTATTTATGGGATTCTCAGCTTGAAAATGGCCAAATCCTTGGAAATGAAAGCATTGATTCTTCTTATTCACATAAATAGTGTTGTTTTAGCCTCCATATGTGTTTTCTTTTTAAAACTCCAAATTCACCAATAGAAACTCTTATGAGATTCAAAGAACTATATGAACTGTGAGATAAGCTATAATGTTTGTTTCTTACTTTGACTTGCTTCTCTACCTTGGTAGCATACTTCAGGTACATTAGGACTTCAACACTTCAATTCACTCTCATTTATATCTTAAAGAGTCAGAATTCCGTTTTTGGGATTCTCAGCTTGAAAATGGTCAAATCCTTAGAAATGAATGCATTGATTCTTCATATTCACATAAATAGTGTTGTTTTAGCCTCCATATGTGTTTTCTTTTTAAAACTCCCAAATTCACCAATAGAAACTCTTATGAGATTCAAAGAACTATATGAACTGTGAGATAAGCTATAATGTTTGTTTCTTACTTTGACTTGTTTCTCTACCTTGGTAGCATACTTCAGGTACATTAGGACTTCAACACTTCTATTCACTCTCATTTTTATCTTAAAGAGTCATAATTCCGTTTTTGGGATTCTCAGCTTGAAAATGATCAAATCCTTGGAAATGAAAGCATTGATTCTTCATATTCACATAAATAGTGTTGTTTTAGCCTCCATATGTGTTTTCTTTTTAAAACTCCAAATTCACCAATAGAAACTCTTATGAGATTCAAAGAACTATATGAACTGTGAGATAAGCTATAATGTTTGTTTCTTACTTTGACTTGCTTCTCTACCTTGGTAGCATACTTCAGGTACATTAGGACTTCAACACTTCTATTCACTCTCATTTATATCTTAAAGAGTCAGAATTCCGTTTTTGGGATTCTCAGCTTGAAAATGGTCAAATCCTTAGAAATGAATGCATTGATTCTTCATATTCACATAAATAGTGTTGTTTTAGCCTCCATATGTGTTTTCTTTTTAAAACTCCCAAATTCACCAATAGAAACTCCTATGGGATTCAAAGAACTATATGAACTATGAGATAAGCTATAATGCTTGTTTCTTACTTTGAGTTGCTTCTCTACCTTGGTAGCATACTTCACGTACATTAGGACTTCAACACTTCTATTCACTCTCATTTCTATCTTAAAGAGTCATAATTCCGTTTTTGGGATTCTCAGCTTGAAAATGGTCAAATCCTTGGAAATGAAAGCATTGATTCTTCATATTCACATAAATAGTGTTGTTTTAGCCTCCATATGTGTTTTCTTTTTAAAACTCCCAAATTCACCAATAGAAACTCCTATGGGATTCAAAGAACTATATGAACTATGAGATAAGCTATAATGCTTGTTTCTTACTTTGAGTTGCTTCTCTACCTTGGTAGCATACTTCACGTACATTAGGACTTCAACACTTCTATTCACTCTCATTTCTATCTTAAAGAGTCATAATTCCGTTTTTGGGATTCTCAGCTTGAAAATGGTCAAATCCTTGGAAATGAAAGCATTGATTCTTCATATTCACATAAATAGTGTTTTTTAGCCTCCATATATGTTTTCTTTTTAAAACTCCCAAATTCACCAATAGAAACTCCTATGGGATTCAAAGAACTATATGAACTGTGAGATAAGCTATAATGCTTGTTTCTTACTTTGACTTGCTTCTCTACCGTGGTAGCATACTTCAGGTACATTAGGACTTCAACACTTCTATTCACTCTCATTTATATCTTAAACAGTCATAACTCCGTTTTTGGGATTCTCAGCTTGAAAATGATCAAATCCTTGGAAATGAAAGCATTGATTCTTCATATTCACATAAATAGTGTTGTTTTAGCCTCCATATGTGTTTTCTTTTTAAAACTCCAAATTCACCAATAGAAACTCTTATGAGATTCAAAGAACTATATGAACTGTGAGATAAGCTATAATGTTTGTTTCTTACTTTGACTTGCTTCTACACCTTGGTAGCATACTTCAGGTACATTAAGACTTCAACACTTCTATTCACTCTCATTTCTATCTTGAAAAGTCACAACTCTGTTTATGGGATTCTCAGCTTGAAAATGGTCAAATCCTTGGAAATGAAAGCATTGATTCTTCTTATTCACATAAATAGGTGTTGTTTTAGCCTCCATATGTGTCTTGTTTCTACAATAACAAAATTCACCAATAAAAACTCCTATGAGATTCAAAGAACTATATGAACTGTGAGATAAGCTATAATGCTTGTTTCTTACTTTGACTTGCTTCTCTACCTTGGTAGCATACTTCACGTACATTAGGACTTCAACACTTCTATTCACTCTCATTTTTATCTTAAAGAGTCATAATTCCGTTTTTGGGATTCTCAGCTTGAAAATGGTCAAATCCTTGGAAATGAAAGCATTGATTCTTCATATTCACATAAATAGTGTTTTTTAGCCTCCATATATGTTTTCTTTTTAAAACTCCCAAATTCACCAATAGAAACTCCTATGGGATTCAAAGAACTATATGAACTGTGAGATAAGCTATAATGTTTGTTTCTTACTTTGACTTGCTTCTCTACCTTCGTAGCATACTTCAGGTACATTAGGACTTCAACACTTCTATTCACTCTCATTTATATCTTAAAGAGTCAGAATTCCGTTTTTGGGATTCTCAGCTTGAAAATGGTCAAATCCTTAGAAATGAATGCATTGATTCTTCATATTCACATAAATAGTGTTGTTTTAGCCTCCATATGTGTTTTCTTTTAAAAACTCCCAAATTCACCAATAGAAACTCCTAATGGGATTCAAAGAACTATATGAACTATGAGATAAGCTATAATGCTTGTTTCTTACTTTGAGTTGCTTCTCTACCTTGGTAGCATACTTCACGTACATTAGGACTTCAACACTTCTATTCACTCTCATTTCTATCTTAAAGAGTCATAATTCCGTTTTTGGGATTCTCAGCTTGAAAATGGTCAAATCCTTGGAAATGAAAGCATTGATTCTTCATATTCACATAAATAGTGTTTTTAGCCTCCATATATGTTTTCTTTTTAAAACTCCCAAATTCACCAATAGAAACTCCTATGGGATTCAAAGAACTATATGAACTGTGAGATAAGCTATAATGCATGTTTCTTACTTTGACTTGCTCTTCTACCTTGGTAGCATACTTCAGGTACATTAGGACTTCAACACTTCTATTCACTCTCATTTATATCTTAAACAGTCATAACTCCGTTTTTGGGATTCTCAGCTTGAAAATGATCAAATCCTTGGAAATGAAAGCATTGATTCTTCATATTCACATAAATAGTGTTGTTTTAGCCTCCATATGTGTTTTCTTTTTAAAACTCCAAATTCACCAATTGAAACTCTTATGAGATTCAAAGAATTATTTGAACTGTGAGATAAGCTATAATGTTTGTTTCTTATTTTGACTTGCTTCTCTACCTTGGTAGCATACTTCAGGTACATTAAGACTTAAACACTTCTATTCACTCTCATTTCTATCTTGAAAAGTCACAACTCTGTTTATGGGATTCTCAGATTGAAAATGTTCAAATCCTTGGAAATGAAAGCATTGATTCTTCTTATTCACATAAATAGGTGTTGTTTTAGCCTCCATATGTGTCTTGTTTCTACAATAACAAAATTCACCAATAAAAACTCCTATGAGATTCAAAGAACTATATGAACTGTGAGATAAGCTATAATGCTTGTTTCTTCCTCTGACTTGCTTTTCTACCTTGGTAGCATACTTCAGGTACATTAGGACTTCAACACTTCTATTCACTCTCATTTCTATCTTAAAGAGTCATAACTCCATTTTTGGGATTCTCAGCTTGAAAATCGTCAAATCCTTGGAAATGAAAGCATTTATTCTTCATATTCACATAAATAGTGTTGTTTTAGCCTCCATATGTGTTTTCGTTTTAAAACTCCCAAATTCACCAATTTGAAACTCCTATGAGATTCAAAGAATTATATGAACTGTGAGATAAGCTATAATGCTTGTTTCTTACTTTGACTTGCTTCTCTACCATGGTAGCATACTTCAGGTACATTAGGACTTCAACACTTCTATTCACTCTCATTTCTATCTTAAAGAGTCATAACTCCGTTTTTGGGATTCTCAGCTTGAAAATGATCAAATCCTTGGAAATGAAAGCATTGATTCTTCATATTCACATAAATAGTGTTGTTTTAGCCTCCATATGTGTTTTCTTTTTAAAACTCCAAATTCACCAATAGAAACTCTTATGAGATTCAAAGAACTATATGAACTGTGAGATAAGCTATAATGTTTGTTTCTTACTTTAACTTGCTTCTCTACCTTGGTAGCATACTTCAGGTACATTAGGACCTCAACACTTCTATTCACTCTCATTTATATCTTAAAGAGTCAGAATTCCGTTTTTGGGATTCTCAGCTTGAAAATCGTCAAATCCTTAGAAATGAATGCATTGATTCTTCATATTCACATAAATAGTGTTGTTTTAGCCTCCATATGTGTTTTCTTTTAAAAACTCCCAAATTCACCAATAGAAACTCCTATGGGATTCAAAGAACTATATGAACTATGAGATAAGCTATAATGCTTGTTTCTTACTTTGAGTTGCTTCTCTACCTTGGTAGCATACTTCAGGTACATTAGGACTTCAACACTTCTATTCACTCTCATTTCTATCTTAAAGAGTCATAATTCCGTTTTTGGGATTCTCAGCTTGAAAATGGTCAAATCCTTGGAAATGAAAGCATTGATTCTTCATATTCACATAAATAGAGTTTTTTAGCCTCCATATATGTTTTCTTTTTAAAACTCCCAAATTCACCAATAGAAACTCCTATGGGATTCAAAGAACTATATGAACTGTGAGATAAGCTATAATGCTTGTTTCTTACTTTTACTTGCTTCTCTATCGTGGTAGCATACTTCAGGTACATTAGGACTTCAACACTTCTATTCACTCTCATTTATATCTTAAACAGTCATAACTCCGTTTTTGGGATTCTCAGCTTGAAAATGATCAAATCCTTGGAAATGAAAGCATTGATTCTTCATATTCACATAAATAGTGTTGTTTTAGCCTCCATATGTGTTTTCTTTTTAAAACTCCAAATTCACCAATAGAAACTCTTATGAGATTCAAAGAACTATATGAACTGTGAGATAAGCTATAATGTTTGTTTCTTACTTTGACTTGCTTCTCTACCTTGGTAGCATACTTCAGGTACATTAAGACTTCAACACTTCTATTCACTCTCATTTCTATCTTGAAAAGACACAACTCTGTTTATGGGATTCTCAGCTTGAAAATGGTCAAATCCTTGGAAATGAAAGCATTGATTCTTGTTATTCACATAAATAGGTGTTGTTTTAACCTCCATATGTGTCTTGTTTCTACAATAACAAAATTCACCAATAAAAACTCCTATGAGATTCAAAGAACTATATGAACTGTGAGATAAGCTATAATGCTTGTTTCTTACTCTGACTTGCTTCTCTACCTTGGTAGCATACTTCAGGTACATTAGGACTTCAACACTTCTATTCACTCTCATTTCTATCTTAAAGAGTCATAACTCCGTTTTTGGGATTCTCAGCTTGAAAATCGTCAAATCCTTGGAAATGAAAGCATTGATTCTTCATATTCACATAAATAGTGTTGTTTTAGCCTCCATATGTGTTTTCGTTTTAAAATTCCCAAATTCACCAATTCGAAACTCCTATGAGATTCAAAGAACTATATGAACTGTGAGATAAGCTATAATGCTTGTTTCTTACTTTGACTTGCTTCTCTACCGTGGTAGCATACTTCAGGTACATTAGGACTTCAACACTTCTATGCACTTTCATTTCTATCTTAAAGAGTCATAACTCCGTTTTTGGGATTCTCAGCTTGAAAATGGTCAAATCCTTAGAAATGAATGCATTGATTCTTCATATTCACATAAATAGTGTTGTTTTAGCCTCCATATGTGTTTTCTTTTTAAAACTCCCAAATTCACCAATAGAAACTCCTATGGGATTCAAAGAACTATATGAACTATGAGATAAGCTATAATGCTTGTTTCTTACTTTGAGTTGCTTCTCTACCTTGGTAGCATACTTCACGTACATTAGGACTTCAACACTTCCATTCACTCTCATTTCTATCTTAAAGAGTCATAATTCCGTTTTTGGGATTCTCATCTTGAAAATGGTCAAATCCTTGGAAATGAAAGCATTGATTTTTCATATTCACATAAATAGTGTTTTTTAGCCTCCATATATGTTTTCATTTTAAAACTCCCAAATTCACCAATAGAAACTCCTATGGGATTCAAAGAACTATATGAACTGTGAGATAAGCTATAATGCTTGTTTCTTACTTTGACTTGCTTCTCTACCTTGGTAGCATACTTCAGGTACATTAAGACTTCAACACTTCTATTCACTCTCATTTATATCTTAAACAGTCATAACTCCGTATTTGGGATTCTCAGCTTGAAAATGATCAAATCCTTGGAAATGAAAGCATTGATTCTTCATATTCACATAAATAGTGTTGTTTTGGCCTCCATATGTGTTTTCTTTTTAAAACTCCAAATTCACCAATAGAAACTCTTATGAGATTAAAAGAACTATATGAACTGTGAGATAAGCTATAATGTTTGTTTCTTACTTTGACTTGCTTCTCTACCTTGGTAGCATACTTCAGGTACATTAGGACTTCAACACTTCTATTCACTCTCATTTCTATCTTAAAGAGTCATAACTCCGTTTTTGGGATTCTCAGCTTGAAAATCGTCAAATCCTTCGAAATGAAAGCATTGATTCTTCATATTCACATAAATAGTGTTGTTTTAGCCTCCATATGTGTTTTCGTTTTAAAACTCTCAAATTCACCAATTTGAAACTCCTATGAGATTCAAAGAACTCTATGAACTGTGAGATAAGCTATAATGCTTGTTTCTTACTTTGACTTGCTTCTCTACCGTGGTAGCATACTTCAGGTACATTAGGACTTCAACACTTCTATTCACTCTCATTTCTATCTTAAAGAGTCATAACTCTGTTTTTGGGATTCTCAGCTTGAAAATGGTCAAATCCTTGGAAATAAAAGCATTGATTCTTCATATTCACATAAATAGTGTTGTTTTAGCCTCCATATGTGTTTTCTTTTTAAAACTCCAAATTCACCAATAGAAACTCCTATGAGATTCAAAGAACTATATGAACTGTGAGATAAGATATAATGCTTGTTTCTTACTTTGACTCCCTTCTCTACCTTGGTAGCATACTTCAGGTACATTAAGACTTCAACACTTCTATTCACTCTCATTTCTATCTTGAAGAGTCATTACTCTGTTTTTGGGATTCTCAGGTTGAAAATGGTCAAATCCTTGGAAATGAAAGCATTGATTCTTCATATTCACATAAATAGTGTTGTTTTAGCCTCCATATGTGTTTTCTTTTTAAAACTCCAAATTCACCAATAGAAACTCCTATGAGATTCAAAGAACTATATGAACTGTGAGATAAGATATAATGCTTGTTTTTTTACTTTGACTCCCTTCTCTACCTTGGTAGCATACTTCAGGTACATTAAGACTTCAACACTTCTATTCACTCTCATTTCTATCTTGAAGAGTCATTACTCTGTTTTTGGGATTCTCAGGTTGAAAATGGTCAAATCCTTGGAAATGAAAGCATTGATTCTTCATATTCACATAAATAAGTGTTGTTTTAGCCTCCATATGTGATTTCTTTTTAAAACTCCAAATTCACTAATAGAAACTCTTATGAGATTCAAAGAACTATATGAACTGTGACATAAGCTTTAATGTTTGTTTCTTACTTTGACTTGCTTCTCTACCTTGGTAGCATACTTCAGGTACATTAAGACTTCAACACTTATATTCACTCTCATTTCTATCTTAAAGAGTCATAACTCCGTTTTTGGGATTCTCAGCTTGAAAATCGTCAAATCCTTGGAAATGAAAGCATTGATTCTTCATATTCACATAAATAGTGTTGTTTTAGCCTCCATATGTGTTTTCGTTTTAAAATTCCCAAATTCACCAATTCGAAACTCCTATGAGATTCAAAGAACTATATGAACTGTGAGATAAGCTATAATGCTTGTTTCTTACTTTGACTTGCTTCTCTACCGTAGTAGCATACTTCAGGTACATTAGGACTTCAACACTTCTATTCACTTTCATTTCTATCTTAAAGAGTCATAACTCCGTTTTTGGGATTCTCAGCTTGAAAATGGTCAAATCCTTAGAAATGAATGCATTGATTCTTCATATTCACATAAATAGTGTTGTTTTAGCCTCCATATGTGTTTTCTTTTTAAAACTCCCAAATTCACCAATAGAAACTCCTATGGTATTCAAAGAACTATATGAACTATGAGATAAGCTATAATGCTTGTTTCTTACTTTGAGTTTCTTCTCTACCTTGGTATCATACTTCACGTACATTAGTACTTCAACACTTCTATTCACTCTCATTTCTATCTTAAAGAGACATAATTCTGTTTTTGGGATTGTCAGCTTGAAAATGGTCAAATCCTTAGAAAAGAAAGCATTGATTCTTCATATTCACATAAATAGTGTTTTTTAGCCTCCATATATGTTTTCTTTTTAAAACTCCTAAATTCACCAATAGAACCTCCTATGGGATTCAAAGAACTATATGAACTGTGAGATAAGCTGTAATGCTAGTTTCTTACTTTGACTTGCTTCTCTACCGTGGTAGCATACTTCAGGTACATTAGGACTTCAACACTTCTATTCACTCTCATTTATATCTTAAACAGTCATAACTCCGTTTTTGGGATTCTCAGCTTGAAAATGATCAAATCCTTGGAAATGAAAGCATTGATTCTTCATATTCACATAAATAGTGTTGTTTTAGCCTCCATATGTGTTTTCTTTTTAAAACTCCAAATTCACCAATAGAAACTCTTATGAGATTCAAAGAACTATATGAACTGTGAGATAAGCTATAATGTTTGTTTCTTACTTTGACTTGCTTCTCTACCTTGGTAGCATACTTCAGGTACATTAAGACTTCAACACTTCTATTCACTCTCATTTCTATCTTGAAAAGTCACAACTCTGTTTATGGGATTCTCAGCTTGAAAATGGTCAAATCCTTGGAAATGAAAGCATTGATTCTTCTTATTCACATAAATAGGTGTTGTTTTAGCCTCCATATGTGTCTTGTTTCTACAATAACAAAATTCACCAATAAAAACTCCTATGAGATTCAAAGAACTATATGAACTGTGAGATAAGCTATAATGCTTGTTTCTTACTTTGACTTGCTTCTCTACCTTGGTAGCATACTTCAGGTACATTAGGACTTCAACACTTCTATTCACTCTCATTTCTATCTTAAAGAGTCATAACTCCGTTTTTGGGATTCTCAGCTTGAAAATCGTCAAATCCTTGGAAATGAAAGCATTGATTCTTCATATTCACATAAATAGTGTTGTTTTAGCCTCCATATGTGTTTTCGTTTTAAAACTCCCAAATTCACCAATTTGAAACTCCTATGAGATTCAAAGAACTATATGAACTGTGAGATAAGCTATAATGCTTGTTTCTTACTTTGACTTGCTTCTCTACCATGGTAGCATACTTCAGGTACATTAGGACTTCAACACTTCTATTCACTCTCATTTATATCTTAAAGAGTCATAACTCCGTTTTTGGGATTCTCAGCTTGAAAATGATCAAATCCTTGGAAATGAAAGCATTGATTCTTCATATTCACATAAATAGTGTTGTTTTAGCCTCCATATGTGTTTTCTTTTTAAAACTCCAAATTCACCAATAGAAACTCTTATGAGATTCAAAGAACTATATGAACTGTGAGATAAGCTATAATGTTTGTTTCTTACTTTGACTTGCTTCTCTACCTTGGTAGCATACTTCAGGTACATTAGGACTTCAACACTTCTATTCACTCTCATTTATATCTTAAAGAGTCATAATTCCGTTTTTGGGATTCTCAGCTTGAAAATGGTCAAATCCTTAGAAATGAATGCATTGATTCTTCATATTCACATAAATAGTGTTGTTTTAGCCTCCATATGTGTTTTCTTTTTAAAACTCCCAAATTCACCAATAGCAACTCCTATGGGATTCAAAGAACTATATGAACTATGAGATAAGCTATAATGCTTGTTTCTTACTTTGAGTTGCTTCTCTACGTTGGTAGCATACTTCACGTACATTAGGACTTCAACACTTCTATTCACTCTCATTTCTATCTTAAAGAGTCATAACTCCGTTTTTGGGATTCTCAGCTTGAAAATGATCAAATCCTTGGAAATGAAAGCATTGATTCTTCATATTCACATAAATAGTGTTGTTTTAGCCTCCATATGTGTTTTCTTTTTAAAACTCCAAATTCACCAATAGAAACTCTTATGAGATTCAAAGAACTATATGAACTGTGAGATAAGCTATAATGTTTGTTTCTTACTTTGACTTTCTTCTCTACCTTGGTAGCATACTTCAGGTACATTAAGACTTCAACACTTCTTCTATTCACTCTCATTTCTATCTTGAAAAGTCACAACTCTGTTTTTGGGATTTTCAGCTTGAAAATATTCAAATCCTTGGAAATGAAAGCATTGATTCTTCATATTCACATAAATAGGTGTTGTTTTAGCCTCCATATGTGTCTTGTTTCTACAATACCAAAATTCACCAATAAAAACTCCTATGAGATTCAAAGAACTATATGAACTGTGAGATAAGCTATAATGCTTGTTTCTTACTTTGACTTGCTTCTCTACCTTGGTAGCATACTTCAGGTACATTAGGACTTCAACACTTCTATTCACTCTCATTTCTATCTTAAAGAGTCATAACTCCGTTTTTGGGATTCTCAGCTTGAAAATCGTCAAATCCTTGGAAATGAAAGCATTGATTCTTCATATTCACATAAATAGTGTTGTTTTAGCCTCCATATGTGTTTTCTTTTTAAAACTCCCAAATTCACCAATTTGAAACTCCTATGAGATTCAAAGAACTATATGAACTGTGAGATAAGCTATAATGCATGTTTCTTACTTTGACTTGCTTTTCTACCTTGGTAGCATACTTCAGGTACATTAGGACTTCAACACTTCTATTCACTCTCATTTCTATCTTAAAGAGTCATAACTCTGTTTTTGGGATTCTCAGCTTGAAAATGGTCAAATCCTTGGAAATAAAAGCATTGATTCTTCATATTCACATAAATAGTGTTGTTTTAGCCTCCATATGTGTTTTCTTTTTAAAACTCCAAATTCACCAATAGAAACTCCTATGAGATTCAAAGAACTATATGAACTGTGAGATAAGATATAATGCTTGTTTTTTTACTTTGACTCCCTTCTCTACCTTGGTAGCATACTTCAGGTACATTAAGACTTCAACACTTCTATTCACTCTCATTTCTATCTTGAAGAGTCATTACTCTGTTTTTGGGATTCTCGGGTTGAAAATGGTCAAATCCTTGGAAATGAAAGCATTGATTCTTCATATTCACATAAATAAGTGTTGTTTTAGCCTCCATATGTGTTTTCTTTTTAAAACTCCAAATTCACCAATAGAAACTCTTATGAGATTCAAAGAACTATATGAACTGTGACATAAGCTATAATGTTTGTTTCTTACTTTGACTTGCTTCTCTACCTTGGTAGCATACTTCAGGTACATTAAGACTTCAACACTTCTATTCACTCTCATTTCTATCTTGAAAAGTCACAACTCTGTTTATGGGATTCTCAGCTTGAAAATGGTCAAATCCTTGGAAATGAAAGCATTGATTCTTCTTATTCACATAAATAGGTGTTGTTTTAGCCTCCATATGTGTCTTGTTTGTACAATAACAAAATTCACCAATAAAAACTCCTATGAGATTCAAAGAACTATATGAACTGTGAGATAAGCTATAATGCTTGTTTCTTACTTTGACTTGCTTCTCTACCTTGGTAGCATACTTCAGGTACATTAGGACTTCAACACTTATATTCACTCTCATTTCTATCTTAAAGAGTCATAACTCCGTTTTTGGGATTCTCAGCTTGAAAATCGTCAAATCCTTGGAAATGAAAGCATTGATTCTTCATATTCACATAAATAGTGTTCTTTTAGCCTCCATATGTGTTTTCGTTTTAAAACTCCCAAATTCACCAATTTAAAACTCCTATGAGATTCAAAGAACTATATGAACTGTGAGATAAGCTATAATGCTTGTTTCTTACTTTCACTTGCTTCTCTACCATGGTAGCATACTTCAGGTACATTAGAACTTCAACACTTCTATTCACTCTCATTTATATCTTAAAGAGTCATAACTCCGTTTTTGGGATTCTCAGCTTGAAAATGATCAAATCCTTGGAAATGAAAGCATTGATTTTTCATATTCACATAAATAGTGTTGTTTTAGCCTCCATATGTGTTTTCTTTTTAAAACTCCAAATTCACCAATAGAAACTCTTATGAGATTCAAAGAACTATATGAACTGTGAGATAAGCTATATTGTTTGTTTCTTACTTTGACTTGCTTCTCTACCTTGGTAGCATCCTTCAGGTACATTAAGACTTCAACACTTCTATTCACTCTCATTTCTATCTTGAAAAGTCACAACTCTGTTTTTGGGATTTTCAGCTTGAAAATATTCAAATCCTTGGAAATGAAAGCATTGATTCTTCATATTCACATAAATAGGTGTTGTTTTAGCCTCCATATGTGTCTTGTTTCTACAATACCAAAATTCACCAATAAAAACTCCTATGAGATTCAAAGAGCTATATGAACTGTGAGATAAGCTATAATGCTTGTTTCTTACTTTGACTTGCTTCTCTACCTTGGTAGCATACTTCAGGTACATTAGGACTTCAAGACTTCTATTCACTCTCATTTCTATCTTAAAGAGTCATAACTCTGTTTTTGGGATTCTCAGCTTGAAAATCGTCAAATCCTTGGAAATGAAAGCATTGATTCTTCATATTCACATAAATAGTGTTGTTTTAGCCTCCATATGTGTTTTCTTTTTAAAACTCCCAAATTCACCAATTTGAAACTCCTATGAGATTCAAAGAACTATATGAACTGTGAGATAAGCTATAATGCTTGTTTCTTACTTTGACTTGCTTCTCTACCATGGTAGCATACTTCAGGTACATTAGGACTTCAACACTTCTATTCACTCTCATTTATATCTTAAAAAGTCATAACTCCGTTTTTGGGATTCTCAGCTTGAAAATGATCAAATCCTTGGAAATGAAAGCATTGATTCTTCATATTCACATCAATAGTGTTGTTTTAGCCTCCATATGTGTTTTCTTTTTTAAACTCCAAATTCACCAATAGAAACTCTTATGAGATTCAAAGAACTATATGAACTGTGAGATAAGCTATAATGTTTGTTTCTTACTTTGACTTGCTTCTCTACCTTGGTAGCATACTTCAGGTACATTAGGACTTCAACACTTCTATTCACTCTCATTTATATCTTAAAGAGTCAGAATTCCGTTTTTGGGATTCTCAGCTTGAAAATGGTCAAATCCTTAGAAATGAATGCATTGATTCTTCATATTCACATAAATAGTGTTGTTTTAGCCTCCATATGTGTTTTCTTTTAAAAACTCCCAAATTCACCAATAGCAACTCCTATGGGATTCAAAGAACTATATGAACTATGAGATAAGCTATAATGCTTGTTTCTTACTTTGAGTTGCTTCTCTACCTTGGTAGCATACTTCACGTACATTAGGACTTCAACACTTCTATTCACTCTCATTTCTATCTTAAAGAGTCATAACTCCGTTTTTGGGATTCTCAGCTTGAAAATGATCAAATCCTTGGAAATGAAAGCATTGATTCTTCATATTCACATAAATAGTGTTGTTTTAGCCTCCATATGTGTTTTCTTTTTAAAACTCCAAATTCACCAATAGAAACTCTTATGAGATTCAAAGAACTATATGAACTGTGAGATAAGCTATAATATTTGTTTCTTACTTTGACTTTCTTCTCTACCTTGGTAGCATACTTCACGTACATTAAGACTTCGACTTCATCTATTCACTCTCATTTCTATCTTGAAAAGTCACAACTCTGTTTTTGGGATTTTCAGCTTGAAAATATTCAAATCCTTGGAAATGAAAGCATTGATTCTTCATATTCACATAAATAGGTGTTGTTTTAGCCTCCATATGTGTCTTGTTTCTACAATACCAAAATTCACCAATAAAAACTCCTATGAGATTCAAAGAACTATATGAACTGTGAGATAAGCTATAATGCTTGTTTCTTACTTTGACTTGCTTCTCTACCTTGGTAGCATACTTCAGGTACATTAGGACTTCAACACTTCTATTCACTCTCATTTCTATCTTAAAGAGTCATAACTCCGTTTTTGGGATTCTCAGCTTGAAAATCGTCAAATCCTTGGAAATGAAAGCATTGATTCTTCATATTCACATAAATAGTGTTGTTTTAGCCTCCATATGTGTTTTCTTTTTAAAACTCCCAAATTCACCAATTTGAAACTCCTATGAGATTCAAAGAACTATATGAACTGTGAGATAAGCTATAATGCATGTTTCTTACTTTGACTTGCTTTTCTACCTTGGTAGCATACTTCAGGTACATTAGGACTTCAACACTTCTATTCACTCTCATTTCTATCTTAAAGAGTCATAACTCTGTTTTTGGGATTCTCAGCTTGAAAATGGTCAAATCCTTGGAAATAAAAGCATTGATTCTTCATATTCACATAAATAGTGTTGTTTTAGCCTCCATATGTGTTTTCTTTTTAAAACTCCAAATTCACCAATAGAAACTCCTATGAGATTCAAAGAACTATATGAACTGTGAGATAAGATATAATGCTTGTTTTTTTTCTTTGACTCCCTTCTCTACCTTGGTAGCATACTTCAGGTACATTAAGACTTCAACACTTCTATTCACTCTCATTTCTATCTTGAAGAGTCATTACTCTGTTTTTGGGATTCTCAGGTTGAAAATGGTCAAATCCTTGGAAATGAAAGCATTGATTCTTCATATTCACATAAATAAGTGTTGTTTTAGCCTCCATATGTGTTTTCTTTTTAAAACTCCAAATTCACCAATAGAAACTCTTATGAGATTCAACGAACTATATGAACTGTGACATAAGCTATAATGTTTGTTTCTTACTTTGACTTGCTTCTCTACCTTGGTAGCATACTTCAGGTACATTAAGACTTCAACACTTCTATTCACTCTCATTTCTATCTTGAAAAGTCACAACTCTGTTTATGGGATTCTCAGCTTGAAAATGGTCAAATCCTTGGAAATGAAAGCATTGATTCTTCTTATTCACATAAATAGGTGTTGTTTTAGCCTCCATATGTGTCTTGTTTCTACAATACCAAAATTCACCAATAAAAACTCCTATGAGATTCAAAGAACTATATGAACTGTGAGATAAGCTATAATGCTTGTTTCTTACTTTGACTTGCTTCTCTACCTTGGTAGCATACTTCAGGTACATTAGGACTTCAACACTTATATTCACTCTCATTTCTATCTTAAAGAGTCATAACTCTGTTTTTGGGATTCTCAGCTTGAAAATCGTCAAATCCTTGGAAATGAAAGCATTGATTCTTCATATTCACATAAATAGTGTTGTTTTAGCCTCCATATGTGTTTTCTTTTTGAAACTCCCGAATTCACGAATTTGAAACTCCTATGAGATTCAAAGAACTATATGAACTGTGAGATAAGCTATAATGCATGTTTCTTACTTTGACTTGCTTTTCTACCTTGGTAGCATACTTCAGGTACATTAGGACTTCAACACTTCTATTCACTCTCATTTCTATCTTAAAGAGTCATAACTTTGTTTTTGGGATTCTCAGCTTGAAAATGGTCAAATCCTTGGAAATAAAAGCATTGATTCTTCATATTCACATAAATAGTGTTGTTTTAGCCTCCATATGTGTTTTCTTTTTAAAACTCCAAATTCACCAATAGAAACTCCTATGAGATTCAAAGAACTATATGAACTGTGAGATAAGATATAATGCTTGTTTTTTTACTTTGACTTGCTTCTCTACCTTGGTAGCATACTTCAGGTACATTAAGACTTCAACACTTCTATTCACTCTCATTTCTATCTTGAAAAGTCACAACTCTGTTTATGGGATTCTCAGCTTGAAAATGGTCAAATCCTTGGAAATAAAAGCATTGATTCTTCTTATTCACATAAATAGGTGTTGTTTTAGCCTCCATATGTGTCTTGTTTGTACAATAACAAAATTCACCAATAAAAACTCCTATGAGATTCAAAGAACTATATGAACTGTGAGATAAGCTATAATGCTTGTTTCTTACTTTGACTTGCTTCTCTACCTTGGTAGCATACTTCAGGTACATTAGGACTTCAACACTTATATTCACTCTCATTTCTATCTTAAAGAGTCATAACTCCGTTTTTGGGATTCTCAGCTTGAAAATCGTCAAATCCTTGGAAATGAAAGCATTGATTCTTCATATTCACATAAATAGTGTTGTTTTAGCCTCCATATGTGTTTTCGTTTTAAAACTCCCAAATTCACCAATTTGAAACTCCTATGAGATTCAAAGAACTATATGATCTGTGAGATAAGCTATAATGCTTGTTTCTTACTTTGACTTGCTTCTCTACCAAGGTAGCATACTTCAGGTACATTAGGACTTCAACACTTCTATTCACTTTCATTTATATCTTAAACAGTCATAACTCCGTTTTTGGGATTCTCAGCTTGAAAATGATCAAATCCTTGGAAATGAAAGCATTGATTCTTCATATTCACATAAATAGTATTGTTTTAGCCTCCATATGTGTTTTCTTTTAAAAACTCCAAATTCACCAATAGAAACTCTTATGAGATTCAAAGAACTATATAAACTGTGAGATAATCTATAATGTTTGTTTCTTATTTTGACTTGCTTCTCTACCTTGGTAGCATACTTCAGGTACATTAAGACTTCAACACTTCTATTCACTCTCATTTCTATCTTGAAAAGTCACAACTCTGTTTTTTAAATTTTCAGCTTGAAAATATTCAAATCCTTGGAAATGAAAGCATTGATTCTTCATATTCACATAAATAGGTGTTGTTTTAGCCTCCATATGTGTCTTGTTTCTACAACACCAAAATTCACCAATAAAAACTCCTATGAGATTCAAAGAACTATATGAACTGTGAGATAAGCTATAATGCTTGTTTCTTACTTTGACTTGCTTCTCTACCTTGGTAGCATACTTCAGGTACATTAGGACTTCAACACTTCTATTCACTCTCATTTCTATCTTAAAGAGTCATAACTCCGTTTTTAGGATTCTCAGCTTGAAAATCGTCAAATCCTTGGAAATGAAAGCATTGATTCTTCATATTCACATAAATAGTGTTGTTTTAGCCTCCATATGTGTTTTCTTTTTAAAACTCCCAAATTCACCAATAGAAACTCCTATGGGATTCAAAGAACTATATGAACTGTGAGATAAGCTATAATGCTTGTTTCTTACTTTGACTTGCTTCTCTACCGTGGTAGCATACTTCTGGTACATTAGGACTTCAACACTTCTATTCACTCTCATTTATATCTTAAAGAGTCATAACTCCGTTTTTGGGATTCTCAGCTTGAAAATGATCAAATCCTTGGAAATAAAAGCATTGATTCTTGATATTCACATAAATAGTGTTGTTTTAGCCTCCATATGTGTTTTCTTTTTAAAACTCCAAATTCACCAATAGAAACTCCTATGAGATTCAAAGAACTATATGAACTGTGAGATAAGATATAATGCTTTTTTTTTTCTTTGACTCCCTTCTCTACCTTGGTAGCATACTTCAGGTACATTAAGACTTCAACACTTCTATTCACTCTCATTTCTATCTTGAAGAGTCATTACTCTGTTTTTGGGATTCTCAGGTTGAAAATGGTCAAATCCTTGGAAATGAAAGCATTGATTCTTCATATTCACATAAATAGTGTTATTTTAGCCTCCATATGTGTCTTGTTTCTACAACTCCTAAATTCACCAATAGAACTCCTATGAGATTCAAAGAACTATATGAACTTTGAGATAAGCTATAATGCTAGTTTCTTACTTTGACTTGCTTCTCTACCTTGGTAGCATACTTCAGGTACATTAGGACTTCAACACTTCTATTCACTCTCATTTATATCTTAAAGAGTCATAACTCCGTTTTTGGGATTCTCAGCTTGAAAATATTCAAATCCTTGGAAATGAAAGCATTGATTCTTCATATTCACATAAATAGGTGTTGTTTTAGCCTCCATATGTGTCTTGTTTCTACAACTCCCAAATTCACCGATAAAACTCCTATGAGATTCAAAGAACTATATGAACTGTGAGATAAGCTATAATGCTTGTTTCTTACTTTGACTTGCTTCTCTACCTTGGTAGCATACTTCAGGTACATTAGGACTTCAACACTTCTATTCACTCTCATTTCTATCTTAAAGAGTCATAACTCCGTTTTTGGGATTCTCAGCTTGAAAATATTCAAATCCTTGGAAATGAAAGCATTGATTCTTCATATTCACATAAATAGGTGTTGTTTTAGCCTCCATATGTGTCTTGTTTCTACAATACCAAAATTCACCAATAAAAACTCCTATGAGATTCAAAGAACTATATGAACTGTGAGATAAGCTATAATGCTTGTTTCTTACTTTGACTTGCTTCTCTACCTTGGTAGCATACTTCAGGTACATTAGGACTTCAACACTTCTATTCACTCTCATTTCTATCTTAAAGAGTCATAACTCCGTTTTTAGGATTCTCAGCTTGAAAATCGTCAAATCCTTGGAAATGAAAGCATTGATTCTTCATATTCACATAAATAGTGTTGTTTTAGCCTCCATATGTGTTTTCTTTTTAAAACTCCCAAATTCACCAATTTGAAACTCCTATGAGATTCAAAGAACTATATGAACTGTGAGATAAGCTATAATTCATGTTTCTTACTTTTACTTGCTTTTCTACCTTGGTAGCATACTTCAGGTACATTAGGACTTCAACACTTCTATTCACTCTCATTTCTATCTTAAAGAGTCATAACTCTGTTTTTGGGATTCTCAGCTTGAAAATGGTCAAATCCTTGGAAATAAAAGCATTGATTCTTCATATTCACATAAATAGTGTTGTTTTAGCCTCCATATGTGTTTTCTTTTTAAAACTCCCAAATTCACCAATAGAAACTCCTATGAGATTCAAAGAACTATATGAACTGTGAGATAAGATATAATGCTTGTTTTTTTACTTTGACTCCCTTCTCTACCTTGGTAGCATACTTCAGGTACATTAAGACTTCAACACTTCTATTCACTCTCATTTCTATCTTGAAGAGTCATTACTCTGTTTTTGGGATTCTCAGGTTGAAAATGGTCAAATCCTTGGAAATGAAAGCATTGATTCTTCATATTCACATAAATAAGTGTTATTTTAGCCTCCATATGTGTCTTGTTTCTACAACTCCTAAATTCACCAATAGAACTCCTATGAGATTCAAAGAACTATATGAACTTTGAGATAAGCTATAATGCTAGTTTCTTACTTTGACTTGCTTCTCTACCTTGGTAGCATACTTCAGGTACATTAGGACTTCAACACTTCTATTCACTCTCATTTATATCTTAAAGAGTCATAACTCCGTTTTTGGGATTCTCAGCTTGAAAATATTCAAATCCTTGGAAATGAAAGCATTGATTCTTCATATTCACATAAATAGGTGTTGTTTTAGCCTCCATATGTGTCTTGTTTCTACAATACCAAAATTCACCAATAAAAACTCCTATGAGATTCAAAGAACTATATGAACTGTGAGATAAGCTATAATGCTTGTTTCTTACTTTGACTTGCTTCTCTACCTTGGTAGCATACTTCAGGTACATTAGGACTTCAACACTTCTATTCACTCTCATTTCTATCTTAAAGAGTCATAACTCCGTTTTTGGGATTCTCCGCTTGAAAATATTCAAATCCTTGGAAATGAAAGCATTGATTCTTCATATTCACATAAATAGGTGTTGTTTTTAGCCTCCATATGTGTTTTGTTTCTACAATTCCCAAATTCACCAATAAAACTCCTATGAGATTCAAAGAACTATATGAACTGTGAGATAAGCTATAATGCATGTTCCTTACATTCACTTGCTTCTACCTTGGTAGCATACTTCAGGTACATTAGGACCTTAACACGTCTTTTCGCTTTCATTTTAAACTTAAAGAGTCATAACTTAGTTTTGGGATTCTCAGCTTGAAAATGGTCAAATCCTTGGAAATAAAAGCATTGATTCTTCATATTCACATAAATAGTGTTGTTTTAGCCTCCATATGTGTTTTCTTTTTAAAACTCCAAATTCACCAATAGAAACTCCTATGAGATTCAAAGAACTATATGAACGGTGATATAAGATATAATGGTTGTTTTTTTTCTTTGACTCCCTTCTCTACCTTGGTAGCATACTTCAGGTACATTAAGACTTCAACACTTCTATTCACTCTCATTTCTATCTTGAAGAGTCATTACTCTGTTTTTGGGATTCTCAGGTTGAAAATGGTCAAATCCTTGGAAATGAAAGCATTGATTCTTCAGATTCACATAAATAGTGTTATTTTAGCCTCCATATGTGTCTTGTTTCTACAACTCCTAAATTCACCAATAGAACTCCTATGAGATTCAAAGAACTATATGAACTTTGAGATATGCTATAATGCTAGTTTCCTACTTTGACTTGCTTCTCTACCTTGGTAGCATACTTCAGGTACATTAGGACTTCAACACTTCTATTCACTCTCATTTATATCTTATGGAGTCATAACTCCGTTTTTGGGAGTCTCAGCTTGAAAATGGTCAAATCCTTGGAAATGAAAGCATTGATTCTTCATATTCACATAAATAAGTGTTGTTTTAGCCTCCATATGTGTCTTCTTTTTAAAACTACCAAATTCACCAATAGAAACTCCTATGGGATTCAAAGAACTATATGAACTATGAGATAAGCTATAATGCTTGTTTCTTACTTTGAGTTGCTTCTCTACCTTGGTAGCATATTTCACGTACATTAGGACTTCAACACTTCTATTCACTCTCATTTCTATCTTAAAGAGTCATAATTCCGTTTTTGGGATTCTCAGCTTGAAAATGGTCAAATCCTTGGAAATGAAAGCATTGATTCTTCATATTCACATAAATAGTGTTTTTAGCCTCCATATATGTTTTCATTTTAAAACTCCCAAATTCACCAATAGAAACTCCTATGGGATTCAAAGAACTATATGAACTGTGAGATAAGCTATAATGCTTGTTTCTTACTTTGACTTGCTTCTCTACCTTGGTAGCATACTTCAGGTACATTAAGACTTCAACACTTCTATTCACTCTCATTTATATCTTAAACAGTCATAACTCCGTTTTTGGGATTCTCAGCTTGAAAATGATCAAATCCTTGGAAATGAAAGCATTGATTCTTCATATTCACATAAATAGTGTTGTTTTAGCCTCCATATGTGTTTTCTTTTTAAAACTCCAAATTCACCAATAGAAACTCTTATGAGATTCAAAGAACTATATGAACTGTGAGATAAGATATAATGCTTGTTTTTTTACTTTGACTCCCTTCTCTACCTTGGTAGCATACTTCAGGTACATTAAGACTTCAACATTTCTATTCATTCTCATTTCTATCTTGAAGAGTCATTACTCTGTTTTTGGGATTCTCAGGTTGAAAATGGTCAAATCCTTGGAAATGAAAGCATTGATTCTTCATATTCACATAAATAAGTGTTATTTTAGCCTCCATATGTGTCTTGTTTCTACAACTCCTAAATTCTCCAATAGAACTCCTATGAGATTCAAAGAACTATATGAACTTTGAGATAAGCTATAATGCTAGTTTCTTACTTTGACTTGCTTCTCTACCTTGGTAGCATACTTCAGGTACATTAAGACTTCAACACTTCTATTCACTCTCATTTATATCTTAAACAGTCATAACTCCGTTTTTGGGATTCTCAGCTTGAAAATGATCAAATCCTTGGAAATGAAAGCATTGATTCTTCATATTCACATAAATAGTGTTGTTTTAGCCTCCATATGTGTTTTCTTTTAGGCTCCAAATTCTCACCAATAGAAACTCTTATGGAGATTGAAAGAACTATATATTTGTGAGATAAGATATAATGTTTGTTTTTTTTACTTTGACTCCGCCTGCTACCTTGGTAGCATCCGTCAGTGCATTAAAGGCTTCAACACTTCTATTCACTCTCATTTCTGTCTTGAAGAGTCCTAGCTCTGGTTTTGGGATTCTCGGGTTGAAAAATTGGCGAATCCTTGGAAATGAAAGCATTGATTCTTCATATTCACATAAATAGTGTTGTTTTAGCCTCCGTATGTGTTTTCTTTTTAAAACTCCCAAATTCACCAATAGAAACTTTATGGGATTCAAAGAACTATATGAGCTGTAGGGATAAAAGCTATAATGCTTGTTTCTTACTTTCACTTGCTTCTCTACCATGGTAGCATACTTCAGGTACATTAGATCTTCAACACTTCTATTCACTCTCATTTATATCTTAAAGAGTCATAACTCCGTTTTTGGGATTCTCAGCTTGAAAATGATCAAATCCTTGGAAATGAAAGCATTGATTTTTCATATTTACATAAATAGTGTTGTTTTAGCCTCCATATGTGTTTTCTTTTTAAAACTGCAAATTCACCAATAGAAACTACTATGGGATTCAAAGAACTATATGAACTGTGAGATAAGCTATAATGCTTGTTTCTTACTTTCACTTGCTTCTCTACCATTGTAGCATACTTCAGGTACATTAGAACTTCAACACTTCTAGCCATCTCATTTACATCTTAAGAGTCATAACCGTTTTGGGATTCTCTAAACGGGAAAATGGTCAAATCCTTGGAAATGAGCTTATTGATTCTTCATGTCACATAAATAAGTGTTATTTTAGCCTCCATATGTGTCTTGTTTCTACAACTCCTAAATTCACCAATAGAACTCTATGATTCAAAGAACTATATGAACT